>JAOSBP010000006.1:2486029-2504955 GCA_027563825.1 Erythroxylum mucronatum
TATTCTCTAATAAGCACCCACATGTTTGTTTAAGTATCTCCATACTTTAATCTATGAGATCGATTACTTTCTTCATATGAAAGAAACAAATATGTGCTAGTCTAATCATTTCATCAATACCCTGTCTTAATGAAACTGTGATTAGAAACATTTTAGGAATAATACGAAAATATAATTTGAATCTCATAATTATAATCACGTTATAATTTCTAATTGTATAAGAATTATTTCAGAGATTTTTATCTTTATAATTAATAATTAAATAATTAAAATGCACAAAAATAAAGAATTCTTTTTATTAAATAAAATAAATTTTATACAATTAAATGTACAATTAAAATTGACTGCAAGGGCATAAATTAACTGTTGACAATTTGTTAGAGTTCCGCGAGTTTTTCAAGTTGGTGGAAGGGGACAAGGAACTTGACGAAGATGACATGAGAAGGGCGTTCGAGATTTTTGAAGCGCAGGACATTGATGGGTGTATCACTCTTAAAGGGTTGCAGAAGGTGCTTAATCGTTTAGGAGACTTGAATTACATGGAAGAGTGTGAACCATGATTCGAGCTTTTGATCTTGATGGAAATGAGGCACTTGATTTCGATGAATTTATCCAAACGATGTCTGGAATTTGGTAGTCTCGCTCTTGTTCTTTGGTGCTTACTAGGCTTCGACTTAATAGCACGAGAGAAAGCTTCGTGTACGTGTGTGTCTACGACTCCGTTTCCTGTTTCATTGTTCTTTTCTTTTAGTATATTTGATCATTTTATGTCTCGTTGGTTTTCAATGAGAATTTCAAAGAATACGTTACCAAACAAGCAATAAAATCAAATCGATTCTACAGATTTAACAACGAAAATTTTAAATTAGTCAACTTTTCGACTCAATTTTTAATTTTTTGATTTAATTTAACTTAATTAACTTTTATTGCTAAAAATTAATAGCCTTATTAATTAATCGATCAGTTTTAATAAATCAATTAATTTTTATTTAATAGTCTTATTTTTAATTAAACTTTAATTTTTTATAAGAAAGGACAATCTTTTCCTATCATTTAATCAAATTCTTCAATTATATTGAACAAAATATACGAATATGAACTCAAATTAGCCTCATCTTTTAAACCAAAAAGATTATTGACTACTTTAATCCATATTAAAATAAATTATTTTGATTTTATAAAATCTTGGGACAAACTTAATTAAATAACTTTGATTATGCTATAAGAATAAAAGAATCATTCCCATAAAAAAAATGGATACATAATATAAATAATTTATATAGAAGAGAAGATCTATAATTTAATATTACAAGATTTTAAACAAAAGACGTATTTTATACACAATCCTTTTTTTTTAAAATATATTAGCCAAATAGATGTTTGAAAAAAAAAGTTTACCTTTTCTAAGCATGGCATCTTATGCCTTACATGCATAGGAATCTAGTTAATAGAGTTAACAAAAGTATCATAAATTGCAACACCCGGAAGACCTAATATAATTGTTGTTACTGTTGTTATTGTTCTTGTGAAGTTAATATTTATCGATGTTTTAAAAACTAAACCGAGAGTTAATCTAATAAGACAAGACATTTAAAATTTAAAAGGTTCAATCAATATTAGGCCACATAAAAATCAACTTAAGATTGAATAAAATTAAAAAATTTAAAGTATGATTAAAAGAGACCACCTTTATCTATTGAAAGTGTTAAATAAGAATTAATTGATTTATTTAGTTTATAAGAATTTACTAATTTTCAAAAATTGATAATTAATAAACTGATCAGTTTTTAACAACAAAATTATTAAATTAGATAATTCAAAATTACTGATTGACTTCTGAAAAACGGAGTTCATGATCAAAAACAATAAAGAGTCCAGATCCTCTGTCCAATATTACTCTGTTTTATTCTGTCTCGTGAAATCTCAGCCATTTATTTCGTGGGATCCACGCGGAATTCATGTGAGACCCACATAAATAAATGACTGAGATTTATTGGACACAATAAAACACCATAATATTAGACAGAGGATCTGAACTCAGCAATAAAATACCTAAGCATCACAAGACTTGGTCTAGCACTTACCGCGACCAACCAGCAAAGCATGTTTCAGAAGTTCGGACCATGGTGTCTTGGTTTTTCTGCCTTCCAAATGCCTCAAGATAATACAAGACCATTCTATATTATTTCTATATCCCCTTTACAGGAAACCAGTAAACACAATAAACAAATGAAAGAAGCCATCCAAATACGTATTTGTTTAGGAATTCTTCCTGTTTTTTATTCTATTTCTTGGCAGTCTATGTAGCTAAGTCTCCAGGTCAGTTTTCTTGAAATGAAACTGATCAAAACTTTAAATTACATATTATAAATTATTCTACGGTTGCGAGCGATTGAGATAATTGTAAGTAGGCCGGTTCAACAGGAATAAAATATAAGTAGTAGTAGCATCAGGAAATCAGCAAGAAAGGTTTAGATTACTATTTGTGTGGGACTTGAAGATAATGTCTGGTCTGTAACAGTACCAACCTGTTGAACATTTTAAAACCAAGTCAAGTCTATGCTGATGAAGAACACTTGTATTCTAGTTCTTAAAACATTTCTGGTTGTCAGGTGAAATAAAAGGGTATCAGGATTGAATGAAACAAGACAACCCAGAAAGTTACTGATATTAGGTTGGCTTTGTGTAGCTTATTTAGCTTAACCAAAGCACCAAACCGTCCTAATTAAGATCCTTAACTCTCTGAAATTCCCTAGTATTAACTCTCTGAAATTCCCTATTACTCGTTTCTCCAGTATGATCGAGTTGTTCCTTGGTTTGCTGGTATTAACCTTCCTCATTTTTGCAAGTAAGGGCCAGCAAAACTATTCTGGACTTTCAGCTCTAGATTGCAAAGCAAATGATGAAACAGGGCCGTCCTGTGCATTTCTTTACACCTGCAATGCAGAACAATCCTGTAAAGCCTTTCTCATATTCAAATCTCAAGCTTCTTGCAAGTCAGTGCGTGATATCTCAGCCCTGACATCTGCGAATTATACGGAATTGGCCAGAATCAACGATGTTAAAACTGTGTCAGTTTTTCCTGTCAACCAAGAGGTTATAATTCCTGTAACTTGTACTTGTTCAGGCAAGTATTATCAGGCCAGCACCACATTTCCTGTATCTGTCACAGAAGGGACCTATTATCAGATAGCGACTGAGGCTTATGAAGGACTTACCACATGCGCTTCGCTTTTGCGTGAAAATCCTTACGGGGAATACAATTTGTATCCTGGTATGGAACTGCAGGTCCCTCTTCGTTGTGCTTGTCCTACGAAGAATCAAGTTTTCGACGGTACGAAGTATCTGCTGACTTTGCCACTCAATTCTGACGACGAAATTGCTGATATTGCTCAAAGGTTCAAAACAACCAAAGAGAGTATACTTGAAGCAAATGGCTTGGGAGAAAACCCAGATCTTCATCCTGACACGACTATTCTGGTTCCTCTGCCTAATTCCCCAATGAGTTCAAACACTTCAATTCACGGAAGTCCGCCGCAGATTTCTCCTCCGGTAATTGTTGGTTCTGAAGCACATAAATCAAAGAGAAAAAAGCTTGAAATCGTTGCACTGGCCGCAGGTTGTTCTTTCCTCGTTGTGAGTATCATTCCAGCCGTCGTCCTTGTACGCCTTAAAAGGAGAAAAGACAACTCTCGAGGTAGTCGTCCACCCAGAAAATGGTTTTCCCTGGAAGATATTCGTGTTGAAATTGCGAGTTTCGAGAAAGGATTGAAAGTTTTCGAAATTGAGCAAGTGAAAAAAGCTACTGATAACTTCAGTCCAGAGCGTACGATTAAGGGTTCTGTGTATTCCGGAGAGTTTGGTGGGGAGATTTTCGCTGTTAAGAGAATGAGCAAAGATGTGTCGAAGCAAGTGAAGATTTTGAAGAGAATCAAGCACTTCAATTTGATTAAACTCCACGGTCTTTGCGAATATGGCGGCTGTTACTATCTCGTGTTTGAGTACATGAAAAATGGATCTTTGAGAGAATGGCTTTCTTCTACCAAAAGATGTGAAGAAAACGAAACTTGGGATAGGAGGATTCAGATTGCTATAGATGTTGCTAATGGATTGCATTACCTCCACAGCTTCGCCGAACCTGCCTACGTTCATAAGGACATCAAGTGCAGCAACATTCTGCTCAACAGCAATCTAAGGGCAAAGATTGCGAACTTCAGTCTTGCGAGAGAAGCAACAACGAACCAGACCAAACATGTTGCAGGAACCAGAGGTTACATGGCACCTGAATATATAGAGGCAGGACAAGTGACTCCCACGATCGATGTCTATGCTTTTGGAGTTGTTCTGTTAGAACTCATCACAGGAAGAGATGCTGTTTTCATGCAAGGGGGAAGAGAAGTACTACTTTCAAAAACAATAGTGTCAATTATGGAAAAAGAGAATCCAGAAGCTGGGTTGGATTCGTTTATTGATCCTAATCTCAAAGGAAGTCCTGAGACAGAATTTGCTTTGAGATTAGCCAAAGTAAGCGTGGCCTGTCTGAGACAAGAACCTGCAAGAAGGCCAGGTATGGAGGAAGTAGTTTCAAGTCTGTTGAAAATTCAGGCTGATTTAAGGAAATCAGAATCTGGGGTTAGTGTCAGTAGTGATACAGTCTCACTATGGTGCCCATAGATAGAGGAAACTAATTTAGAGGAAGGATCAGTTTCATTGTAACAGATAATTCCATATAATTGTATTACAGTGTTCTTGTTCCATCTATAAACGTGCATATTACAAATCTAATTAACATATTCTTCTTGATGATTGGTATCTGTATATCCATATATGCAACTTCCTTTCCTTCAGGGATTGTCTCGGGGGTTGTGTAAGGAGAAATTGAATTTCTCTGCATTATAAAGAATCTTGAAACCAATAATTTTCACATACCTAGATTTAATGAAGAAGACATGATGTTTGATCATAATAACAATTACTTTCTCTGCGTAGAACAATTGGTTTCTCTCTCGTTCTCCCTTTCTTTAGTTTACATGCTCTTTTTTAAGGATGCGTAAGTTTTTCTTAACCATGTAAATTAGGGCATAGAGAGAACTAATTTTATGTGTCCTTTATTTTAATCTAATACGTCCATCAAGTATCAATGTGTAATTAATCAACAGATGTGAATTTTCTATATTAATAATTTTTCCTAGTAATATCAAATTTGAGTGGTTGTATCTAATGAGAAGTTACAAGCCTCAATCCCTAATGTTTAGGCCATTTGAGAAAGTTGCCTTATGACAACTTCCAACAATCTCCCACTTAGCCTAAAATTGGATGAAACTAATGCATAAGCATGATGCATTTACAATTAAGCACCAAAACTCATCATCAAAATATCATAATTATCTAAATATGATAAAAACAGTAAATGTAGGTTATGACGGTTGTATATTTATTACATAACATACTCGCTTCTATATACCACAAAACACCAGTGTTTTACCATACTAGAATTATAAATGACACATAAATTCCCTAATTATATCATATTTGAGTAATTGTATCTGAACAGGAAGTTACTAGCCTCAATCCCTAATTTTTAGGCCACATGGGAAAGTTGCCTTACGGCAACTTCCAACATTCTCCCACGTGGCCTAAAATTGGATGAAACTAATGCATAAGTATGATGCATTTACAATTAAGCATCAAAACTCATTCTCAAAATATCATAATTATCTAAATATGATAAAACACTAAATGTAGGTTATGGCGATTATAAATTTATTACATCACTTACTCTCTTCCATGTACCATAAATGTATATTTATTACGTCATATACTCTCTTCTATATACTACAAACACCAGTGTTTTACCATATAGATCTATAAATGACACATAAATTTCATTATGGTCCACAGTAATGTTTCTAGTAAATTCAAGTTATGACATGTTAGAATACAATTATGTTCACATTATAACTAGAAACAATAAATGGTGTATATAAAAAACACATCATTAAGCTCAACGTGTCAACTTCATTAAATGCATTATTCAAAAGACAACCAAGACTCATTCTTTATACATGTTCTTTAAATTTCTTTGGTTGTAAACCTTTAGATAACGACTCTTCTATTATGGGATGTGTTCTAATATGTTCAATAGACACTCCATTCTGAACCTCCTCCTTAACAGAAAAATACTTTAGTTTTATATGTTTGGCACCTTTTGTGTATTAACACTGATGCAGAATTACCATAATAAATTTTCAGCAGCTTAGTAATGTTGCCGACAACCCCAAGTCCTAAAATAATAATGCATGTATTGTGACTTCAAAACATGCTACAAATTCTGCTTCCATAGTGGATAAGACAATGACAAATTGTTTAGTACTTTTCCATGATATTGCTCCTTCGGCAAGAAAGAACAAATAACTATAAGTTAACTTTATGTTGTCAATGCATTTAGCAAAATCTGAATCTGAATATCCAATCGCTTCCAAGTGATTAGATCTTCTATACATGAGCATGTAATTCTTTGATCCTTAAAGATATTTTAAAACTTTCTTTGCAACGTTCCAATGATCAATTCTAGGGTTACTTTAATATCTGCTTAGCATTCTAACCGCAAAACTAATATTCGGTCTTATAAAGGTTTTTGCATGCATTAGATCCCCCCTAATAGAAGCATAAGGAAATGATTACATTTGCTTTCATTCTATATCATTTTTTGCACATTGCATAAGACTAAATTTATCTCTTTTTTGAACCGGAATAGTTTTAAAGAACATTTTTGCATAGTAAATCTCTTTAGAATTCTTTCAATATAGGTCTTTTGAGACAATCACAACAGTCCTGGTGATCTATTATGAAATATTTCAATTTGAAATATTCTTATCACATAGGAAGTCTCTCTCATATATTTCATTTCAAAATTTTTTGAGAGATAATCTTTTGTCTCATGCAACATACCCAAATCATTAGTAACAAGCAAGATATCATTAATATATAAGACCAAAAATAAAATTTTTCTCCCAATTATCTTTCGGTATATACAACGATTAATAAGATTTTCTTTGAAACTAAAAGAGTTGATGGTATCATTGAACTTAATATACAATTGCCTATAAGCTTGTTTAAGTCCATATATTGATGTCTTAAGTTTATAGACCATATGACCTTTTCCTTTAATGGAAAAAACCTTCAAGTTGGTCCATATAAACTTCCTCTTCAAGATTTACATTAAAAAAGGTTATTTTCACATCCATTTGATGTAACTCTAAATTAAAATGCCATAATAATACGCAATGAGTCTTTCTTTGAGACGGGTGAAAATGTTTCTTTATAATCAATGCCATCTTTTTGAGTATATCCTTTGGCAACAAATCTAGCCTATATTATTTGATATAGCCATTTGAGTCAAGTTTGGTCTTGAAAACCTATTTACACCCATCTCGTTTGGAATCTTCTAGCAATTCAACAATATCTTAGACTTTGTTATCATTCATAGATTTTAACTCTTCCTTCATGGCATCAACCCTCTTTTCAGACTCAACACGTTCTATGGCTTGTGAAAATGAAAATGAATCTTTATTAATTCCAATATAAAGATCTAATTCTTACAAATAAACTTCATAGTCACTTGAAATAGTTGTTTCCTTATTCTTTGAGATCTTCTCAAAGGTATTTCTTATGACTTATTTGCTTCAGATTTGTGTGAGTTAGTTTCTTCAAGGGATATTTTGTTATTTAAATGTTGTTCATTGTTGTCAATACATTCTTCAACAATTGGAACAACACTTGGAACAATAATAGACGAAGGAACACTTACAGATAAAGGAACATTTAACTTTACTTCCTTTATGTACACAGTTCGTTGTTCATCACTCCCACTAACTTCATTATTTTCAATAAATTTTGCATTATTTGTTTTCACTATTCTTAGACTATGGTTTGGATAATAAAATAAATAACTTTAGATCTCCTTGGATAACTAATAAAGTAACCACTAACAGTTTGAGAATCTAATTTTCTTTCATGTGGATTATAAACTCTTGCTTTTGTTGGGCAATCCCAAACATATCGGTGCCTTAAACTAGGTTTCCTATTTGTCCATAACTCAAAAGGAGTTTTTGGAACCGTCTTACTAGGAACCCTATTCAGCAAGTACATGGTTGTTTTTAGTTTTTAGTGCATACATCTACAAGGATTTGGCTAATGATGAATTAATCATTAGGCTCCTAACCATATCCATCAACATTCTATTACACCTTTCTGCCATACCATTTTGTTAAGGTGTGTATGACATAGCATATTGTGCACATATGTCATGTCTTTCAAGAAGTTTAGAAAATGAACTTGGACATTGCTCTGTTTCTTCATATTTTCCTTAATATTTACCACCTCTATCAGACCTTACAGTTTTCACTTTCTTGTCTAATTGCCTTTCAACCTCATTAATGTATACTTCTAAAGCATTCCCAGTTTGAGATTTTTCTTTAAGCAAATGGACATATCCATAACATGAAAAATCATTAACAGTGATAAAATACTTTTCTCTACCAAAAGATGAAGTATCAAAAGGTCCACATACAGTAGTGTGTATAATTTCTTGTGGCTCCTTTCTTGTTATGTTTGATTTGCTTTCCTTTAATGTAATCCACACATAAACCAATATCAGTAAAATCCAGATTCTGTAGAATCTCATTTTTTTTACTAATATTGTATTTTTTTATACATGATCCAAACGTTTATACCACAAAAAAATTGAACTTTCATTAAGCATACTATGCTTAATTCCAATATTTTGGTGCACAGTAAGGATTCGGAAAATTGATCATCAAGTTTCAATTTATATAAACTATCAACAAGACTACCAGAACCAATAAGTTTACAATTCTTATCTAAATTGAAATAACCATGTCCAATATCGGAGCCTTAAATTAGGTTTCCTATTTGTCCATAACTCAAAAGGAGTTTTTAGAATTGCCTTTCTAAAAACCCTATTCATCAGGTGCATGGTGGTTTTTAGTGCATACATCTATAAGGATTTGGATAATGATGAATTAATCATCAGGCTCCTAACCATATCCATCAACGTTCTATTACACCTTTCTGCCATACCATTTTGTTGAGGTGTGTATAGCATAGTGTATTGTGCACATATGTCATGTCTTTCAAGAAGTTTAGAAAATTAACTTGGACATTGCTTTGTTTCTTCATATTTTCCTTAATATTTACCACCTATCAGACCTTACAATTTTCACTTTCTTGTCTAATTGCCTTTCAACCTCATTAATGTATACTTCTAAAGCATTCCCTGTTTGAGATTTTTCTTTAAGCAGATGGACATATCCATAACATGAAAGATCATTAATAAAGGTGATAAAATACTTTTCTCCACCAAAAGATGAAGTATCAAAAGGTCCACATACATTAGTGTGTATAATTTCAAGAAGCTGAGTACTTCTTGTGGCTCCTTTCTTGTTATGTTTGATTTGCTTTCCTTTAATGCAATCCACACATAAACCAATATCAGTAAAATCTAGATTCTGTAGAATCTCATTTTTTTACTAATATTTGTAATTTTTCGTTGGATACATGATCCAAACGTTTATGCCACAAAAAATTGAACTTTCATTAAGCATACTATGCTTAATTCCAATATTTTGATGCATGGTAAGGATTCAAAACATTGATCATTAAGTTTCAATTTATATAAACTATCAATAAGACTACCAGAACCAATAAGTTTACAATTCTTATCTATATTGAAATAACCGTGTCCAATAGTAAAATTAATACCACAATCATCCAACTTTGAGACATAAATGAGGTTTATAAAAATTGAAGGTACATAAAGATTCTTTAATATGTCTAAATAATAAATAGTATCTAATACCAAACAATAAGTCCCTATACCTTCAATTCGAGCCTTGTTACGATTTACCATATATAGGAAATTTTTAGTTTGGTTTGTGGCTTAGATCATAAATAATCCCTGCATCATATTGGACACATGAATAGTAGCTCCAGAATCAAATCACCAAGTATTATGAGGAACATCGATTAAATTAGATTCGAAACATACAAAAGTATTAGATATACATTTATTTTCGAACCATGTCTTATGTTTAATGCCATCTTTCTAATAGTGTCCTTCTTTCTTACAGAATCAACACCTACCTTCATTATGTTCCTTCTTTTTAGCTTGAGGTGCTTTAGCAGACCTTTTCTTTTTCTTAAAACTTTTGGCTTTTACCTTTGGTGCTTTACTAGCTTCTTGAAATGTGAGGTTGACTGAATGACTTCCCATATTCTTTAGTATATTTTCCTCTTAAATAAGCTTGCCAGTCAATTCATTAACATCCCACTTTTCCTTAATAGTGTTATAGTTAATTTAAAAGGCACCATATTCAGGAGGTAGTGAATTCAGAACAAACTGAACCAGAAAGAAGTCATCTACAACCATATCTAATTTCTTCAATCTTGTTACAATATTAGTCATTTCAATGTTATGTTCTTGCATGCTTCGCGACATATCAAACTTTATGGTTGTGAGTTGTGCCATTAGTGTACCAATAAGTGACTTATCTGCAAAACGAAAGTGTTCTTCCATAAACTTTAGGTATTCCTTTGCATTTTCTATTTGTGGAATAGTAGTCTTGATGTTATTCGCTATAGTCATTCGCATAAACATAAGGCTCAGTCTATTTAGACCGCATCTAAGCTTTATAGTTAGACTTCTCTTCCTTAATGTTTAAATTAGTAATAACATCGGGTTTTTCTTCCAAAGTCTCAAGTCAAGATCCAACATACCTAAGTGGAAATTGACTTGTTCATTTCATTCAAAGAAGTTCAAATTATTAAATATGGTATAGAAGAAGTTTACGAATGAAGAGAAATTGCTGCAAATAAAACCTAGATGCTTATAATTAATTCTATTATAGATTCAGATCAAACATTATAATATATTGCAGAACACCTTTGGGTATATACTAAAACACACAATCATAAATAACTGCCACTTTTCATCATTATCAAGAAATTAAAATTCTTAACCAAACACATATGCCAACTTCAGATAAACAAAATATGTATGCCAACTTCAAATAAACAAAATATGTTTGACTTAATAAATTTAATTTCTTCAATAATGCTCATTGATTATATAATAAATGATTTACCTTTGGGTAAATCCTAAAGTTCTAAGAATCATGACCGTCGTTTATTCATTAATTTTCTTAATTGACATTTCATGAGTGTCACGAATAAATGACTATTTTATGCATGATATTTTAATCATTCTAGCTTGGTCATTTTGGTGATCACAAACTATATATTCTAATATAAGATCATGCGTATAAATCATAATTTTTCATTTAAATGCATATAAGAACAAAGACAACACATAATAAATATAATAATTCTTAAGTATTATCATAAGGAGAAACTTGCTACACCCAAAATAATTAATATGGGTACATCTTGGGAATCACATAGTATGAGAGAAACACATATTATAAAATTCGTAGCAATACTATCATACTTCTTCATACTATTATAAGTGAAGAATTTATATCCCTCTCCTATTGCAATTATAGACAATTATTTCAGATTTCAACCACATAATTTGCAAAGATGATATATAGGCAACTTTCATAGGTGAAAGACATTATTCATCATGGATAAGTTCTTCAACAATAATTATTCACTATTTTAGATGGAAAATTATATGTTTCTAAACCATGCTCTGATATTACGTGTAAGGAGAAATTGAATTTCTCTACATTATAAAGGATCTTGAAATCAATAATTTTCACTTAGCTGGATATGATGAAAAAGACATGATGTTTGATCTTGATAACAATTACCTTTTATGTGCAGAAAAATTGGTTTCTCTCCCCTTCTTCCTTTCTTTAGTTTACACGCTCTTTTCAGATGGATGCGTAAGTTTTTCTTAATCGTATAAATTAGGGCAAAGAGAGGACCAATTTTACGTGTGTCTTTCTTTTAATTTGATACATCCATCAAGTTTTAATAATTTTTCCTAATAATATCATATTTGAGTAGATGTATCTAAATGGGAAGTTACTAGCCTCAATCTTAATTTTTAGGTCGCTTGAGAAAGTTGCCTTATGGCAACTTCCAACACTATGATCAAACTTTAGGTTATTTCTTCTTCCTTTGATCGAAAAGAATAATGCCTTTAAAGCCTTTTTAAATAGTGAGAAGTAACAAATTACCATAATTGTTCTTGATCTTTGCAAACTTTTCTTGCTACAATTCAATTGATAGACAAGTTAAAACAATTCACTTAAAAGAAAGTATATTGATATAGCTTTCATGATATATAATTTTAAAAATATATTTGGTTGGAACAATTTTTACTTTTGAATTTGAAAATAAAATATGTGTTTTTTTTAAAAGGTAATTTTCAAATTGATTACAATCAAACACTCTAGATTGAGTTGAGTATGGCAACATTGTATTTTACATTCACCAATAAGTTTTTTATTTTCTCCTTAATAATAATAATCATCGTCGTCGTCGTCCTCGTAAATTAGTCAGACATAAGGGTTTGATCACTCAACCTTTAAGTTGAAAGCAATTATGAATATGGATCAAAAGAATTAATTTCATTGATTAATGTAAACTGGTATGAAATTCATAACTAACTCTTATGACTATATTTTTTTTTGTTTTAATCAAAATTTCAATATTTTTTATAATATTTTTGTTTTAAATTTAGAATAACGATAAATTTTGTCTATTAATTTTAAAAACAGTTTTTTTGAAAATTACTTTTAAGAAGTAATTATGTTTCCTAATTTTAGTTTATTAATTATATCAATAATTTTAATTAATTGGTCAGACCAATTTGATTTTTTTATTTAATAATGTCAAAAGCAGTAAAAAAGAGTAAGTTATATTATTTTGCTATAATTTATAAAGCATGTTATAACTCTTTATGTATGTGTTTTAAAGTGTATTCTAAGAAATGTTTTCAAAATCGAATTAAAAAATTAAACTGACAATATAAGAAGTTTTAAATTTTAAATGTTTAACCGATATTTGATCATTATAAAATCAGTATACAACAAAGATTGAATAAAATTGAATAACTTAGAAATAGAATTGAAGAAGAAAATTATCTTTGCTCAATGAAGAAGTTATGAAATAGAATTGAAAAAGAAAACTACATTTGCTTAACGAAAACGTTAGAGTTTAATTAAAGAAGACTGTTAAATAAAAACTAATTGATTAATTTTGGTTTATAAAAACCTGTTAGTTCACGAAAACTAGTCAAAAAATTAATAATCGATCAATTTTTAATAACAAGGGTTATTAAGGTAAACCAAACCAGAAAAAAGATTTTTGTAGTTGAATTCAGCTGAACCGATTCAGCTTTTTAATCACTGAATCTAAATATACTTTTAACTAATTTAATCTAAAAATGAAAATTAAAGGATCCAATGAACTTTTAGCATGTTGACTATCATCTTAGATATCTTTCCCTTTTAATTTCTTTTTAACTAAACATCAAGAATTATGTTATAAGAAAAATGATTGAGCTACGAATGTTCTTAGTTACTATAGTTGACAAAAACATGAAGCATGTGTAGCCTCAAGACGAAGTTAAAGCCAGCAGATCTGGCTCACCTGAAATCCAATTAGGTGTGCATATATTTCTCAGGAAAAAAAAAAGAGCTTTGTATATATTAGGAACAACAAATTTTAATGCAACAATTTTTTAATTTTTCAATTTAGTGTTAAAATTTTAAAAAATTTCAGTTAATTGATTAAAATTTAAAATTTATTAATTCGATTTAAAATATTAGTTCATTTAATACTTTGCTAATGTAACTAAAAAATTAAAAGGACTTTTGGCCATGATATATAGGTAGAAAATTGATGGATAAATAGGCCTCCATCTAGATTAGTACACAACTTATAACCTTACCCTTAAGGCCATAATATATATACCTTATAAATATTAGTTTATATCATTGTAATGATTTTCGGACCGTATCGGCCGAAAAATGGTATCAAATAGAATGTTTCAATACTAGATCAAAATGTCGGTCTGTATCGACTATAGTTTTGCCATTTTTAAAAAATTAGGGGCATTTTTGCAAAAAATGAAAATTTTTAAAAGCTCACCCCCTCCTCCCAAATAAAGATCAGATATTATGTTCCAGTTAACTAATTTCAACCATGTTCCATTAAATCTCATTCACTCATTTATGTGAGGTCCACATAAATGAGTGGACCAGATTTAATGGAACATGGTTGAAACACTCTAAGTGGAACAGGGTGCTCCCCCAAATAAACCTGCTCCCTTCTTCTTTCTTTATTTTTTGTCTCACACTGTCACTCTATCTTCTTCACCATCATCTCTTTCTATTATTAATAATATAATATCTAAATTCATATATTAAATAATAGTTATATTTTTTATACAAAAAATAATTAAAATATGTTTAAATGAAAATTAAGAGACCTCAAATTTTTGTATTTTTTTAAATTGTTAATATAAATATAACATATTTTATTATTAATAACAATTACATATTAAGATAAAATATATTTTTTTATTATTGAAATTAAATATTAAGATAGAAATGATATTTATTATTGATAATAATTATTCTTTTTATTTGATATTTTGATGTAATTATTATTTATTATATGATAAAATTATAATATTTTAAATACATTGTATTATTCTTAATTTTATATTTTCATGATGATAAAATAATCTTTTTATATTAATTGTGGTTATTATTTATATGTGAAATATGTTAAAATAATTTTAAGAAAATAAATAAAATTTTGTTATTTTAAATTTCTATGATTATAATTTTTGGAGACAAGGTTGGTTGAAATTATACAGTACAATATTGAAGGATTATTTTGCAAATTTTTTAAAAAATTAGGGACTATTTTATAAATTAAAAAATTGCTCAAAGCGATACCCGATATTAATCGGTATTAATATAGTACTGTACTAGAATCCAATCCGATACCAAATCTAGTACGGTATTCGTAATATTGAGATGAGACCTATGGACACTCCAAAAATTTCAAAGAGGGGAAATGTTGCCATGTTTTTCTTTCCTTTCTTCATAAGAACGGGTAGAACTCCTGTATCAATCACCTATTGATGAACACATTCACCGTTATTGTTCATTAGTATCTCCAACAACTGCAGATCAAAAAAGCAAGTTAACACCCGCAAGTGTTGTGGTGGAGTGGCTGGGCCTCCTCCTCCCTTAACCAAGGTCTCGGCCACACTTGTGAGGGAGGGCTTTGCCGCCTATATGGTCCAACCCAGCTCGAATCCGGATTAGTCGATTGCCCGTGTGGCGTCGGATACCAGATGATTTAACCAAAAAAAAAAGAAGATATGAGGGAAGTACGAACTGTATTGTTGCCTTTTTATTAATTCAAAACAGAAATTTGAGAACTTTTCTCAAGTCAAATTTTCTTGCAATTTGCAACTTGTATTTTTTCACTTAGGAAAACCCTTCTAAAACATATAGAAAATAGTGAAGTAAGGGAGAAAATAATAGACCTCTTAAATAAAATAATCACTAAAATTACTTCCTAATCAAGTTAATCTTTTTGTATTTTTTTCTTTCCTAAGAATGCATCTAAATAATAAAATTGATCTTTTCTATATTTTCTTTCTTAAGAATGCACCTTACATATCAAAATTCTGTCAAATATCTACTCCATTGAAAAGCTCTTATCAATGTTGAATAAAAGATCAATCATCAGTTACAATTTAACTTCGTTAGGAGTTATTTTATGATCAAATTACCATAAACATACACATCACAACATGGGATGAGAAATATTTATAGAGATGGTAGAAAATAAACCATAGCGAAAAAAAATAAAAATGGGGAATAGTATATTGCAAGCTTATGATCACATCATGCCATTAATACTTTCTAATTAGTAAAGAAGGGAGTATAGGCAGAGGAGCTTAAGTAATCATCCAAATTGCAAATATATATAAAGCAGTTCAGCAAAACCCTTGTTTAGCTACAGTTTCAGCCACTTGAACTTAAAATAGGGTTAACCTAACACGAGTATGCAAAGAATGCATAAATGAGAAACATAAACTTTATAAGAACTTGCCAATAGTAAGCTCCTAATAAATGGAAGAATTTTCAGTGTTTGAGATCAATTTAAAACAACTTATCACTAAAAAGAAAGCAATCAAATAATGCAATAAGCAAAAGATCCAAAATTCAACAAATTTCTCAATTCACATACTTGATATCTTATCCAAATCAAAATCCATTCGAAGAGAAAAACCCTAGAATAATAAAATCTCTAAAATGACAAAACCCAAATGGAAAATGTCAAATTAGAGTCAGATTTTTGACGAAAACATTAAGATTTCACCTTTAACGAGTTTAATTACAAGCTTCTTTACAGGTTGAGGAAGAGTGGCCTTTTTGTGAAACAAGTTAGCGACGGTATGAGATTCGCTGTCATGGTTGAGCTTTGAATCATCGTCCAGAGCCATAGGGTCCAATATGGCATTGGACCCAGCAATGTGGTGGTTTAGCCCGTTTTTGTTGTTAAAGGGCGAGTAGGCATTGGTGCCCTGCGACTTGGCCTTCTTCATCGGGTGCAAATTATCATTTGGTGCAGCTAAATAGAGACGGAGGAGGAGGAGGAGTTGGCAATGACATTAGTAATTAGATTTTGCTAGACATATTCTATAAATTAGTAAATAGCTAAATAAATAGAAAATATCCTTTAATAAATAGATCACTAGAACTATAGCAACAATTATAGGTGTTGCATATATAAGACTTTGTTGCAACCATTTTTTTAATTTTGTTGCCTTTTTTTATATGTAGAAAAAAATTATTATTATTGTTAATTTTAATATTATTAAAGGTAATACTTTAAAAACTATTGCGTTATATTAATTTTTAGCAACATATTTTTAAACTATTACAAACATGTCGTTGCCTAAAGCTTTTTTTTTTTGTCTTAGTGAGTACATAAAGGATTTTATTATTTAAATCAAACACAAATGTAGTTTATCACTAACCAATCATGTTAAAAAAATTTCAAACACATCAATAATATAATTCCTTCGTACAAATTGGTTAATTATAGTTACAATGTGTCTAAAATTTCTTCTTTTTAAAGGTCAGTTGTCAGAAGCAAGTTATATATTAAGAATAGAATAAAATATCTAGTGGAAACAAATTTTAGTTGTAAACTTATGAGTGAAATTGTCCCTCAAGATGGCTAAACCTATGCAGATATATATCCCAATCGCTTGAAATCAGTTATTTTATCCTGTTTTGACTTCATTTATGGCTTTACGTTTTTATTCCTTCTACTCTTGTTAGAATTTACAATGGCCTACAAACCCACACGAGAAGGAAAGTTAGACCACATACAAGTCTAAGTGAGGATCCATCCTGAAATCAATTGGTGATAGGTAGAGTAGCCCACTAGACTTCTATGTTGGTCTTCTTTCCTCTCTTTCTCCAATGTGGGATAAACTCTCACTCTTATATTTCAACACACCCCCTCACGTGTGGGTCTAACACGTGACATAATCTATCATTTCGAGGTGTTAATGACTAACATAAGAGCAACCTGCTTTGATACCATGTTAGAATTTACAATGGGCCTACGGGTCCACACGATAAGGAAAGCTAGACCACATACAAGCCTAAGTGAGGTTCCATACCCAAGCCCAATTCTTGTTAATGGACTCTACACTCTACCCATATTTAAAAAAAATTAAACATAGCCAACGGTCGGCAACGCCAACCGCTACGGTCCTTGGATGCAGGTCTACCAAAAACCATACAACTCCATACAATGGCTAGCTCTGAAGGGACGCAACTCCAAGCACGGTCAAGCTCAACTGGGACAACCCAGGGAGTCTAATCTCAGGAGAGGCTCGAGGTTCTCAGTCCTGTCAGAGAACAAGCAGTTGGTGACAGAAGTTGTGACACCAACGGTGGACCCACCAACCAGTACTATGGTGGGTTTTGGCCATAGACTAAACCTAGCAGAATTTATAGAAACTGGTCAGAATTCTCACAAAGGCCTGATATTTATGGCTATTAGACCCAAACAAAATTCAAGAAAGGGGCCCAAAGGATAGAAGGTAGTCCAATTACAACAAACCCAGGGGGAAAGTTCCCAGGTCAGCGCTATCCTGGAACCGGGATCGGATACAGTCCCTCAACTTCAAATACAACCAACCATACTAGAAAAAATATAGCGGTTAAAATAGGTTCCCATACGGAAATGGTATGTGATAGCCAGGTTGTTGAGGACCGAGAACTGGTGGTTGCGGAGTGACTCCAACTGATGGAAGGAGTGGAGGACCAGGAGGTATTTGGTATCCTTAGGGAGGGGACCGTAATTCCTCACACCGACCCTCCAGATAGAGCTGCAGGGTTGAGTCTCTTGGAGTTCTTGCCTCAAATGAGATATGACGAGGTGCAGGAAACGCAGCCCAAGGGCGATGGAATCACGAAAGCTCCCATAAGAGGTACTGCTTCTGGTTAGTTGGTTGATTAACACTTGCCGCTTTTTATTTCATTATGTCGATCCTAATTTGGAATTGCCAAGGGCAGGGGGTCTCAATTCCAAGTCATACTGCGTAATTACATTCGTACTTATAATCTGAGTATCCTCGTTTTGATGGAAACCCGAATAAGTGGATCTCGGACACAAGAAGTAATCCGTACTTTGGGATTTGATTTCTCGTTTAGAGTAGAAGTCGTAGGCTTCTTTGGAGGGATTTGGCTTTTATGGAAGGAAGATTTTAATATCTCAATAGTATTAGCCCACCGTCAATTTATTCATACCTCCATAAAGTATGCTTCATACTCTTTCGATTTTACAGCAATTTATGCAAGTCCACAAGTCTCTTCCGAAACCTATCT
>JAOSBP010000006.1:2509082-2522764 GCA_027563825.1 Erythroxylum mucronatum
TAAACAGTACCGTCCTTGCATAAGTCGACTTACCCCATGTACAAGTCGACTTATCGGTACTGAATACGTGTAAGTCGACTTACCCAATGTACAAGTCGACTTACACTTACAAAGGGTTGAGTGGTGTCGGCTCAGTAAAGCCTTGGATAAATCTATTGTACCTTCGTGAAAGTTATTAAGCTGGGTGAGGGCTCCACAGACGTAGGCAAGGTGTGCCGAACTGCGTTACCAAATTTCTAGTGTTTTTACTATTTCGGCTTTGCTTGGTTTATTTTGTGGGTGCTAAATAAGTTTGTGAAAAGTTTACGAAATTATTAACCCCTTCGATTTTTCATTAAATATTTTAAGTGATTTTGGCTTTAAAACAAAAAATTTTTGTAACTATTTCACCCTGCACTAAATCTTATCTCGCCTAATGTTTCAAGGAAAAGATGGATTTAGGCTAAGCCTGAGAAGGACCGAGGGATTATGCTGAGTTAAATGGTGACCTTTTAGGCTATGCTTGATGAGGACTATAGTTAATGGCACTAATCTGGTTCCACTTAAGAAACAACACTAAGTCAAATCTATCTCTAGTTCCATTTCCAATTTATGTATAGACTAATCTCCATTTTCTTCTCTTTGATAAGGATTACTTCTCTGATCTATGCCAGTATCCTTTAACCAAAAAGTTTGCTCCTCAACTTTGCTCTTTTGAAAGTTTTATTGTTCCTTTTACTCCATAATGAGTAAATCACTTAACTAAAGACCATTCTGAAAATTGCCAGGTCACAATTTTTCAATCCTTTTATTGCACACATTCATTACTATTTTCTTCTATTTGTCTTTATTACATATTAAATTAAATTCGTCTAAGATTTTGCTCCAAATGTTAGCAGAGAAAGGGCAGTTAATGTCATTATTGCAAAGTGAACACAAATAGTCTGAAATGATAAACTTGATTTTGTCCCTTATTCTCAACTTCTGTAGAATTACTAACCACAGAATGAAAGAGGTCCTAGGTATGTTTCGTTCTTTCCACACCAATTTAGGCCAGGGCACCAACTATTGCGGGCAAGCAAAGATCTGTATGCAAGTCTTATTAGTGCATTCCCTTAAATTATGTTTAAGCTAAATCAGTGAGTCTTTCACCACTGAATCAAGGATAGATAATCTTTCCATAATAGCAAAGAAACCTCTCGATTCATAAAGTGGCAGCACCAATTACGTACACCAATAATTGAAGCTACCCTTATCTTATCGGGCAATAAGGTTCTTAAGGATATGTAACTCTGTAATCAGTAAATTGGGGCTAACTTATGTTAATTATCGAACCAAAATTAGGTGTCTCGACCAATTCCAATTATGAATTTGAAGTGCTTGTGGATATACATCCTCAACTCCAAAATCTATTTTAGTGTTTATGAAGTGTTAGATTTTTTGTTGAGCCTTCCAAATGTTATGTCCATTATGGCAGTGGGTGTATATCTATCTCACAAAAATGATTATTTGTGAATTAAAACCTTCCAAATTCTTTTGATTAACAAGACTTTGTAACGACTCATATACACCCATGAAGGGTATTATGGTCAATGTTCTTGAAATAACTACCAAAGGAAGTTAAGTTTATTGGTTGTATATGAAACCCATAATGAACGAAACGTGATGAAGATATACATTTGTGTGTATTTGATTCTTCTTATTCTTCCATCAAGTTTACGCACAAAATGAAGATCTCTGCAGTAAAACTGGTAACAAAAGTTCTTTACCCGGTGGAACTAAAATAAAATTTTAATTATGTGATTCTTTGTTTTATATGCATATGAAATAATCCTGATTAACATAATCTACGTAACGATATTTTATATTATGTAATGACTAACATTGGTATTAGAGCCAAAAGGTTGTTTTGTTTTTGCATGCTAATATCAAGATATAAGAATCTTTGTTAAACTTTGGCTATTGATTATGTATGCATAATTATATGAATTTTTCATTAAATTTTGCAATGTTATAGAAGTTATCTTCTACAGTTGTCTTCTTGTAATATATAAGATTTGTGTTTGTTTTTTTTCCTCTCGGAACTTCTCTCTCTAAAATTTTAAAAAAATTTACATTCAACAATATCAAAAACACACTCTGCTATTTACGGAACCAATGTGGGTTACATGTTTTTGTAACCAAGAGACAAAAGTAACGAGAGAAGGACGGAACAAAAGAAGAAAGAAGAAGTAACGAAAAAAAACTAGCAACAGCACTGCAGGAAGAAGAAGAAGAAGACTCTTCTTCCTTCTCAGGCACGTGGCCTTTCACAAAAGTTGCATTATGTGGCCTTTCTCAAAAGTTGCATTCAGAAAAATGGCTACTGCTTTTTTCTATATGCATATCTTATATATATATATATATAAGATAAAAGAATTAACAAATAGTTTTTTTAAGATATATGTATTAAATTAAATGTAACATAAAGAATTAGAAATACGTTTTCTAATTTACACAAACTAATTAAGTTAGTTAAATTAGTTTCTAATTAATATAAAATATTAGAAATTAGTTTTTTTAATACAAGTAAACTAATTTGTTTAGTTAAAATAAAATTAGAAATAAGTTTCTAATTTTATTTGAATTATTCATATTTGAATATGATTATATTAGAAATAAGTTTCTAATTGATTAGAAATTAATGGCATAATTTGAAAAGTTCAATAAATTGCTAATAGAATTAAATTATTTCCATAATATGAGCATAAGTTCGCTATGTGTTAGACAAAAATAATTTGTTATTTTATGCACTCTTTTGATTCCTGAAAATTTGTTTTTCAAGAAGATGCCTATCATTAAGCGGACGCCTAAGCTTATTCGATGTGAGGCACGAAAGAGACGAATTGGCAGTATGTATGTAAAATTAGTTAACATGTTTTTAATGCCTGGAGGCGGTCTAACACAACATGTTATTTGAGTTAATAACATGATGCAAGAATTATACTTTGGAGGTTGTCGAGCTTATACAAATGTTGAAGTAAAGTACATGACTTTGCTTGTAACATTACCTCAACCTCAAGGCGAACTGTTACGAATGCTCTGGAATAATATGCCTAACGAGAAGCTTATAATTTGTTAGTGATGACATTTATTAAAGAGATGTGTAGAAGGGAATTGGTTAGGACTTTATATCCTATAGGTTTTCCAATGGAAATAGTAAGAGCTATTGTACATCGAGTTTCGCGAACTGTGTCACACAAACTCGTGAACTCATTTCCGCGTAGGGTTCTTTACCTATAGACTATTAGTAGGTTGTAGCACATTTAATACAATTTTTTATAAGAACAAAGTCTTATTTTTTATGTAATATGTTTACATGTATATCATATAGGAAATCGTCTAGAGTAAAGTAATTAGGACTTGATTGTTGTATGAATGATGATTAAACACATTAGTGGACTTTTGATTTTATAAGCAATTGTGGTCGAATTATTTACTCTATGAATGATTAATATGACATTAATATGCATATAAATTTCTTTCTTATTGTAGAAACTTAGTGTTTCAAACAAAAAGTAAAAGTGCTACTACTTTAAAGAATATTATTGCTGAACTCAATAGGGACGAGAAACTCAATGGTGACAATTATGAAATTTGAAATATGAAAATCCAATATGTACTAGAGGAGCAAGAGGCTCTAAAATCATTAAACCTAACCATGGAAGTTCCTAAAGAGGGCAATACGACCCAGCATAAGAGGGACCGTGAAGTATATGAGTTAAGGAAAAAGAAGAACTCTTTAGCTCGTATTACGTTGCTGAGTAGCATGGATAATGATATCATGCGAGAGTTCCGTAAATTCGAAACTGCAAAGGACATGTGGTCTGTATTGGCTACTCGTTTTAGAGGTGCTTCAGTGACTAAAGTGAGGTCACTTACAATTAAGTTTGATACTTATCAGAACCGCCCAAATGATACAATGCAAAAACATCTGTGGCAAATGTCCAACATGGTAAGTGAGTTACATGATGTTGGTCATGAGCTTTCTGATGAACAACAAGTACAAGTTGTTATTCGTTCACTTCCTTAGAGTTGGGAGCATATGAAGATGCATCTAACTCATAATGAGGACATCAAGACAATGGAAGATGCTACAAGGCATCTCATCTTGGAAGAGGAGCGTCTTGAAGCCTCAAAGATGTCTTCTGAGGTATATGCAGTTAGTTTTAGATCACATGGAGCTATGAACAAGAAATGCAAGCATCATGGTGGACCAAGTGGAAGAATAATAAGAGATTCAACCACTATCCTCAGGAATCCAAAAAGGCAAAATGGAACCAATGGGGAAAGGGAAAACGTCCTTTCAAGAATAAGAACATGAAACATATGAAATGCTATAATTGTGGTAATAAGAGCCACGTTGCTTGAGATTGTACCAAGCCCAAGAAGTTACAGCTTTATAGTACAAACGTTTGTTTTGTGAATGTTTCTTATTTTGTTTTTCTAACTGCATCACATCCTTTGTGGATTGCAGACTCATGAGCAACCAATCATGTAGCGAAGGATAGAGATGCCTTCGTTGAGTTTCGTAAACTCCCACATGGTAGTCGATGGTTTTATGTAGGTGAAAATTCCAAAGTTGCTGTACAAGGAATTAGCACATGTAAATTAGACATGCGTGGAGGACGACCCCTCATCCTACATGAAGTATTATTTGTAGGAATATCTTATTTGTGTTAATGTTGGTTAGACTTGGTTTTAATATAAATTTCCACAACAGTGGAATGGATTTGTATCTTGGATCTATTAATTATGGTCATGGTTTTTTATTGGATGGTTTTATTGTACTGGATGTGTTAAAGGAAAATAATAATATTAGTTATTCATTATTTACATCTAGTAATTCCAACAATGATGCAACTTTGTGGCATGCTAGACTATGCCATATTGGTCAAAATCGAATAAGTCGATTAGCTAAAGAAGGACTTTTAGGTAATCTAAGTCAAGTAGATTTACCTACATGTGAGCATTGTTTAGCTGGTAAAATGGCAAGAAAGCCATTTGGAAAGGGAACACGAGCTTTATATCCATTGCAATTAATTCATTCTGACATCTGTGATCCAATGAATGTAAGGGCTAGACATGGGGTAGTTTATTTTATCACCTTCATAGATGACTATACTCGGTATGGCCATGTTTATTTGATTTCTCATAAATCGGAAGCATTCGATTGTTTTATAAAATACATGAACTTAATTGAGAATCAATTAGATAAGAAAATAAAAGCATTACGAACTGATCGTGAACAAGAATACTTGTCAGAAAAGTTCGAGGCTTTATGTGATGAGAAAGGAATAGAAAGGCAATTAACAATTCCTAAAACCCCACAACAAAATGTTGTCGTTGAAAGATGAAATAGGACGCTAGTAGAAATGATTAGGTCCATGATGGCCCAAGCAAATTTACCAATCACTTTTTGGTGTGATGCGTTACTAGCAGCCACCTATGTACTTAATCGTGTGCTCATGAAATTAGTTACTAGCACACCTTATGAGTTGTGAACTAGTAGGAGACCTAATGTGTCAAGTCTTAGACCTTGGGGGTGTGCAGCCTATGTTCATGATCTCTCTCATAAACATGAGAAATTAGGTCCAAGAGGGAGCAAAATTATTCTTATTAGATACTCAGAACACTCAACGACAAATAGGTTCTCAAAATTAAGCGAAAAGCTGATAGCAGTATCGAAAGATATAAGGCACGCTTTGTAGTAAAAGGATATATACAACAGGAGGGAACTGATTACGAAGACACTTTTTCACCTATTGTGAAGCTTGCTGCCATTCGTCTTATTTTGGCTATAGTAGCTAGTATAGATCTGGAATTATATCAAATGGATGTAAAAACTAATTTTCTCAATAGAGAAATAGATGAAGAAATCTATATGGAACAACCTGAAGGTTTCATCAAAACAGGTCAAGAAAATATGGTATGTCGATTATTAAAATCAATTTATGGCCTGAAGCAGTCTTCAAGACAATAATATATTCGTTTTCATACGTAATCATGTCATATGATTTTCAAATGATCGATGAAGACCATTATGTGTATGTTAAGAGATCTAAAGATAAATTCGCAATTTTATCTTTATACGTGGATGATATATTGATTATTTGTAATGACTGTGTGTTTTTTAAGCAAATCAAAGATTGGTTATCTTCTGAATTTGAAATGAAAGACATGGGTGAAGCGGCATACATTCTTAGAGTCAAGATTTCAAAAAATCGTTCGAAGAGATTATTATCGCTTTCACAAGCGATGTACATTCAAAGAATTCTTGAACGATTTCGTATACAAGATTCCAAACCAATTGATAATCCTATTTGCTAAAAACAAAGAACTTAGTAAGAGAAATTGCCCGTCAACGCCACAAGAACAAGAGCAAATGAAGAATGTTCCCTACTTTAGTGCAATTGGAAGTCTTATGTACGCAATGATGTGTACAAGATCATATATTTGTTACGCTGTTAGGATGGTGAGCAGATATCAATCAAATCCAGGCCAAGCACATTGGAAAGCAGTAAAGAGAATATTGAGGTATCTAAAGGGCACTGTAGACTATGCATTGTGTTATCAAGGCAATGATCTATGTATACAAGGATATACAGATGCAGACTGGGGAGGAGATTTAGATGAAAGAAAATCTACCTCAGGATATGTATTCTTACTAAACCATGGAGCAATATCATAGAAAAGTAAGAAACAATCCTGCGTTGCATTATCCATAATGGAAGCTGAATTTATAACATTCTCAACTACAGCGCAAGAGGCTATATGGCTATCGTCTCTTTAGTAGAGAAATTGAATACAGTCATGACTCAAGAAACTAAATGAGATCAAAGGAAAAATGCAAATGCGATATATGACCTAGGGTATAGCATACAATGTCTACTAAAGGACTCATAAGTCCCAGGATCAATTTGTTAAATCGAGATGTCATATACTCCTAACAGATATATGGCACTGTGCTCTCGTCGTATGCTGGTCACATCGGTTATTGAACAAGTATGAGTACTGCAGAGTTTTTGTTAAACCCATCATGTGTGAGTGGGAGATGATGACTTATATACACCCATGATGAGTATAATAGTCATTATTCTTCAATAACTACTAAAGGTAGTTATATACAGAAATATACATATGAAGGCAACTTTTGATAAAAACTAACTCTATCTCTGCGTGCATTGGTTTCATGCATTTTTTTTCAATCTTTTCTAAAGTTTACAAATAAGGAGAAGGAGATTTTTGCAGTAAAAAAAGAGTAAATAGAAAGTGCTTTAATCGGTGGAACTACAACGATCAACTAAGTATGTGTTTTTTGTTTTTTATGCATATGAAATCGATCATGTGTTTAACATAATCTTTGTGGCTATGTTTCGATATGTTAATCTCTAATATATGAGGTGGGGACTGATTCTAGTACAAAAAAAAAAAACAAGAAAACAGAATTGAAAGATGGAATTAGGGTTAATGAATTGAATGGAAAATTTGGAAACTTGGTGATTTATATTCACATATCACAATTCTGCATTGGGTCGCTCGTTGGGTCTGAGGCAGATGTGGGCTTTGACAGGCTTGTGATCTGAGCTGTAGATGTTATCGACTGATTTGTAAGAATGTACAATAGCACTAATCTTGTCGCTGTCGTCGATCCTGAACAAGATCCTATCGGTCCACGATGGAACTCGCACCTGTTAAGGTCCAAGGATGTCGCAGAATCATATGTCAGATCATAGGTATCTAATGATCTTGCATGTTTGCGAAAACCATGCAGTGCTTAACAAGGTTGATGTAGAAAGAGCAAGATAATTTCTTATTAAATTAGATTAAGATAATTAATTTTTTATCAAATTTAAATTTAGAAAGATTTGTTATAACTAATTTAAATCTGTTTAAATTAAAATAATGTTTTTTATTAAATTTAATATTACATTATGCAGCTATTTATCGTCCATTGCTTTATTGTTTCCTGAATGATAAAAGATACTCAGAACTCAGAAGCTGATACCTTGTAGCTTGTGTCATAATTGCTGCTTCCAATATTGTACTTATACGTTGGTTTAAACGTCAGTGTCCCTTCGCAGAATCCGCTGAAAATCCTCCCTCTTGCAGCTTCTTGTAATAGCTGATCTTTGCTGGTGAGCAACTGTGAAGTCAAAACTCAAAAGTCAAACCTAGTACAAATGTTTGGAGTTAAGGAATACTAACCATGAAAAGAATAGGTGCATTGAATTAAGACTGAAGAAACTGAATGGATATAAAGGCGATGAGCTACTAAAACCAACTCACTCGATGAAGGTCTTTGTCTATCAAATTTCTGGCAGGGTATGTATCGATCCCCTGAATCCTGAAGTTAAGATCGCCTAACCAGACTGTGATGTGTGCTGAAGGAGCGTAAGGGTTCAGGTTCTTGGAGAACAGGTTATGTGTGATGTGTTGGCACTGCCAGTTTCTCTCTTCTACGTTGTGAGCATGAGCTGACCTCTCACAAAACACAAGTCAAGAATAAGAAGTACATATAATGTGAAAACCAAAAAGAAGAAGAATTGATTAACAAATTACCAGAAAGGTGGCAGGAAATGAAGACCATTATAATTCCCTTGTAGTTTATACGAATTGCTGCAGCTCCTTTGTTCCTCCTAATCAGTCCACCCAAGCCACCAAAGGAATGCTTATCAACTGTCAATTCTACAAGAAACCAGTTCAGAAGTATTAACTTTGGGACTCCAAATCCAGTATCGAAGAAGGTTGAGAAGACTCTCTTACCTCTGATGAATAGGCCTGAATTCTGTGGCCCAAATACGTAGAGCTGAAGAGATTGCATTAAAGCCTTCCCGAGAAGCCTGCATCTCAACGTATAAAATATGTAAAAACTATATATAAATTATCATTTTCCTTGTATTTTTGCAAAGGACACCACAAAATATTAAATATGATTATGTCTCTTTATCTATAAAATGCATTTGCAATATGATTCCAAAGTCATATTCATGAGAATTAACTTTTAAAACTTTTATATGTGAACCCTAATTAATCAGTCTTTTATTCAAATTTGGGTTAAATATAAATTTGTAGATTATGATTATGTATATGACATTATTATAAACTTAAATCTTTTTAATAATTTTGTTGGTTATAATATAACTAGAGATAGTATTTTTAAGGTGTCTAATCTTTGAGAATTTCTCATTAGGCATCAAACTTTCTAAAGTTTTTAATTTAGCAATTAACTTTTCAAATTTAGTACAAATTAAATCAAAACATTGTTTTTACTTATGTGACTAATAGATGTGTTAAGTGACCGTTTCATCACAATAGTTTAAGCTGTTGTGTGAGGCCAACTTAATTGGTTTTATATATTCACTAACACCCCCCCTCAAGTGAAAGCCCTTTGAGCTTGAAACTTACACAAGCTCATTCTGCCTTGTGCTGAATAATAGGTGGGTGGTAGGATTTGAACTCACGACCATTTGGTCATAAAGGCTCTGATACCATGTTAAGTGACTGTTTCACCACAATAGCTTAAGCTGTTGGGTGAGGTCAACTTAATTGGTTTTATATATTCACTAACAAGATGGACATCCCGTAACATTTAATAGATCTGGCACATAAGTAAAACTAATGTTTTAATGTAATTTGTACAAGTTTTAAAAGATTAGTTATTTAAATTAAAATTTTTAATATAATATAATTAAAATAATAATAAGATAGATACTTTTAAATTGATTATCCTCGTATTATTGTTCACTAATATAAGATTTAATACGAATCATCTATAAAATAATTTGAATTAAACCAACAAAATAAGTCATCATGTTTAATATTTATATAAAGTCTACAATTTTCAATGATAATAATTACATCCTCTAATCCTAATATTCATAATTGGAGAATTCACAACTTTTAATAACAATTATGTGTCTTAAATTTAACATTCCTAAAATACAATCACTTCCAATTAATATATGAAATTTCTGGATTTTTATTTTCTTGACAACTAAAAAGAAACACAACTTTAATATTTCTATGGAAAATAAGGTTGGAAGTTTAAGAAAATTTTAGCAAGTAAGGAAGGACAGTTAAGTTTGGTCTTACGTGTGGGTATCTACGACAGCTGCCTGTAATAATCTAGCGATGTTCCTTCGAGGTACCTCTTGCAAACCTACAACAAGTAGATCAAAGTCTCTGCTTCTCCCAAATAGTTCCACCAAGTCCTGGTAAGACACCTGAAAGGACACCGCAGATATGAGAAACTCACACAACATTAAGGTGGCAGTTATCAAACAAGAGATGCATGGTTTCACCTGTCCATTCATGTTCCATGTCACCACACAGATGCAAAGCTTCGAATTTCCAGACAGGTGATCACAGAGATTTCCGACACTCATACTCTTTATTCCTTCATGTCGTTCATTCAGGGATTCCATTTGTTTCATCATCAAGTTGGATCTTCTGAGCAGAAAACAAGAAACATTATATATCCCAATGTTTATCTTCTGATATCATGAAACAGTAGAAAAGCAAAAGAAATTGCAGTTCGTATACCCTTTAATCGCTCGAACATTCTGACAGTTTCCCATTTTCTTGTTTCGAGATTCGATTAGACATGAATTGCTGGGCCTGGAACCTGGCAGAGAACACAAGATATTTTTTGAGAACACAAGATATTGATAATGAAGAACTGGTGTGATAGAGGAAGAGAGATAGCAATAGTTCATTTTGACTTGGACCTTCTTAATGAGATTTTGTTTTGCTGTCCTTTTGGCGGTGAGAATAGGAATGAAAAGTCAAACATCTGCAATCTTCGGTGACCTCTCTTGTTTCTCTTATCCATCAGACATATTTCTCAACGAGTTAGGTTAGGCAACATTGACAATGCTTGCAAGTAAATATAACACTTCGCTCGCTAAAGAAAGTGTTACTGAGAAGGGTGCATGCATCAAAGCATCAGAAAAATCAAGTTTGGACTTTTCGTAACTGGAAACTTGCCATTCTTGGTGGGTAACCTTTCCCGTGTCAACGATTCCAGGTACCATTCCACAGGAGCAAAAGTAATATTCTATGTCTTTTAAAATTTAGATAAGAAATTAAATCATAAAATATTTAAAAATTTAAAAAATTCATCATTTAAATAAAAAGGCTTATTTTAATTTATAAAAATCGGTTAGTTTATAAAAATAAATATTAAAATTCTAATTTTAATTTTAATTCAATTCAACTTAATTTAATTAATTGAGGGTTGAAATTAAATTAATTTATCATTTTTAATGACAATACAAAACTTTTTTATGAATGTAATAATACATTAATAGTTTGACTTTTATTTATACGGTTTGATTGTAAAAATTCGTTTTTGATATTTAGAGAATTTCATTATTATTTTGGACATAAGATAACATATTTTAAAGTACTAAATTTTTTGAAAAATTTCAATTTAATGCTTAAATTTTTAAAATTTCAATTAATTAATTTTTATAATCTTAACAACTTAGTTCAACATGTAATTAAGTTATGTTCAGTGTTTTAGTTTCCGGAAATGATTAGTTGACAATTAATTTTTTTACGTGAACGTTTATATGTCATGGATAAAACAAATTTTATTAATCAAATCAACAAAATGCTAACAAAAAATGTTTTGATCTAAGTTGTTAAGGTTAAAAAGAGTTGAACACTTAGAGTCTGTTTGGTTGAGGGTTTTATGATGGAACGTAACATATATCTATCGTTTGGAAGAAAGTTTTATAATGGAATGTAATAAAATGAGATAAAAGTTGAAGGTTTCATGTTACATACGATTCCATCATAAATAATAAAAATAAGAAACCTCCGATTCGGGAGATTTAGGGACGTAAACTAATAAATATATACTATCTAATATATCCTCAATAATTTTTTATAATACCAATTGTGACCAAGTATAATATTATATTAAATAGGATTAATATATTAAATAGAATACAATAATATTTAAAATTAAAAAATTTTATTAAATAGTTAATAATAAAATTGTATATTAGTAATAATAAATTGTATAAAATTAATAAAATAAATAATTTTAATAAATTTTTATTAAAAAAATAGAAAATATATAAAAATTTTCTATCGTTTAGAAGGAAGTTTTATAATGGAACGAGATGAAACATAACACACTTCTATCGTTTAGAAGGAAGTTTTGTAATGAAATAAAATGGAATAAGATGGAAGTGGAGGGTTTCATTTTACGTTTCATTTACCTAATATACCCTCAATAAATTTTCATAATATCAACTATGACCAAGTCATAATATTATATTAAATAGAATTAATATATTAAGTAGAATAAAATAATATTTAATATAATAAATTTTATAAATAATTAATAATAATATTGTATATTATTAATAATAAATTTGCATATAATTAATAATAAAATAAAAAATTTAATTAAACTTTTATTGATAAAAATAGAAAATATAAAAAATTATTCTTTAACTATTTTTACTTATTTCTATAAAAATAAAAATAAAAATAAAAATAAATTATTTTTGAATATAAATCACGTATAATAGAATAAAATTAAATTAAATTTATTAAATAATTAATAATAATATTTTATATAATTAATATAAATTGTATATAATTAATATTACAATAAAAAATTAATAAAATTTTTATTAATGAAATAGAAAATATAAAAAAATTCGTTAATTGTTTGTATATATTTCTATATAAATATAAATATAAATAATAATATTTTTATATAATTAAGAATAAAATAATAAACCTCTTGCAACAACCATTTTCATATAAGGGGTATAATAGTCATTTATTATACATTACATTCTATTTCATCTATCTTCCAAACAACATTTCACTACATTATATTATGAACATATTATGAACCATTTCATCTCTCCCAAATAACTTTTCACTATATTATATTTTATTCCATTATAAACTGTTCTATTCCTTTTCATTACATTCCATTCTGTTTCGTTGATTAACATCCATCCAAGCAGATCCTTAAAGTATGAAATTTTTTGAAAAAATTCAATTTAATGCTTAAATTTTTAAAATTTAAATAATTAATTTTTATAATTTTAACAACTTAGTTCAATATCACTACAAGGAAAAGGGTGAATTGCGACAGACTATTACCGACGGTATTAAAAACCGTTGGAAATACCGACGGAACAAATGGTTCCGTCGGCGAAGTTGGTTGACAGTTTAGAAGTTGCGACGGATCAACATTTCGTCGCAAAACTTACATGAGGGTTATTTACCGACAGGAAATTCGGTCGGTGATGGTGTTGGTAAAAACGTCGGGTCACTTAAAACCTACCCCTCTTTTTTTCCTCTCCCCCGTGCAGACTTCTCTCTTAGCTCCCTTCGCCGCACCTTCGTTCTTCTCAGTTGGTTTCTCCGGCGACTGGCGTTTCATCTTCTCTTTGGCGTTAGGCGTTGGTCATTCTTCTTTTCCCTTCCGCACGTGCTAAGGTCGCCTCCTCTCCCTTCCGCAGTTGCTTCTTCTCCGTTCATAGATCTTCGACCTTCGTTCTCCAATGCCGCCGGTGGCCGCCGACTAGAGTGACCGCTCTCCTCGCCGGCGTTGTGGTCTCCGACGAAGGTAAGTCACATCTCCTCCCTCCCCTTTGCCGATGGGTATGGATTTTGATTTTAAATTT
>JAOSBP010000006.1:2545759-2560887 GCA_027563825.1 Erythroxylum mucronatum
ATAAATTAATAACCCCGTATAAGATAATAATTTTTCTGGTCCCAACAATATTCATTTATAGAGGTTTTACTGTATTTTGGTGAGGTCTTCTTTACGTAACTGACGGGAATCGGGGGAAAAAGAGCTTCCCGAAAAAGCTAAAATTTGGGCTTTTTTGAAAAGCTCCAAATTTAAGCTTTTAAAAAAGTTGTATTTGAGCTTTTAAAAAAGCTGTTTCTACTCCAAAAGTGTTTTTTAAAGGTACAGCCGAACACTAACTTTTTCTTTAGAATAGCTTTTGCGGTAGACAAAAGTACTTTTGGACCCTCCAAAAGGTCAACCAAACAGGGGCTAAAAGTGCTCTCTTGTATACATTTGGCAGTGTCAGGGGAAATTTTTACAAGCATAATGGCTTGTTAATCACCTAAAGAAGTATAAGAGAAGCTTAAGGAAGAGTTTGAAAACAATCAATCAAGATTAATGCAAATTTTGAATCTTAAAAATGAATTTGAGATGCTAAAGATGAAAATTTTAAATGTGTCAAGGAATATAGAAGCAAGATCATATCCACTGTCAAATCAAATCAAATTGTTTGGTGAAAAATTTCCTATTCAACAAGCAGTAGACAAGCTTCTTGTGACTTCTTAAAAAGTATGAACTAAAAATTTTCTCACATGAAGATTCTAAAGATTTATAAAAAAATAACCTTTGCATAATTACGTAAAACTCTTCAAGTTATGGAACCAAAGAAGATCGATGAGGGATGATGAAATTGAAGAAAATGTTGACGAAGCTTATCTAGCCAAGACTTCATCCTTAAAGCGAACTAATGTAATAACTTATTTAGAGGCAACATATATGTCTCTGATGATGTTCTTATTGATACTATTGGCATAATGCAGGATAATGAGCCGTTAATGAGAGTCGTTTCAAAGCTTATTTCCTTCAACAATCTTGATTTGGTTTTATTTGTTAGAGAGGTTGTTGAGGCAAGTTTTAATCTATTTAAAACCCTCAAAACACTACTAGCGCATAGGTTGTGGGTGCAGTATGTGAGGTGTTGATCCCTCGCGGAATTGTTGAACTAATGTAATCCTAATTTATCTAAGGCCTAAAGACTTATTAAAAAGAAAATAAAAAACCACAGAAAAATAAACATGTGAAGATGATTGATTGGAACTAAAGTGTAAAATTAACACACAAAGAGTCAAAATGAGCACCACTAAATTAACAATGGAAATTACACAAGAAATATTAGTTGAAGATGATAAGGGGGATTTATCCTATCATCAAATGCTAACATGATTACTTGAGTTAATACAGTATCGGTCGTAGACTTTCGAATGGTGGATTACTCTCTCTCGAGTTATAATCATTAAACCCTAAATCATAACCCTTAATTGAATTATGAAATTTACAATGTCTCAATTAACAAAAACCCCATAAATCTAATCAAATCTTAAGCCCTCTAATAGACAACCGGATCTTCACACGAGATCTCTCTTTATCTAAATTACCGATCTGATTATTTTCGTGATCTATTGATTGTTTAACTCTCATTACCCAATCTAATCATTTTGCTATAGGTTTACTCTCTCGATTTGTTACCAAATCATGCAAATACAACAAATACTCACAGCACCCAATGTATTGACATCAAAAGAAATGACATTAACATTGATTCAAGAACAAATCCCTAAAGAAGTTTAAAACATCATCAAAACCAAATTCATCACTATCAAATCCATCTTATACATTCAAATGAAAGAACAATAAAGATGAAATGAAAAGTCACATGGAAGGGTCAGAATAGATCGGGGAGATGGCAGTACTGCAGCCCATTCTTCTCCTTCTTCCTTTCTCCTCATTCTCTCTTCTTCTTCTTCTCTCGTTGGATGTTTTTTAAAGTGGCAGAGGTTGGAGCTCTCCTCTAGGATTCTTTCTCTTTTCTTTATATAGTTTTTTCTATTTTAAGTAAACCCTAGGGTTTTTCTGAGTCTAAAAAGTCCCAAATGTCCCTCGATAAGTCAAGTTCGGGAGGCTGCCTACATTGTCTGTCGCACAGGCTATGATCGTGGCCCAAGATTTTGCTCTTTGTAACAATCATGGCAGAGCCTCCATGCTTTTGTCACGACCTGGACCTTGTTACGAGTTTCCTCCAAATCTCTCTATTCTTCGATATTTGATCTGAAATACTAACAAACACATCAAGACACCTCAAATATACAAAATTTAAGGTCAATGACATGCTCTAACCTATAAAACACTCAAAACACAAATATCTAATTAAATAACACAATCCTAACCTAAACATGCATTAATTATTCAATTTAACAACTAAGCACATACTAAACTACTCACTAAAACATTATGCAATTTACCACTATTAGAGACATTAGTTGGAAATGATATTGTTGACCAATTATCAAAATTTAATCAGAAATTAGTTGACGTGTCTCATTCAATTAATTTGAAGGTAATTGATGGGATTTCGCTCACTAAGTTTGACACCGTTATTTATAAAGTTGGAGCAACACAGTCAATCGTTTACATATCTGGCTTACCAGTCATGTTTATAGGCTGCGAGCAGTTTTATATTGATCTAAAAAAGCTTAGTGTGAAATCCATTGTCAAGACTCTCTTTAAATGAGTGTCAATTTATAAGTTGGTTGATGTTCTTTGCCTCTTTGTCCACTTTCACTCATGAGGTCACTTCTTACTCATCTCGGTTTTATGCTATGTTGGGTGTAATGGGCCTTGGGAAGAAGCATCCAAACAAAAACAAGGACAAACCCAATAGAGAGGAAAAATGGTACGTTAGAGATGTGCTAATGACTAAGGAGTCTTTGAGGGAACCACATTCAAAGGACATTCAAAGGAGTACCTATAGATTATTTAGAAGGGGGTATCGAATTCTTCTACTTAGAGTGGTTTGTTGGAGCCCTAAGTATTAATAGTGGAATCATGTGGGCATTGACGAGCCTTGACCAATGTTTAACACTCAAGACGAAGGAACAAGGTAAAGACTTGTGAGTACGCAAGGAAAACAGGCATTGTCAAGTGTTGGCATGTGTTAGTGCACATTGGTGAAAATCTTCGTTGAGATGTTAGATTTGGATGTAGAGACCAAAAGAAAGCTTGAGATGGACCTTGGGTTGAAGGTTAGCTGAATCACATACATAAAGAAATATGTGAGAGCGTTAAAGACTTAATGTGAACTCAAATAGATGGACCATGACTAATAGAGTTGAGATAGGTAAACATTGGACCAAACCAATATGTTATGAAAGGATTTGGGCTTGGATAACTTATCATTAATGGATAGAGATCAAGGGGAGATCTTAGATGATATGGCGTATAAGATCACAATAGATATATATCAGCTCTAAAAGATAAAGGCCATGTGGGAGGATCATCTAAAGATAGTGGAGTTCTTTATGGAGATGGATTTATTAGCCTTAATTAAATGTAATCTTTTAAATTATTAGTTGTGATGTATTTAAATCTTATTAGATAAAGGTCTATTTAGATGGGGATGTCATTTAATTGATTAGTGTGATGTAATATAATAAAGATAGATGTGATCTAGCTAGTTCTGTTCAATTACGATTCTGAATTGTAAAGCCAAGAGGTGCCCATAAATAATTTATTTGAGTCTTGTTCTTAGAGAGGAGAGAGATAGAGGGGAAGAAAACACATTAAGAGAGAGCATTCCTTTATATATTTTTGGGGAAGTAATTAAGGTTAATTTTTATCATAACCTTTTGTGTTTATTATTGCCTTTGATAGTTTAGTGCTTTTGTAGTATTCTTGCACGAGTGTAAGTTAAACACTTCAAGGGTAGTGAAATATTCGAGAACAAAGTTTTGTTGGTCAACAATCAGGTAAGAAGGTTGAGTCTTGCTTAAACAGACCTAAGTAAGATTGTCATACAAAGAAGTAGACGTGACTTCGATATAAGTTTGGTGTATAGGAAAACCTTTCTAACATTAGCCCTTGCTGTCGTTCACCCTCCTTCAGATCCAGATTATCACATTTTTAGTTTTTCACCCAAGCAGCTACCCCCTCACTCTCTTACTCTCCAGTCTAGCTGCTCTCCACGTTGGTGCTCTTTTGGTCACTAGTTGCTCTTTTAGTCTTCTCCAACTGCTCTTTTTGTCTCCTACAACTACTCTCTCAGTCTCCTCCACCACGAAGTCATTGACTGCTAGGTCCACAACATGCCACCCACCAACTCCTCCACGGCATGTCCTTTTGTCTCCAGTCTCCCTGTAGTCTGTACAAGTGTAACCCACCAATCTACAGCCATCCCAAGTCCCTACTTGTGTGCAATCTATTGATCCGTAACTCGCCCAAGTCTTAACCTGACACTGACACTATCACACAAACACTAATAATTTGATTGCTCTTGGTTTCATTTTTATGCTTTTATTTAAGTTTGTTTCTAGTTTTTTGCAACTTGCATAAATGAGATATTGATAATTGAGATTAGTTGCGTGTATTATATGATTTGTGAATTGTAAAAGGTTTATTAAATAAAATCAAGCTTGAAAATTTGGAAATGGATATACTGTCTTGTTGGGTTATTGTTGTTGGTTAAAATATTTAAACAATTTTATTTATTGGAATTGTATTGTTTTGTAAAAAAAGATAAATTATGGAAAATTTAAGTTGAAACTATGGGGAAAATATGAAATAGATTGTGTTGTTGAATTTATATGTGTCATTGTGTGTATAAACAATTAGACATAAACACCATGAACAACTCCCAGAGCGTAACCTTCACTTTGTAGTGCCTTACAATCTAGAGAAGCGACTTATTATATAAACATGACAATGACTAGATGTGGTATGATTCAGGTGTATCATTTAATGTAACTTAATCTTATTATTACTGGCCTATGGTGGATGTTATTGCCTCTTAAGGTCCAGGATATAAGGCTCATTCAATTGATGACTATAGAGGTAAACTTCTAAGCAGCTCTGTTTATAAAATAAACAGTTATTTGGATGAAAGAAGAATGACTTGGGAGACTCGTGGGTATACAATCATGTTTGATGGTTAAACAAATAGAAGACATGAGCCTATTGTCAGTTTTTTTAGTTTATTTTGTTAAGAGGGTAATGTTTTTAAAGTCTATTAATGCATTTGACATTGTTAGAAATAATGATACTTTGTTTTAGATATTTAATGAAGTTGTAAATGAAGTTGGGTCAGAAAACAATGTTCAGTTCATTACTGATAATGATTCTGCTTATAAAGCAGTTGGAAAAAGATTTCAAAGTAGGTATGATTCTTTTTATTAAACTCCTTAAGATGCAGATTGCATTGACTTGAAGTTAGAAAATATAAGAGATGCTAAATATTTTCATATTATTGATGAAATTGTGCAAAAATAAAAAAAGTGACCAAGTTCATCTATAAGTGTGCTTGGGTATAAAATTTGATGAGAAAAGATTTCATTGATGGTAGGAACTGAAGTTTTATTTATTTGATTTTTCAGATTATTTTTATCTTAATAATCATAAAAATGAGATCAAAATTGATTTATTAAAATTTTAACTTGTTAATTGATTTATATGAGACATACAATTTACTAATTATTATTTAATTAAAGTATTTAATATATGATTAATTATTTAAAGATAAGATTTAATATATAATTCAATCATTTAATATGCAACTTAGTTAAAATAAAATTTTGCATTCTTTCACTGTTCATTGTTGTCTTTAGAAAATAATATTGTAACACATTCATTATACATTCATTATCCTTCCTATCTTATGAGTAGTTAAATACAAAGTAAAAATAGTCCATGTTAATTTTTCTTATTTCTTATGCATTTAAAATGACTTTTAAGATATGCCTTAATCTAGGAGAGTATACTCATTACTCAATATAATATGAAATTATAAATGTTCAAGTAAAAATTTTTGCATTTTATTTAGTATAATAAAGTCATTTTTGCAATACGTGTTATCATAAAGAAGATGTAAGATATAGTCTATCTAAATATGCATATAATTGACTATTGAATTTTTATAGTCATGAAATGAAATGATATGTACTAAAACTGTATTTTTTAATATGAATTTATTAATTTAATCTTGACATGTAATTTTATTTATTTGTTTAGTCGTTTTAGGATGATTTGATAATCTAATATGGCTCATACTAGAGTGGTTCTTGGAATGAATAACCATATCATTTGTTTATTATAACAAGTATTTGAACAGTGGGGGAATCATCATATTAAAAAAGCATTTAGTTGGGATCAAAGTTGATGTAGAGAAGACAGTTGTCTAACTTTTTGCACCACAAACATCTCCTGTAGCTCAACCTTCAATCTATAGTGTCTTATAATCTAGAGAAGCAATTCATAATGAGGACATAATAATGGGCAGATAATGGTATCATTCAATATCGTCAATCTTATTATTATCAACCTATGATGGATGTTATTGCCTCTTACGGTCTAAGATATAAGATACCTTTAATTGATGACTATAAAGGTAAACTTCTAAGTTTCTATATCTATAAAATAAATAGTTATTTGGATGAAAGAAGAATGATTTGGGCAATTTACGAGTGTTCAATTATGTATGATGGTTAGACAAATACAAGAAATGAGTCTATTTTCAGTTTTTATTTTATGATGCTAAAGGAATAATGTTTTTGAAGCCTATTGATGTGTCTGACCTTGTTATAAATGATGTTACTCTGTTTCAAATATTTTATAAAGTTGAGAATGAAGTTGGGCCAAAAAACATTGTTCAGTTCATTATTAATAATGATTATACTTGCAAAGCAACTTAGAAAAGATTGCAAAGTAGGTATGATTCTTTTTATTAGACTCCATGTGTTGCACATTACATTGACCTGATGTTGAAAAATATACAAGATGTTAAATATTTTCTTATCATTGATGAAATTGTGAAGAAACAAAAGAAGTCACTAAGTTCATCTATAATTGTGTATGAGCCCTGAATTTGATAATAAATTATTTTACCAATGGTAGGAATTTGTGTCATCATACTATTACAATATTTTAGACTAATTTTTTATTACTTTGGTGTTTTGTTATGATAAAAGAGTTGAGACAAATATTTATAAGTGATAAGTAGGTTGCATCTCAGTATGCCAAGTCTAATGCTAGAGTGGAAGTTTCTAAAATTATACTTGAAGATTGTGAATTTTTATTCTAGTGTCAATTTGTAATATTAGTTTGTAAACCTTTGATGAGAGTAATTCGACTGACTGATAGTGTTGAGAAGGCAATAATGAGTTATTTTTATGATGTCATGGAGAGGACGAAAGAAGCAATCAAGGTCATTCTAAAAATGTCTTCTTTGTATACACCTTATCTTGAAATCATTAATAAAATATGAGCAAGACAACTTTACTCTCTATTGTTTGCAGTTGAGATATTTTTTAACCCTATTGTCTACTTCAGACCAAGATTTGTAAAGAAAGCTGAAGTTAATAAGAGAATGTTATTAATTATTATGATAATTGTTACCCATGAGATGATGTAAGATCTCATAACCTCACAAATAGAGACTTATAAGGATGCTTATAATGATTTTAGGATGCCTATTACTATTTGTCAATAAGACAAGCTTAATTCAAGTATATATTTTTCATTTTTGTTACAAGTTGAAAATTAATCATCACTTTATTTTATTTATAATGTTACTTTTATTGTTTTACAGTTGCTTGGGGAACCAATTCGAAACTGGTGTTCCAGAATTACAAAGGTTTGCGATTTGAATTCTGAGTCAATTTGTGAGTGCAACATGGTGTGAAAGGAATTAAAGCACATTTAAAATCGTCTATTCCAAGAAAAGGAATAGATTGGAGTACAAAAGATTAAAAGACTTGATCTTTATTCTATATAATTTAAAACTTCGTGAAAGATATATATATATATATTTTGGATTCGAGGAAACCCCACAGGCGGGCCAAGCGGGTTCACCTCTCAGAGGGCCAAGTGGCTACACCCTAGCAGAGGGCCAAGCGGCTACACCCCATCACAGAGGGCCTCACTAATTCTCTATCCATAGGTAAAACCTCGACTGCCCCAGGCTCTTACAAGAGGGGCTAGCAAAGAATCGAACCTGAGACCTAACCGAAGCCAAGCCCCGCTCTCAACCATCTAGTCACACCCCTTGAGGGCTTCGTGAAAGACATGTTATCATTATTAAGATGAATATAATTATTGTAATTTTAATAATTAAAATTTATTTGTTTACTATGACTCTTAATAAAACAAGTAATTCTGTAGTTCCAATTTGTCTTGATCATATTGAACTTTTGGCAAATTAGGTTTACGCAAAATTGAGTTTAAAAGATAAGAGTGATTTGAAAGATAATCTTGGATGGAAAAATATTGACATGTTATTTAATGGAATGAATTTGAATGAAGATGATGAAGAGGCTCCTTTCAATGATAAAAAATCTGTACTGAATGAGAATTGTGATCAATAAAAATTGAGTTGATATTTGATTGAATGAAGTTCCAAATTTTTCATTTCTTATCTTTTTTAATTTCACTTGTATTTGATGCATATATTAAGTGCTATATATGTAATATAAATATAACTGTAATTTTTTTTGTTTCAAATTTCACTTCTAGTTAGTTGTTTTCTTAGCACGAATTCTTGTTGAAACAATTATAGAGTAATGAAACTTAGTGTTCTTTTTATTTAATGTTTTGATTTACTTATTATTTATTACATGATAAAATTTTAACATTTTAACTACTTTGTATTATCATTAGTTTTATAGTTGTATGATGATTAAATGATTTTTATATTAAATATGATTATTACTTATATGTAGAATACATGAAAAGTAATATTAAATTGAAACAAATAGAATGTTTTTATTTCAAATTTCTATTGTTGTGATATTTTGGATGCATGGTTGATATAAAATTATAAATTATATAACACAATATATTAAGTGACTATTTTCTGTTTTTTAAAAAATTCAGGCATTATTTTATAAATTTAAAAATTACCAAAATAGTGCCCTGTATTGACAAGTACGAGTGTAGTACCGTATCATAACTAAATTCGGTACCGGTACTAGTAAGGTATTTATAATATTAGGCATAAGAGTAAATTATGTCATGTTACATTTATCTCAATAATGTAAATAACGCCGATATAGTTCAATGCATTTATCTTTATATTAAACAAAATTTAATTTTAACAAAAAACTTTTAACGTATAATAATTCTTTAAAAAATTGTCAACTAAACTTAATTTATCATACACGAAATATACGCTAAATTTGTTTCAAAAATTTTATTTTAAGCTAATAACAAAGATAAAATTTAATATTCAATCTTAAGGTTATCGTGTCCGTAAATTTTTAATGTTAAAGACAAAAATTTTAAACATAACTACATTTCTATTAGGTGAAATAATGTTGACATATTTTACCCTCCTTTTCTCTCTTCATATTTAGTCATTTATTTATAATAAATGGTTGAGGTTAATTGAACGTGACCTATCACCTGAAAAGATTTAAACATAAATAGGTTTATCACATTCTCAAATATAATTAATTTGAGAAAAGCTCAATAATAATAAAAGAGTTAAGAAAAATATAATTTGATATGAACCTTTTTACATATTTATTAGGTCAAACTAAAATTTAAGCATTAAGATAAAATAAAGTTTAAGAAAAATAATAATTTTTTTGAAGAAATTAATTTAAAAATTTTGTATTTATGCGTTATATCAAATGAAGATAAATTGAGTTTGGAACATTTTTTTACTTATTTTTATTGGATTTAATTATAATTTAAATTAAACAAAATATTTTTATAAAGTAAAAATAAGATTAAAAGACTCCAACACTTTTATAATTTGTTTCATCATTTAATAATTTAATAATATATATTTCATATTTTATTAAATAGACGTACAAATATATTTTATAAAATATAAATTCTTTCAAAAATTGTTGACAAAACTAATAAATAAATATATGTTTAAATTTTTAATTTTTAAAAATAATTCAAATTAAATAAAAGTATTCCTAATAATAAAACTAATAATTAAAACATTGAATCAATTTAACTTATTCAATCGTAAAAAAATTAAATTGGCCAATTTTTTATTCAATTTATTTTAATAACTTTTATTATTATAAATTGATCAATTTATTAATTAATTGACCGATTTTTGTAAACTAACTAATTTTTATAACCTAAAATAAATTGCTTAATTTTAATTTAACATTTTCTTTCCTAAATTAAACTTCAACTTCCTCTTTAGATTCATTTTAAATTTTAAAAATCTGTTCAATCTTTATTATAAACAATCTTACGATAGTTTAATTCTAATTCACAATTTTAAAATTTAAATTTCTTATCATATATATTTAATTTTTAACGTGACTTTTAAATCTTTTTTTTTCACATTTTTAAAAACATTTGTCCCTAATTGAGGTGACCAAGACACGCTGATTATATTTGGTACCCATGGGACATTGTCTAAAAAGATAAGAAATTAGGGGAATCCGATTTCATGATACAATAAATACGCCCAATCTGATGCGGAAACGTTATCTTCAAGCATAACTAATTAGATTCATATACAGATCAGAATTAGTCACAATTGATCGCAGCCGTTGAAACCCACCGATCTCATTTCAAGAAATAATGTTAACCGTTCGCCATAAACAACGGTCTCAACTTTGGCCTTTGCAATCCTATAAATACGCTTCCCCCGCAAACCTTACCGCCAACCTTTTCCCTTTTTTAATTGGGTTCTGCTTTGTTCTCTTTCGCTCTCCACTTCTTATAATGGTGTTTGATATGTTTAGACGTAGGAAGCAGAGGACGATTCGATGTTTCTTCGAGGAATAGCTTGATATTTGATCTGAAATTGGTGTCTATGGCGGTTATTTGCCGATTTTGGAAGACGATTTGGAGTTGGATTTAGAAGATATGGGTTTTTAGACGATGATCGTAATGGAGTGTGATTTTATTGAAGAAATTCCTCCGATATCAGCGTTTGTTTTGATTATGGCTACTGCTTCTTGCCGGACGCCGTCTTTCTTTATAGCCTTTGATTCATGGTTAGGTTTTGATCTTGAATCCTATTCTGGTTTTAACAGATCTCAAAACCTATGATGGAGGGGATGTGAGAGAACTGCAATGGCTAATCTTGAATCCTATGGTCATCCTGGAATTTGATCCTAATAGAGATTGTCGTTTCATCAGTTGTCTATCAGAGTTTGTTTTGATTATGGCTACGGTTTCTTGTTGGACGGCTTCTTCTTTGCAGTCTTTGATTGATTATTCAGTTATAATCTTGAATCCTAGTTTGGTTTTCTTAGATTTGAAATTGGTGTGTATGGCGGTTATTTGCCGATACGAAGACGATTTGGAGTTGGATTTAGAAGATATGGGTTTTTAAACGATGATCGTAACGGAGTGTAATTTTATTGAAGAAATTCCTCCGATATCAGCGTTTGTTTTGATTATGGCTACTGTTTCTTGTTGGACGTCTTCTTTCTTTGTAGTGTTTGATTAATTATTCGGTTATAATCTTGAATCCTATTCTGACAGATCTGAAAACCACCGATGGAGAGGATGCGAGAGAAGCTAAAATGTCTAATCTTGAATCCTACGGTCATCCTAGAAGATGTTCCTAATAGAGATTGTTGCTTCATTAGTGGTTCCTAGGCTATTAGAACTACGGATGAGCGGATGCGAGAGAAACTGCTGTGGACGAAAGTTGTCTTTTGTTGTCTTCCACTTTTTGAGTAATAAGAACTGCGAACACGTAATTCTGACACATAGTCAATCTGTTTTTACAGGACTCATCGAGCAATGGCTTAATTATTGATTTCTTGGAGGTCATGCGGCTCTCGCATCTCTAATTGGTTTCACAAGTCCTCTTTTGGTTGATTTTTGATGCAATATCTGGTTTTGTTTATTTATTTTTCTGATCTTGGTCTTCGTATTATGTTAAAGATCAGTATTTTCGTGTTGACAGAATTCTATAAATATCTGTTTTTTTGGACAGAATTCTACGCATTTTTCTGGTCTTTCAGGTTTGCGTTAGAAGATGGCATAATAGAGGACTGTAACAAGGGATCTTTCTCTTCCCTCGTTGAGCTTGTTGCTGCTATATTGCTGTGATCATCTTGCCATGTGGTATGACTGGTTCATCTGAGTATTTTGCAGCATGCATTTATGTGCTTTCTTTTGTTCTCTTGCTTGAGAAAGTTGTGTGGTTGGATATGCTTAGCTTGGATGTGAAGCACAACATCTAGATAGCTGAACATTTTCTGGATAGCATTAAGTGATTAAAACTGGTGTATTTTCTCTACAAAATCGTGGACTTTTGTCAGTGTTATCTTTGTACTGGTGTTCCTTTCGCCTAACTTTACTGCTATGCAAGTTATTAAAATGGATGTGAAACATAGCTTGACGGTGTTCTCTTATTTGGGGAAGCTTATATTCAGTCTTTGGTGAAATGGGTATGAAATCCTCTCAACTACTCACAAGGTGGTAGATGGGATGTCTAAGCTTTGGGTTGCATTTACTTTCAGAGTTGATTTGCTTGTTTTAGAATCACAGGCTTTTGGCTTCATAATGTGAGTTTGTGGCTATTCGGCTCTTCCGATAATAGTTCTTTGTTTGGCCTCTTCTTCTGTGGATTAACCAATTCTAATCCTACTGCACATCTTTGGTCCTAGTTTAAGGTCTTCCATATTTTTATCTTGAAATCTTGACAGGTGATTTTACGACTGTTAATGTTAGGATGGAGATGGCAATGACTAATAAAAGTTGGGAACTTGGAATCCTCATTTTTTTGCTGGTGTTTCTTAAAACATAAGTACCCACAATCTGAGACTTGTTGCATGTTTTGACAATCTAATTTTGCTGACTATTCTGCATAGATCATTGGTGTTTTTTTTTTGGCCTTCCCAATTCTTCTTTTGTTTCTAGAGGTTATTACTTGAAGATGCCTGGTTAATTGTGGCTAAATGTTTCTTATAGGTTTCGGTGGATCTCTGCTCCTTGGTATTTCTGTTTCATATAATTTTGGATGCTTTGATAATATTGTAGGATTCAAGTTCTGTTTGAAGCTACACTTGAAGATGTTTCATATAATTTTGGTCGTGCCGTTTGGGCTTAGCACCCTCTACATTTCAGTCTTTGATGAATGAGATATTTCAATCCCATTTCCGTAAATTTATTTTAGTGTTCCTTGATGACATTCTAGTTTATAGTAAAATATGGGTAGAACACATTTATCATTTGCGGACTATCTTCGAGCTATTTCAACAACGCAAGGTCTTACTCAAACAATCCAAGTGCTCTTTTAGTGAAAATCAAGTAACCTAGTTGGGCTATGTCATCAACAAAATTGAGGTATTGGTAGACAATACCAAAATTCAAGCAATCAGGAATTGACCTACGCCTAAATAAGCCACGACTTTACGCGGCTTCCTTGGATGAACTTGATGGTGCCCAATATTTCACAAAATTATACCTAAGATCAGGGTACTTTCAAGTTCGAATTGCTTCCGAAGATGTTGAGAAGATTGCGTTCCGAACTCATCATGGACGTTTTGAATTTTGGTTGTGCCATTTGAGCTTACAAATGCACTCTCTACATTTCAGTCTTTGATGAATGAGCTATTTCAATCCCATTTCCGTAAATTTATTTTGGTGTTCTTTGATGACATTCTAGTTTATAGTAAAATATCTGTAGAACACATTTCTCTTTTGCGGACTATCTTTGGGCTACTTCAACAACGCAAAGTCTTACTCAAACGCTCCAATTGCTCCTTTAGTGAAAATCAAGCAATCTACTTGGGCCATGTCGTCAACAGAAATGAGGTATTGGTAGACAATATCAAAATTCAAGCAATCAGGGATTGACCCACGCCCAAATCAGCCAACGCCTTACGCGACTTCCTTGGGTGAGCTTGATGGTGTCCAATATTTCCCGAAATTATACCTAAGATTAGGGTACTTTCAAGTTCGAATTATTTTCAAAAAGGAGTTTTCTTGCTCCCAACTGGTTGCTTCTTGATATTTTGGTATTGATGAGTTATCTTTTATCACATGAGTTCATCCAGCCTTCTTGTCGCATGCATTTGGAAGCTTCAGGCTATATTGCTTGTCTTGGTTGTTCTCTTGGTTGACAAAGCTAGTCACTTCAGCATGTCTTTGACGTGTACAAAGTTTGTTGTTCTCATCTTTGATATTCTGGTCTTCACTTCTTCTATTTTCTTCATGTTATTTTTTCGTACTTCCCCATTTCTTGCCTTATGTGTCAACGGGCTGCTTCTTGATATTTTGGTATGGATAAGTAATCTTTTATCACATGAGTTCCTCCAGCCTTCTTGTCGCATGCATTTGGAAGCTTCAAGCTATATTCTGCATAAAGACATCCAACGTTTGTCTAGCATAAAGACATCCAACGCTTGTCTTGGTTGACAAAGTTAGTCACTTCAGCATGTCTTTAATGTTGAAAAGGTTGGTTGTTCTCCTCTTTGATATTCTGGCTTTCACTTCCTCTATTTTCCACATGTGATTTTTTCTTAGTTCCCCATTTTTTATACTGTCTATCTTCGTGGTTTACAATGGTTTACAACTACCTCTCTGTTTTGAGGCTGTAGTATACTTGGCTTAATAAGATCATAATTCATCTTGCGAAGATGCTATCGAGTACTGATGTTCCTTTCTCTTCTTCTTTGCTGCTTCGAGTAATGGAATTGGATGTGTGAAATAAGTTTGATGCTTATGCCTTCAAATGCCTTGTAATCGGTCAGGGCAGAAGAAAGATGTCATTGGATGAATTGATTTCACATCTTAGATGTTGGCTTCAGTTTCTTCAGAGTGATCGTCAACTTTGCTTCTGATCTTCAAGATGCATAAAGATTATTTTGATAGTTGAAAGTTCTGGTTTCAGAATCACTTTGCTGTGTCTTCTTGATGTTTTAGTTTTCTGACCGCTTGGGAAAACAATTTAATAAGAGTTCTGTGCATGTTGACATGTCCTCCTTTGTCTATGTGGCCTCAACTCACAATTGAAGACCTTGCTGTTAATTTGTTTCATCATCATGTGGTCTCTACATGGCAGGTCCTTTGGTATCTGTGTGTTCGTT
>JAOSBP010000006.1:2576615-2600127 GCA_027563825.1 Erythroxylum mucronatum
ATTTCAGTCTTTGATGAATGAGCTATTTCAATCCCATTTCCGTAAATTTATTTTAGTGTTCTTTGATGACATTCAAGTTTATACTAAAATATGGGTAGAACACATTTATCATTTGCGGACTATCTTTGAGCTATTTCAACAAAGCAAGGACTTAGTCAAATGATTCAAGTGCTCCTTTGGTGAAAATAAAGTCACCTACTTGGGCAATGTCATCAACAGAAATGTGGTATCGGTGGACAATAGCAAAATTCAAGCAATTGAGAATTGGGTCACGCTCAAATCAACCAAGACTCTACGTAGCTTCCTTGGATGAACTTGATGGTGCCCACTATTTCACCAAATTATACCTAAGATTAAGGTACTTTCAAGTGAGAATGGCTTTCGAAAACGTTGATAAGATTGCGTTCTGAACTCATCATAGACATTTTGAATTTTTGGTTGTGCCATTTGAGCTTACAAATGGTCCCTCTATATTTCAGTCTTTGGTGAATGAGGTATTTCAATCCCATCTCCGTAAATTTATTTTAGTGTTCTTTTATGATATTCTAGTTTAATAGTAAAATATGGGTAGAACACATTTATCATTTGCGTACCATCTTTGGGCTTTTTCAACAGCGCAAGGTCTTACTCAAACAATCCAAGTTCTCCTTTGGTGAAATTCAAGTAACCTAATTGGGCCATTCCATCAACAAAAATGAGGTATTGGTAGACAATACCAAAATTCAAGCAATCAGGGATTGACTCACTCCCAAATCAGCTAAGGCTTTATGCTGCTTCCTTGGATGAACTTGATGGTGCCCAATATTTCACCAAATTATACCTAAGATTAGGGTGCTTTCAAGTTCGAAAGGCTTCCGAAGACGTTGGGAAGACCGTGTTTCGAACTCATCATGGACATTTTGAATTTTGGTTGTGCCTTTTGGGCTTACAAATGCACTCTTTATATTTCAGTCTTTGATGAATGAGCTATTTCAATCCCATTTCCGTAAATTTATTTTAGTGTTCTTTGATGACATTCTAGTTTATAGTAAGATATGGGTAGAACACATTTATCATTTGCGGACTATCTTTGGGCTATTTCAACAACGCAAGGTCTTACTCAAACGATCCAAATGCTCCTTTAGTGAAAATCAAGTAACCTACTTGGGCCATGTCATCAACAGAAATGAGGTATTGGTAGAAAATATCAAAATTCAAGCAATTAGAGATTGACCCACGCCCAAATCAGCAAAGGCTTTACACGACTTCCTTAGATGAACTTGATGGTGTCCAATATTTCACCAAATTATACCTAAGATTAGGGTACTTTCAAGTTCGAATGGCTTCCAAAGGTGTTGAGAAGACTGCGTTCCAAACTCATCATGGACATTTTGAATTTTTGGGTGTGCCATTTGGGCTTAGAAATGGACTCTCTACATTTCAGTCTTTGATGAATGAGCTATTTCAATCCCATTTCCGTAAATTTATTTTAGTGTTCTTTGATGACATTCAAGCTTATATTAAAATATGGGTAGAACACATTTATCATTTGCGGACTATCTTTGGGCTATTTCAACAACGCAAGGTCTTACTCAAACTATTCAATTGCTCCTTTGGTGAAAATCAAGGCACCTACTTGGGCAATGTCATCAGCAGAAATGGGGTATGAGTGGACAATAGCAAAATTCAAGCAATTGGGGATTGGGTCACGCTCAAATCAACCAAGGCTCTACGTAGCTTCCTTGGATGAACTTGATGGTGCCCAATATTTCACCAAATTATACCTAAGATTAGGGTACTTTCAAGTTCGAATGGCTTCCGAAAATGTTGATAAGACTGCGTTTTGAACTCATCAAAGACATTTTGAATTTTTGGTTGTGCCATTTGGGCTTACAAATACTCCCTCTATATTTCAGTCTTTGATGAATGAGGTATTTCAATCCTATCTCTGTAAATTTATTTTAGTGTTCTTTTATGACATTCTAGTTTAACAGTAAAATACCGGTAGAACACATTTATCATTTGCGGACTATCATTGGGCTATTTCAACAACGCAAGGTCTTACTCAAACAATCCAAATGCTCCTTTAGTGAAAATCAAGTAACCTACTTGGGCTATGTCATCAACAGAAATGAGGTATTGGTGGACAATACCAAAATTCGAGCAATCAAGGATTGGGTCACGCCCAAATTAGCCAAGCCTCTATGCGTATTGCTAGGATGAACTTCATGGTGCCCAATATTTCTCCAAATTATACCTAAGATTAGGGTACTTTCAAGTTTAAATGACCTCCGAAGACGTTGAGAAGATTGTGTTTCGAGCTCATCATAGTCATTTTGAATTTTTGGTTGTGCTATTTGTAAACAATTATTTTAAGCGATCGGGACCCAATACTTACTACAAACTTTTGGAAAGAATTATTTCACTTAAGTGGTACAGCCTTAGCTTTTTTCTCTGCACATCATCCTCAATCAGATGGTCAAATTGAGGTGGTGAATCGCACTATCGAGGTGTATCTTCGTTGTTTTGTAGGGGATCAACCAAAATAATAGGTTGATTGGCTTTCTTGGTTTCAATATTGTTATAACACAACCTATCATTCTTCTTTCGTAGCTATGCCCTTCCCAATCTTCCTCGCTACTTGTCCTATGAACTTGGTTCTACCCATTTGGAGGAAGTTGATCATTCATTGCAAGAATGAGATGCTTTTTTGGCTGAGATACATCATTGCTTACAGCAGGCTGAACTCCGAATGAAACAGGCCTATGATTAGCATCATCGGGAGCTGTCATTTGAACCTGGACAGTTTGTTTGATTGAAACTACAGCCTTATCGGCAGAGGTCATTAGGGAAATGGGCTCTTCATAAGTTGGCTCCTAAGTTTTATTACCCATTTAAGGTTTTGCAGCGAATTGGTGAAAGTTGATTATAAGTTAGAACTTCCTGAGCATAGTAGGATTCATGATGTTTTTCACATTTCATTACTTTAGGAGTTTAAGGGTGCTCCTCTTTCTACTGTTCCTTCCTTGCCACCACTGAAGGATGGCAAAATCATTCCCAAGCCTCAATCCATTCTTTGTTCCAGAGTTAATCGGGGATTGGTTGAAGTTCTAGTAGAATGGGCCAGCTTACCATTGGATGAAGCAACCTGGGTTCCCTTGACTGAGTTCCAGGGTACTTATTCATAATTCAAGCTTGGGGACAAGCTCTTAGTTAAGGATGGGGAATGTTATGGACTCTTTTATTGGGAAGAAATACAGTTGCAAACAATAACAGTAATTCTTTTAATATTTTTATTATTTAGAAAGGGAATATTATTATTCTTTATTTGATGGCTGTTTTTTACGTAGTCTTGCTAAATAAGGATTCTTATTTTAAAATAAAGATTGTTACCTTTTGCACTTAAGTCCTTTCTTTGTTTAAGGGAGGAAAATATTCAATGAAGTATCATTATTCTGAGTCAAGAAAAGTGAAGAGGGAGTTGGTGATCTCTTACAAATCACCATTGGAAAATCTTTCAAAATAGGTTCTTCAAAGAGTGAAAGGACTAGGAGAAATCAAGAAGACTTTCCCACTAACAGACCTGTGGCGAGATCCATTTCACGGGCTGTTAACATCAGGTGCTTGAAAATAAGAAGTACTGAACTTTAGTTACTTGTTTTGTATCGAGCTCTCTTGTCTTTCTTAGATGTAGACCATTTTTCGTTTAAAGCTCTTACTGTTGTTTGTTTAAAGAATGCTGGTTCTTTTAATTCTTCCTCTTTCACCAACCATGAGAGTGTTCAAGAAGTGGATGTGTGGACATTGTAGTCATTTATATGTATAATTTATTAGTTAATGACATTGTTATTGATATGTTTGAAGATGCTTGAGTAATTACTTGGAGCTGAAATGTTTTTGAGGTAATAGGTTGCTGGTGTGGTGTTTCTGGGGTGCTTATAATTTGCATGTTTACTTTATGGTGCAGATTTTTTTTGCAGCTATACTTGAAGATGGATCTTTCACGTCTGCTTGAGATATAGATTGTATGGAATTGCAGTTAGGCCCTTGTTTTACCCATTTGTTGCTGAAACTTGGTTCTTTGTGTTTGTGTACTTGTTGTTTGCCAGATGATTTGAGTTTTTTGTTGGTTCCTTGTCTGGTGGCATCCTTGTGCATATGAAAATGGTGGATGCATTCTGTTGTTCGGTTGGTACAAGCTTGGTTTGAAGAATTCCAAGGTTATTGGTTGTGCTTCTCTCCTTCTGAATGTAGTCGCATTTGCATCTCTTTCTTACGGACTTGTTTTGTTGTGAGCATCCTGTTATTCTTATGTATTCAGATTTTGTAACTAGTTGAAGCTTCTATTGATGATGTGTTAAGATGTGAAACATCAGCTTTCGTCTATATAGATGTTTTTGCATTACTGTCTTGTTGATTCTTTCTTCTTGTGTTGCAATACCTGTGATGATTTTGTTCTAACTGTCTTTTATTACAATTTTCAGTCTATTTTTCTTGTTTCCTTGAAAATTTGGGGTTGTTTGCGATAATAACTATCATGATGACCGCGTTTACGATGTATGGCTTGCATATACACTCTGTTACTGCTGTCTTTTATTAGGCGACAATCATACACGTTTTGTTGCAATTTTTGCATTGGTGTGTTTAAGTGCTTACATGATTTGTGTGTAACTCCGCCTGTAGTGGATGTGGAATTCACACAGCCGGTCCCAAGCCCGGGCAAAGGAGGAGGGCATGCAAATTAGTTAGAATACAAGATCACAATGCGATGTTTGATAGTAGATACATGATGAGTGGATTATTATGACTTATTTTTTCGTTGAATTTAGGTATGAATGCCAATTTTTGAGTGAACAAAAGTCAAAATGGTTGCTTTGAACCATGGTCATACGTGGTACCTGATGTTGTCCACAGATCTTATGATATATATATATATATATCATGATTAAAGGAACTGGAAATGAAACGGTTGACACATCTCTGGAGTTGGTGCAGGTATACAATAAACGACGAAAGTAAGGTGGATTAGGTGGCCAAAACAATTAGCGGAATGAGTAATGCATTAAACAGATCTTCTCAGGCGAGAGAAACTATTTGGATTTCCTCTAATTGGAAGTTGCTGGTCAGTAAACAATGGTGTGCAGGGTCATCTTCTGCATTGCAGTTTCCCTGGCGGTACTGGCGGTTGTTCTCTTGACTTTGCTCTCACCAGTACATCACAATCATCCCTCTAATAATAGCCAGCCCAGGCCTTGGCTGGCCTTATCTTTGTACATCCAACAACCTCACGTTCCAAGCTCAAACTCCCACCCAATACCACAAGCAGATGCTGAAGCATTCATCTTCCGTCGAATCCTGACGGAGGGACCTGAGAACACTTCCCGGGTCGTTGGAAAGGCTCAAGGCTTCATAATCCCAGTCGAACAATTTGCACATTCAGCTTTCAATATTATCTATCTGACATTTGACACACCTGAATTCTCTGGTAGCGTTAGTGTTCAGGCCGAGCGTGTCGCACACAAAGACAAAGAAAAGCTCACAGTCGTTGGCGGGACTGGTTCGTTTGCCTTTGCACGCGGCTTAGCTGTCTTCGCACAGACCGATCGTCAGCCTCTTGACATGGATGCAACTTACCTTCTACAGCTGCAGCTTCGGTGAAGGATGAGATGTTAGCTTTTTACCCTCACGTTCTTTAACACGTTATACGTGTCAATTTTCCTCATTTCCATCAAGAATCCAATCTTAGCACGGTGAATCTATAATACACTTGCTATTTTTCATATTAAATGTATATAATAATTTATAAATTATGTATTTTGAATAAATTAATTAATAAACTAAAATTAAAAAAACTTAATTTAATTAGTATTTACTTATCTAATGTATTTTGACTATTTTCCTTTCTAACTATTATTTTGTTTTTCTGCAACTTGAATCTCAAATTTTTGAGAGTTGGTAGATCATTCGTCAAAACAAAATTAAATATAATTTTATTAATTGGAATAATATATTATGCCACCAATCTGTTTATTTTAAAACTATTTCCAACATAAATATATTTGATATAATGGAAAATGGATTAGTTGAATGTAAGATAGAAAATGGCAAGACTATTATTTAATTTTGATGCAAGTGAATTTTCTCAAATTGAAATATGACACGTACCCAATATTTTAAAAATCAGACTGGGAATTAAACCAACATGACAAGAGGTTTAAGGTTTAAAAGATTAAACTGGTATTAGACTATTATAAAATTGGTTAAAAATTAAGTAAATTTAAAGAATTTAAAAATGGTTAAAGAAAATTACTATGAGCTATCAAAAAAATATAAAGTTTAATTAAAAATAAGACTATTAAATAATAAATTGATAAATTTTTAATAAAAATGATTTTTAAACTAAATTAAACTGAAAAGATAAAAATTAAATTTAAAAATTTAAAGATTAAATTTGATTTTTAAAACATCTCAAGTAACAAATCATAATGTCTAAATTAAAAAAGAAATGCCAAAACGGTTAAGAGCCAATAGTTAAAAGAGTCCATATTTTGTGGGCTCGATCATTTAGTCCCACAGCCACAAAACAGCGATTCGGAATAGTCGGCCCAAAACGGAACCCATCAACTGCCAATGTAGTCGTCACGCATATAAATCAAATCTTTGACGTTGATACCGTGTGAAGGCGACACCTGTCGTCATCGAGCATTTGAAGATGAAGGGAAAAAAAAAGGTGGAGCACCATATAAACGGAAAGAGTAAAATTGTAAAACTAAAAACGAAAAAACGGGAAAAATGCAAAAGTTGTTGCTCTAGTCTCGGTCCTCCCATCTCTCTACCTGCCTTTGAATCTGTAACCTCTCATCTGAGACTCGCTTTCTGACACCAGAAATGGCGAAATCGAGTGCCGACGACGAGGAGCTAAGGAGAGCTTGCGAAGCTGCCATCGAAGGCACCAAGCAGAAGGTCGTCTTATCCATCCGCGTCGCCAAAAGCCACGGCGCTTGGGGAAAATCCGGCAAATTTGGTCGCCAAATGGCGAAGCCTAGGGTTCTTGCTATCTCTGGCACGTTACTCCATGCTTCGATCATTCTAATCCTTTGTTTTCCTCCATTTTGCATCCGTTTCTTGTGTGAATTCTTATTGCCTAGCGCATTGCAAAGAAATAGAGCGTTATCATTTGTAGATTGAGCTCTAAGGTGGAAAAAAATGTTCGTGTTGGACCCGTGTAGCAGAAAGGCTTTGTTTGGATAACACACGTTTCGGTGAATCTAATGTTTGGTTGTGAACTGTGCAGATCAAATTCAGCTCTTTTATGGACGAGATGAGCGTGTAGCAATAGTGTTAAGTTGACGTGTATATGTTGTACTACTATTCTCGGAGTTGCATATAATTTTGTTGAATTTACTGTTTTCGGACATACTGTTACCTGCCTAATAGAATTTTTATTTTCTGGGGTAGAACTATTTTAATGTCTGTGTAGGGTACGTATGGCCAGCGTAATGAGGTTTAAGGAGTTTTAATCTGCGTAATGAGGTTTAAGGAGTTTTAATCTACCTTTTTTTAATCTTGAAGCTTTGCTTGCCTGGATCAGCATGGGGAGAGGGTCTAATTTGGCACTTTCCACCTGATGTGATCAATTGTTTTTGTTTTAGAATTCAGATGCATGAAACTCGTACTGTTGCTTGCTTGGAGTTTCATTACTTGTTGCTTATCTTTGTTGAAACATTGCTTCATTGTTTACAGAATAAAGCTAGAGGATGCCTTTCTTGACCTAGTGAATCCTCTATTTTGTTGTGCTGATTGTTTATTCACTTCAATTTTGTTGTGACAGCGATTGTATTCATCTTCTTTAAGCTTTCATTGGCTCTGTTGGCAATATCTTGTCTTTTCATTTGCATGGTATTGACAGTGAGATGCTTCATTTGTGCAGTGAAATCAAAGGTCCAAAGGAGTAAAGCATTTCTTCGAGTCTTAAAATATTCCACAGGAGGAGTTCTTGAGGTATGATTAGTTTGAGTATGTTATTGTCTAAAGGAGTTTCAGTAAGTTCAGACAATAGGATAAGAAAACAAAAGAAGGCTGGAAAATTTCTATGGCCTACAACTACTTACTTGTGGGCCTGAGGTGTTGGTACATGGGCAATTCTTTTACCCTGCCTGTCTTATCCATAGATGTAACAGTTAAAAATGGGCTAAAATTTCTGGTCTTCTGATGCTGATACCACTGTACCATAACTTAAGTGTTCGAAAAAGCTAAGGAATAGAAATCTGATTTATCCTATTCATCTGCTGAAAATTGTCCCATAGTTTACTAATGTGGATATATTCAAGTCATTTAGGTTAGTTAAATAAAACTTGAGTAATACATATCACTTTCTCCAAGGAGCAAAGATTGCTATATCCTGAACTGATTTTGGAATGATTATGAAGCTGTAAATGACTAGGACAATATAATGTCCTGTGAAAATATGATGGGGAAATGCTTTAGATAATGGACAAGTAGTAACTTATTCATTTTGGTGAAGGTTGTAACATTATGTTATTTGGTGATCTGATCTTGCAGCCTGCAAAGTTATACAAACTCAAACATCTCTCTAAAGTGGAAGTTATAGCTAATGATCCCAGTGGTTGCACATTTACCCTGGTAATGCTGCATCCTTATGGTCATGGCAAGCATTGTGCCAAATGTGGGTTTGTTGCTGAGTGACTATACTAGGAGCACTTGAGAAACAAAAGATGCAGCTTCTGTTGCTTTGGACTTTGCATTTCCTTATCTCCTCATGGGATGCTTTTGACTGAGCTTTGTGCAGGGATTTGATAACCTAAGAAGCCAGAGTGTTGCTCCTCCGCAATGGACTATGCGTAACATTGATGATAGGTAATTAGAATTAACGCTTGTTGCTCTTTTATTTTGAGTGCAGAACTGAAAGGTTTATGCGTCCTAGTTGCTAACTTTTTATGATTGTAGTTGTTTGAGTATATGTTAATCTCAGTTACATGTTTTATGCTGTATATTATTACAGGAACCGCCTTTTATTTTGCATCTTGGACATTTGCAAAGATGTCCTTGGGCGGCTTCCAAAAGTAGTGGGGATAGATGTGGTAGAGATGGCACTTTGGGCTAAGGTATATCAAATTTTCTCCTTTTTCTTGAAGTGTGTACTTTCTTTCTTGATGTCCTTTATGAGTATGATGCTCTATAACTGCAAATGAATGCCATTACTTTTTCTTTAGATGAATATTTGTTGTTAGAGCAAAGTATATGTTATATGAAGTCTACTTACGAGGTTTATGGTACTAGCAAATTAAAACATGACAGAGTAGACTTCAAGACGAAACTGAACAATTGCAGAACTGAGAGCTGATGTGTTCAATTTGGTTTAGTTTGCAACTTTTTGGTAAAAGTTGGATGCCTGATTTTTTTTTTCTCTGTCTACATCAGCATGCAGTTTAAACTTTTTCAATAAGTTGACCAAATGTCTTGGATTATTATACACGCCTCTTCTTTTCTTTGCTATATTAGGACAATACATCCACAGTTAACAAGCAAAGGAATCAGCAAGAGGGGCCTGTTGAAGCTACAGTGGAAGAAAGTGATTTGAAGGTGACTTTTGAAAAGGAATTAGTTTCCCAAGCTGAGGATGAGGACATGGATGCTCTTCTAGACACGTATGCTTTTTCTTTCTCTTCTGGATTTCTCTTTCACTATGATCTGTACTTTGGTATAGTCAGCAATATATTCAAAACACATGGACATGGAACTTGAACAACAATCTTTCTGTGAATTTTGGTTGAAATGGATGAAATTGTCGAGAAGTTTGATAAAAAAATGATGAAAGCGTCCAACTTCTTGACCTGTCTGCTACATTTTACCAGTTCTAAATTTATACGAGTGAAGAATTTATTGTAGTTGTAGTTTTTAGGTGAAAAGCAGACCTATATGGCACATAGCCAAATCATCTTGATTCGATCTTTGTGAGTCATCTGGAAAGGGATTCTTCTTTTTTAGTTTGGAATTAGTTGGAAGTGTCAGTCACTCGTATTTGGTATCCTTTGTTGTCAAATTTGGAATTTGTTTTGCACATTGTTTTATTTGCTTGAAACAAAGGCACCTGTTATATGATGAAATTGATTTTTTGCCACATCTTTTACCCTCTTTTTTTTTTATGAACTGTAGATTAAAGTTACTGATCCTGATATTTTTGTCATTCAATGGTATGCAGTTATGCCATGGGTATTGGTGAAGCAGAGGCATTTTCTGAAAGGTTGAAAAGAGAGCTTCTTGCCCTGGAAGCAGCAAACGTCCATGCCATTTTGGAAAGTGAGCCCTTGGTAGATGAGGTAATTTATTTAATCCTTGATAGAGTTTCTTTCTACCTTTTCTTCTGCTTAAATCTTGTTTAAACTTTAGTGCTTAAGCCATGCTTTTGTTTTTCAATGATATGGCGCTATGTCATCGATGTATCTTTGCCATATATATATATTTTTTATAATCTATATGCTATGGTGCTTTCAGAATCTTCTTATCTTTGATCTTTTCTTGAGCTTCTTCATTAGCATGACATTGACTGTCACTGCATATCCTCATTAACTACATTATTTCCTCTGGGAATTACAGGTATTGCGAGGACTTGAGGCTGCTACATATTGTGTTGATGACATGGATGAATGGCTTGGAATTTTCAACGTGAAACTTAGACATATGAGAGAAGATATTGAATCGGTATGTATGTGCTTACACCTTTTTCATAAGTCTTCTTGTGCTGGACGTCGTCGACAGTGTGCGTAGATTTGTTACACTAGTATTATAGTCATTGCAAGTCCCAGATTTGACTATTTAATCTTCTGCCGATTTATCTGTCAATTGCTTGAGATGTGTCAAATCATATTCTTGAAATGAGTGCCAAATTTGTCTTTGAATTCACAGCTAGAAAAATAATGCAGAGAGATTGTGTTTTGTTTACTTTCAAGTTTACTATTCTCTGCATTAATGTTCAAGGTTCATATTACTATTGATGTTACTGTTCGCTTTATAGTAACTATGTAATTTTAAGATTTTCTATCTTTAACTTAGATAAGCAAAATTGGTTTATCTTTAACAAATGAGATTCTATAATAGGTAGCCTTTTAAAGATAAATTTATAAATGTTATGAGTTAGGGTTCTGATGGTGGTAGAGAATTTTAGTTGACAATTTTGTCATCGCTTGTCTTCTAATATAGAATACCAACTTTGGTTTAGTGATTGTTTTTCTCTTTGATTCAGTCTAGATGTAAGATTAGTCGATCATCTCTTTATGTTTTATACTAAAAAGAGGCTTGACATGAATTCATACTCCAAATTGAATGCCTTATTGATCTGAGGTTGGTATTTGATTATTTCCTCTGATGATATTCAGATAGAGACGCGTAACAACAAATTGGAATGTCAATCTGTAAATAACATAAAACTCATGGAAGAGCTTGACAAGCTTCTTGAACGATTGCGTGTCCCTTCTGAGGTATGTTATCCATTACTTTCATGCCTACTTAAGATTATTAAGTTAGTGAAATGCATTTAAGTCATCTTGTTCTAACATTGTTCTGTTGTCTATAGTATGCTGCATGTCTAACAGGAGGGTCATTTGATGAGGCTCGCATGCTCCAAAATATTGAAGCATGTGAGTGGCTAACTGGTGCTTTGCATGGTCTTGAAGTACCAAATATTGATCCAGTCTACGCAAACATGCGTGCTGTATGTGCTTTGCCTCCTTTCTCAATCAATTTTCTATGCAACTTAAACAGAAAGTTGCAATGTGGTTAGTGTAATATGCCCCATGTTCATAACCTGATATTAGCCCATTTGAGTTGCTAGTATAACTCTTGTTTTATCCAGGGATCATATTGTTTGTTCACACACAAAAAATCCTATTAAATTGCTATATGTTTTCTTGATCAATCTTTAAATATAAACATCCTCCTAGAGGTAGATTGCAAATTATATCTTCAATCTTCTTCTTATTATGTTTTGACTAAATTCAACAGGTAAAAGAGAAAAGAGCCGAACTTGAAAAACTAAAAACTACTTTTGTCAGGAGAGCTTCTGAGTTCTTGGGAAAATACTTTGCTAGTTTGGTGGATTTCATGATAAGTGACAAGAGTTACTTCTCACAGGTATTGTTAGGTTGTAAGTCTGTATCTTCTTCTTGGAATGTTAATGCAAGGAAAAAGATTATAAGCATTAATTGTGTGCTTGCATTGAAACAGAGGGGACAACTGAAAAGGCCTGATCATGCCGACCTAAGGTACAAATGCAGAACATATGCTCGCCTACTTCAGCATTTGAAGGTTGACTTATCAACAGATATATTTGACTTCCATTTATATTTTTATGTGTCCGTCTTACTTATCCCTTTTTGAACTTCATCCTCTGTTTCAGAGTCTTGATAAGAATTGCCTGGGTCCTTTAAGGAAAGCATATTGTAGCTCCCTTAACTTACTCCTTCGCAGAGAGGTTAGAAGCTCACTCTTTGCATCAAATGCTTTGTAGCTAATTGTTTGTTTATTTGAATTTGTTGGTGTTATGTTTCCCTAGATTGTTCTGTGGCTTTAGAAGATGGCTGGACATTTGTTTTGCTAAAAGTCTTGAAACCTATCCTTTCACAGGCTCGTGAATTTGCTAATGAGCTCCGTGCTAGCACAAAAGCATCCAGAAATCCTCCAGTTTGGCTTGAAGCTTCTTCAGGCTCTAATCAGAGTACAACTGCCGATACTTCGGCAGTTTCTGATGCTTATGCTAAAATGCTGACTATTTTCATCCCACTCCTTGTAGACGAGGTCATACTTCTTTACATGTGTCAAGTGCATTGGTTTTGTTCATGTTTTGTACTAATTTTTTAATCTTCTATGGTTTATACGGCAGAGTTCATTTTTTGCACATTTTATGTGCTTTGAAGTTCCTACACTTGTTCCTCCAGGGGGTTTTGCTAATGGCAATAAAAGTGAAAGTTACCATGACGAGGGGAATGATGAAGAAGGTGATGATTTGGGAATCATGGATATTGATGATAATGACAGTAAAGCTGGTAAGCCTTATTGGATTCAGCTGCAGTTGGTTTGAATTAAAATTTGTCTCTGACAATTTAATGATAGGGATTTCATTTTGAAGGTAAAAATTCTGCAGAGCTGGTAGAATTAAATGAATCTCTTCAGGATCTACTTGATGGAATTCAAGTAAGCATACAATCTGTCTTTCTATTTTGTGCATTTGTCTTGACTTTTAGTTGTAATTTATAAAGGCTGCTCTTTAAGTTCTATGAGCGTAAGGGAGTTACAGGTTTAAATTGTTTTGTTTATAAGATTTTGATCAACGAAGATACAGATTGATCTTTCTATTTTATTGATATTTAAAAGATGCACATTCCTTTGAAATTTGAAGAATTCTGAAATTTAGAACTTGTGGACCAATTGGAGTGTCCACATGCCTTTTACTGAACCAAACTTGCATCATACTGATGCTTAGCTCTGCTCTAGCAGGTGGATTGATTCTCAAATAAATAATCTTTGTATCATTTGGTTGTAATAATCAGTGGGTAGCAAGAATGGTAATTGGTTATGCAATTCCGAGATTAATTTCCTATTCTTTGATTTTGACTTTTGAGAGGTTTTTTATGTGATGAGTTTAGGAAGACTTTTATGCTGTTGTTGATTGGGCCTATAAGATTGATCCTCTGCGCTGCATATCAATGCATGGGATCACAGAGCGCTATCTGTCTGGTCAGAAAGCTGATGCAGCAGGATTTGTGCGTTTGTTGCTTGGTGACCTGGAGTCAAGAATTTCTATGCAATTTAACCGTGTATGTGCTGACTTTGAGAAGAAAATAAATTCCCACCTTACACTTATAATTGTTTCTTTAGATATCTACTTTACTCTGTCTTCTGCTTTGCAGTTTGTTGATGAAGCTTGTCACCAGATTGAGAGAAACGAGCGCAATATGAAGCAAATGGGGGTCTTATCATACATCCCGAGGTAATATTCTTGAGAAGTACCAGATTTGCTGAAGATATGAAGTTGTGACTGCTGCATGAATATTGCAAGTTGTTTTGGTTTTCTGTGTTCTTTTCTTGTATGGACCTTTTACATGAGCGGCAGAATGAAATGCAACGTATGACCTTGCAAAGATAGTAGTAATATTTTCTTGCTATTGAACGTCTAGGCAGATAGTTTGTTGACTACGTAAGGAAGTGATTTTGTAGGTGCTTGATCTCACTAGACGTAAAATTTAGCTCAACTCAATATCGTTGTGAGACATTAAGAACAAAATAGGTGAAATAAGCAAATAATGGGTTTCTATGTGAACAAACAAGAACAATGAACAGATAGATAACTAGAGAAGGTATTACGATGGAACGTAAGCCATGCAGTTGGACCCAAAATCAGTTCTTGAGCTTCTAGATCCTTGGGAGGCATGAGATGCAGTCTACAATTTTTTTTTTAAATGTGAGATGTTGCGATAAGGTGCTGTTGTAGACTAGCCGGCCCTAAACTCTAAATTGATAATTCTACCTGATGTTTTTACTTTCTTTGGTATGCCCTCAAACATTGTCATCATGATATAAGCAGATGCACCCTTCAAGTCCTTTTTGAGGGGAAAGAGATTCACCTATTTAGATTGATGATCTGGCATAATAATTTTATAATTGACAGTATGAGTTGTAGCTAAATGAGGTTTATTATCTAGATGCTACTTCTTGTTAAAATACTGTTTTCTTACATGTTCAATGTTTTTCTGCTTGTACACAGATTTGCAACTCTTGCAACTCGCATGGAGCAGTACATCCAGGGACAATCAAGGGATTTAGTCGATCAAGCTTATACCAAATTTGTAAATAATCTTTTCAAACCTTTTTGTCCATCTTTGTTTTTTACCACTGTTTTTTTTTTTCCTGTTACCATATGCTATATTGTTTTACAGGTGAGCATCATGTTTGTGACGCTGGAGAAAATTGCACAAACAGATCCAAAATATGCTGACATTTTTCTTTTAGAAAACTATGCTGCATTTCAAAACAGGTTTTGTATAATTCTTTTTGTTAATGCTTTTGAAACGTTATTAAATGGTGGTTTTATAGTGAAATGTTTTATTACTATTGTTGTTATTTCTTCTTGGTGGTTACGATTGTGTATGATGGGGGTGTTTCTGCTTTGATTTGTAAGCAGTAACTATCAAGTCTGCTGATTGGAAACACTTGCATGCAGCTTGTATGATCTAGCAAATGTGGTTCCTACATTAGCTAAATTTTATCACCAGGCCAGTGAAGCATACGAGCAAGCTTGTACATGCCATATAAATATGATTATATACTACGTAAGAAATCTTAGCTGCTGATCCTTTTGTTAAAAAAAAATATAATTAATTGTTAAATTGAGAGCAGCTAATGTTGCCGAATGATTTTTCAGTTACATTCTGGTACTATTTGTGCTCACTGAGTTTGCCTATTGCAGCAATTTGAACGCCTTTTCCAATTTGCTCGCAAGATTGAGGATTTGATGTACACAATTCCACCAGAAGAGGTCAGATTTTGTGATCTTGAATCATCTCTAACTAATAACTTCTGTATACAGTTCACACTACATAGTGTAAACCATTTGACGTTTGCTTGAAAACAATATTGTGGGATACTATTCCACGCAAAATTATACTTTCAGAATAAATATCTGAGTAATTCTGGTTTAAAAAATCAGGAATTATGCTCCTCCTGATATTTTGAGTAGTTTGCTCCGTAGATTTTTCGTAAATGTATCTCCTTTTTCTCTGAGGTAAGAAATACACATGCAATGTATGTGGATGTTGAAATATGGATGAAATACGGATGCCGACCGCTCTCCTTTTCTGCTTAATGTTGTTTACGGAATGTATTATTCTCATTAAAGCATGCATCTGCTTATCTCTTTTACATACATACATTAGAAGCATGTGAACTTTCAAAAGCTTTAAAAGCTTGCATGCCTTGTTCTGCAGACAAATTAAGAAAATTGAAATAAGCTGGCAAATTAGTGTGATGCTCACAAATTTAATAGAAATGTAAAAATTCAAGCCTGGTATTTGCAAAAGTAATGATAGAATAGTAAACTAGAAAGGCAAAAGAGAGAAGTTTTGCTTTCTCTTAGGCCCTTACCATTCAAATGCTTTGTTGCTTGCTTCTATATACGATGGTTGTTTTAAGCCCACTGCTTCGCCAATATGCATCAAAAGGGTTTTATACCTTTTGAGTTAATAGTTTCAGTGAAAAGGTTGCTACCGTTGAGCTAGGAAAAGCTATATAATGTCGTTGCATCAGTATTAATATTAATCTATGCTTTTATCAAGTTCTCCTTCCACCCTGCTAACTTCAAATTTTGTGATTTTTCAGATCCCATTTCAGCTTGGGTTGTCAAAAATGGATCTGCGGAAGACGATAAAGGCCAGTTTATCCGGGGTAAGTCGGTTAATATCTGCATATCTTATTCCTGGCTTCAAACAAATGTGTTGTGACTGCTGCTTCTTTTCTCCTATACAGGTTGACAAGTCCATTAGTGCCATGTATAAGAAGTTGCAGAAGAACTTGACTTCTGAGGAACTGTTACCTTCTTTATGGGATAAGTGCAAGGTAAAGTCTGGACCTAAACATCAGGTTCCGTGGTTGGTGAAAAGCTTTTCCTAAGAAGATGCTTAGCAAATGCACGTTAGTTGGATTTGCTCCTAATTTGGCTAAAAATCATTTTATTTTGACGGTCACAGAAGGAGTTTTTGGACAAGTATGAGAGCTTCGTACAATTGGTTAAGATCTATCCCAATGAGACGATCCCGTCCGTGGCGGAAATGAGAGAACTTCTGGCCTCCATGTAAGCTTTTGTAAAGAGAGTTTCTCTTGTATAAAAATGAGAGTAGTAGTTGTATTCAAAGTTCAAACTGCCGTGAGCGTTCTTTTTTGTTTTTTGTTTTATTTCTGATATTTTTATTCGTTGTGCAAAAGTTTTGGCCGCATGTAGCTGAATTAAATTATCAATTATAAATAAATTCTTTTTATTATTTTATTAAGGATATATTATTCGATTTCCTGAGTTCCTTTAGTTTTTCTTTTTTTAAAAAAGTTTCTTAGATTTTGATTAAAAATAAAGAAGAAATACACATAGAATGAACGTTAGACAGACGAGAATTAATCAATATATGGTAATTTAATTAAATTCTTAAATTTTGATGATGATGACGACGATGAAGAGTAGTGTTTTTTTTGTCACTACACTACGTTTCGAAAATGACATAATATGTCTTGTTCAATGCAACTTGTCCAATTAGCCTTGTTATACGACAAAACAAATCCCAATTGAAGCCTAAGGTCCCTGAAACCGTGAACAAGCATAAAGGAAATAATAAAATCCTTATTGGTCATAAAAAATTATAAAATTACAATTATTTTGGTGACTTTAATGACTATTACTATTAATATTATTTGTTTTTGTCTATCATAAATAATTTATTAACATTAAAAAATAATATAATTCATAACTATCATAAAAATTACAAAAATGAACTTGACAACTATATTATTTATTACCTATATGGAGAGGGTTAGAGCCAGAGTTCGGATTCTCTGTCTAATATTATGATGTCTTATTATGTCCCTTAAATTTCAGCTATTCATTTATATGAGTTCCGTGTAGATTCCACATAAATAAATAGCTGAGATTTATGAGACAAAATAAAACACTATAATATTACAAGAGGATCACTTCGCTACCTATACAAGCTGTTTTCGAAAGCAAACTGACATTGGACAAAACCTTCATGATAAGCTACCTATCCCTCACACAATCCCACCAATGGAAAGCTTAGAGAGGGTGAATGTACAGGCCGAAGAAACTAGCACAGCACCGGCAAAACAAGCAAAATCCAAACAATTTGCTAACGGTATATTCTTGAATTTCTCCAGCAGACCCACTTGTAGTATCATCATCACTGCATGCACAATCCTAGACTTTGCTTTGGAAACTGATTCCATTTCCACCCATGTTGGAAGCGACTGAAATATATTTTAAACCATTGCAGAAATATCAGTTGATGAATTAGCCACTGAAATGAAGAAATCCAAACTTTTTTTTATTTATAATTTGATTGTATTGTAGTGTATAAACAATCACCTTCAGGTAGAAAAGGCCACACATGTTCGACCCTGGCAACCATGGCCCTTTACCATGCGACTCCTTTGATGCAACAAACATGACATACAGTCCAACCCCAAACATAAACAATGCAATTCCAATCAAGAACATGTCTGCAAAATAATCCAGATATCAAATATTTCATGGAACCTGGCGAGTATTTTACAATACATGCACAATTGGAAACGAATAGAAATATATATGTTTATACCTATGGCTTCTATAAGTGCATTTATGATGTGTACTCGATGCGAACTTCGAGACAAATAATCGAAACAATGAGAATAAGACTCTGATATCAGAAAGCAACCCTGCAATAGGAAGGGTGTGAAAAATGCCTGGTCAGAATTTAGATATGTACGAGAATTAGAAAAGACAGAAAGGACAGAGAAAAGAAAGGAAAATGAAGTGGCGATATTCCATAAACTGTGATTATTTTCCTTCCAAAAACGTTACCTCCACAAAACATAATAATGAACCGAGTAAGGTTCCAGCCACAGCAAACATTGTAAAGAATCTACAGTTGGCTATAATCTGCGCAAGGCCAAGAAAGTAGGGATTATATGCCATTCCCAGTTCGTGAACTAAAAGCTTTGTATTTGTTTGCAGTATTCAAACAAAAGGAGATAACGACGGTGATGATAATATAACTGAAAGTGGAAGTGCATGCATGCTAGAACCAAATTACCCTTTCGATGAATCTCTGGGCTTGAAATTTCCGAGGCTTTCCTTTCAAAGCTGGCCTCAGAATTCTAACCAAGCCGCCACTAAGAGCTGCTAGCAAGGAAACAGGATCAATTCTTTGAGCAGCCTCCTTGTCTGCAACGGTCAAGCTCTCTGAAGCAACCGCAGATACTGCCTTAACAGCTACAGTAGGTTTCCTCTTGCTATTATCTTCTCCAGAAACCACTATCTCTCCAACCAGCCCAGCCATGGCGACGCATTTAACCTTAGCAACCGTCGAAGACGCTGTGGTCGGAAGAAGAACTTGACGCAGAGGCCTGGAAGAACGTAGCATCCTTGTGGTTGCCATTGTTCTTGTTGGATTTAGTTGGTTCTGTTAATTTATATTTGTAAAATTTCTTTTGGTCTGTGTGGGGGGTCTTATATGGTTGGAGGCGATATGAAGTGGAAGATTCTGTGGCATATTTAGGCGAATGTGTCTCTACGTGGGGGGTCAGCAAGTTGGTATTTTGACCCCACTTCATGTTTCATCTCTTGTAAGAGTTTCAAGTACGTGCGGGCTCTTAGATCTATGCCGTGTGGTATAGATTTTTTTCGCGGAGACTTTGTCTTCCTTTTGCTCCGCACGTAAGCAGAAGAAAATTGGCAACTTGAAGAGCACGGTGAGTATTCAACGAACCTAAGCCTTTTTTTTTTTTTAAAGTCAGTAAGAGAATTACACAAAAACTAAGCTACAATACGGAAAAACACGACCCCTGAGCTATCCTCTAGTAGGATAGAAGAGCAACTCTCAGGCGGGTTTAGATACCAATAAATACCAAGAGTGAGATTCTTGGCGTAGTTTGCTAGTCAATCCGCAGCTCGATTAGCTTCACGGTAGATATGCTTAGTTTTCACAGTCCACTCTCGGTTGAGGAGTTGTCGTGTCCCCATGAGTAGAGTATGGTATGGAACTTGTGATATGACGGAGGATGATAGTAATGTAACGACCATCTGAGACTCCACCTCGAGTTCTACCTTCCGAAAACCTAGCGTCCATGCAAGTTGCAATCCGGAAAAAAAACCCCCGCAACTCAGCACATACTGGTTGACAGAATCCGATATTGTGCGCAAAACTCCCTCGCCAACGCCCTGTGCTATCCCGAAGGAGGCCTCCCGCTGTGGCTTGCGAAGTGGACATAGAATAAGCTCCATCAGTGTTAAGTCGTACCCAATCTTGTGTGGGAAAGCTCCAGCCGATAAGCAGTGACGAAGATACATATATACTTGGGGGTCATTGGGCCCCCCAAGTTTTTTTAAAAAATTATTTTTAATATATATAAATAGAGTTATTTAAGAGTTAATGGTGTACTGGGCCCCACAAAATTTTAAAAAATTAATTCTTGAGCCCCTATCTTAAATTCCTGGTTCCGTCACTACCGATAAGGGTTTCCTGTCTTAATCGTAGACCCAGGATAGTTCTTCCTGTCAATTCCTTGGCTTGCACAATCGTGCGGACGTACTGGAGGACGATGACTTGAGGATTGGGTGGCCATGTAAAATTGGACTCAAATACTGCGTTATTACGCCATGACCACAGGAACCAGCATGTTGTTCCAAACACTAAGGACCAATTAAAACCTAGGATAGTCTGTTGTTTTTGTAAGTTGGCAAAGATCCAATGATTTTTGTCCTCTAGGAAAAAAGCATCATAGTTTAACATAAGCCTTTAAAATGATTGTAAGTATATTGTTGAAAATTAAGCGATATATGCTACCGAGAAATTTTAACCGTAGAATAATTTGACTATTGAAACATTTTGAGTTGAAAGATATCCATGAGAGCTACAGGATTGGAATGTTTAGAAGGCTGTCTGACCTGAAGCTGGTCTTGTGCATGAAAAAGGTACAAGTGAACATGCGTTTACAACAATGTCAAACTTTCCACCAGTTCCATGAAAAACACCATTGTCTTTTCTTGCACTTGAAATCCTTGTTCCACTTACTAAGTTTTAACTTTTTGCTGTTTAATTTGATCTCTTCACCCACTGCTGATTCTGATCCTAATCATTTTTTACTGGCAGGTACCCACAATTTACTACAACGCAAGTGAGAGGTGCTAATCCAACACATTCACCGGGAGGACAACCAGTGCGCGAATACGCTGGTTGCCATAGTAGTCACGAAGAGCCCAAGCATACATTTCCTCACGGAGCCTCCTTTGCCAATCCTTGAGCTTCTCCAAAGGGACCAGCAAGGAGCTATGTACCGCAGAGCTATGCAAACTTTTGTACAATAGTGTGTAGTTTTTTCTTGAAAAAAAAACTTTTTACTGTTTAATTTTAACCACCTATTTATCTTAACTTCAAACAACCTTGTAAATAAGATTTAATAAAATAGGGTAGAAATATATATTTGTTACTCTCTTTTTTTATATCAGTCACTATTTTTTAGCTTATAAATCGTATATCATACATTATAATTTATTTCATTAAATTATTTACAGAATAAATTATTTAAAAATAAATTCTACTCTTTTTATAATGATAATTTGAAAGAAGGCTTTTAAATTAATATTCTAATATGTGTACTTCACTTCTTAATAGAAAAGTAAAAATACATTTTGAACATTAACATTTACATATACTACAACTTGAGCACTAACGTTTTAATGCTTTTAATTTGAAACTTAATTTTTAAAATATTCAAAACATACCCTAATTGAATGAAAAAATCGACATGATTAACTATCTATTGGTCAAATATTACATTAATATTGATGGACATTTTATTATTTTTAATAAAAAAAGGGTCTCACTTTCACTTAACATAGTAGAATCCACTAGGATTCACTATCACATGACAAAAAGTGTATTTTAAACCTTATCATTTACATCATAATCAACTTGAAACTTAACGTTTCTACGAAATAAAAATTTTCCGGAGCTAACTATACATCAGTTAAATGTCATATCAATAATAATGTGATATTATTTTTTATTTTTCAATTTGAAAGAGGATCTCACTACTACGTAGCAAAGTGGAGCCCATTATATGAAATCTATATAAAATTAGAGCCTAGTTTCTAAAACTAAAAAAATTGCTTATAATAATAATTATTAATCTATAATTAAGTTAATTAGTGAATTCCCTAATTAACAAAACCAAGTTTATGAATTAAGGATTTCACAAATTAAAAAGATTTCTTAATTAGTGAGTTCACTAATTAAGTATGTTAATATATTGATTAACTTAATTAGGGATTAATAACAATTATTTAAGAAATCATTTTAATTTCAAAAAGTGGGCCTTAGTCACATGGTGATGACATCCACTTTTATATTGAAAAGTAATAAATAATACAACTTCATCGTTGATGTGATATTTAATAGAGAGATGGTAAACTTTATCAAAATTTTCATCCAGTTAGGATTTTTTATAAATGTTTTGAAAATGTTCGAATTCAAATCTAATATTGAGTTATATTTTGATATAAACATTACGGTTCAAAATATACTTTTTGTTACTTAGCAATGGCCCCAATTTTATATATTTAAGAAAGTGGGGTATAACTTTGGTCACATGGCCGTGAGATATACTTTTTGATTAAAAATATTGGGGTTCAAATTGAACGCAATAAAATCTTAAGGTTTAAGTTATATTTTGATATAAACGTTGAGATTTAAAATATACATTTGACTATTCTTATACTAGTCTAGCTACTCTTAATAATTGAGACAATTGGTTGCACACATCTTTTCATGTGATTACACTTGTCTCTAAAGTAAAAATTATACTAGGGAGTGTTAACATATCTGTAATTTAGATTTCACACTAGTTTATATATAGAGATTTAGTGGGCATAAATCTAGGGATATTCCCTTTAATTGTGTAACACTCATAACATGTATAAACAACAATGTTTTAAAAATTAGATTGAAAAGTAAACCAGTAAGATAAAAAGTTTAAGGTTTAAAAGTTCAATCATATATTAGAATGTCATAAAATTGATATATAATAAAGGTTAAACAAAATTGAAGAATTTAAAATATGATTTGAAAAAGGAGACTATATGTACTTATTGAAAAAGTTGAAGTTTAATTGAAGAAGGAGACTGTTAAATGAAAACTAATTAGTTTATTTCAGTTTATAAAAAATGATTAGTTTATAAAAATTAGTCTATTAATTAATAAATCGATCAATTTTTCATAATAAGGGTCATTAAGATAAACTAAATTGAAAAGTTAGAAACAAAATTAAAAAATAGGTCAGCTTATAGTTGAATTGGATAGACCAATTCACTTCTTTAATCATTCATAAATTGTCACTTTCCAAAATAATTTAAACACAAAAAAATATAGTAAATTTTCTTTTAAATTACTCTCTCATTCTATATGATTTAAGGGCCCCTTTATACAGAAGTTAAAAGTTTTTGTCTACTTGGGTTGCACTTGAACAATTGTTTCAATCTCAGTCTCGTGCGAAATTTGATCACCTCAAAATCACACTACAAGATCTCAAAAAGGGAGCATTACCCATGATCGAATACATTGAGAAGAAGCCGAAGCTTGCGGACTCACTTGCTGAATGCGGACACATTGTTGACGATGCTGATCTAATGTCCTATATTCTCAAAGGTTTGGACTCCTCATACAATTCCTTTCGCACATCATTCAACATGCTTCAACATTCT
>JAOSBP010000006.1:2616325-2630226 GCA_027563825.1 Erythroxylum mucronatum
CGGTATTTGACCGGTATTTTGAATACCGGCCGGTATCGGCCGGTACGGACGAAATTGGCCGGTACCGACCGGTATTTATCACCGGTACAACTTACCCCGTACCGGTACCGGTACACGTCCGGTACGGGCCGGTACGAAATGAAATTCAGAACATTGACTCATATAGGATATTTTTACATATTAAATAACTTTGAAAGCATTTGGAAAGATATAAATGTCACTTGGTTTCACTTAGAACTTTATTTTATTTTTTAGATTCAATCCCACTTGAATATTTTTATCTGTTCGGATTTTTTTCCATTTAAAATTTTGCTTATTTCATATCAACCTGCAACATAATGTTGGGCCATATGGTAAAGCCCAACATTTCTATCCAAAGCTCAAGCCTAATTTCTTTAGTTTCTTGTATTCCCCGCCTCTTATAAGCAGTTCTGCGTTCCAATTCTGAACCCAGTTCAGTTTCTTAGATGTTTCTGAGAATTTTCATTCGGGAATTGCTTATTGGGGTGTTTGATAACTGGCGTTAACCGTATTCGTTGAGTATTTTGTCCTCAATCATATTGATAACTCATGATTTTGGCTGCATCAACCTCAATCTTCTGCTCTGTTTCTACTATCCCATGTTATGGTTGCCCGCCTCATTCACGTGTGCTCCTTTCATCGAACCAAGTTTCGAGTAAAAGAGACTCTGATTTCATCTCCATAACCCGAGAAAACAGTAGATTGTGAGTTGGTTTCTACTCTTCTTTCGTGTGATGCATTCTTATTGACCTTCACGGGCTAAATTTGGGGTGTTTTGCAGGTGTGAGTTTTTTGATTTGCATAAAGATCTGGTGCCGTATGGAGAGGCATGGAATTGGCAGAAGAGCATTGTTAGTGAGAAAAAGGCAATGATTAAGAGGAATGAGGAGTGCCCAGATACGCTTATTGTTCTACAGCATCATCCAGTGTACACAATGGGGACGGGAAGCTCTCTAGAATACCTGAATTTCGATATAAAGAATGCTCCTTTTGATCTGTATAGGACCGAACGAGGTGGAGAAGTTACCTATCATGGACCTGGTCAGGTACTTGGTTTGTTTTGCTAATGGCTCGTCTGGAATTTGATTTTGCTGCCTTATTGTGTCTGTTTCGAAGAAATCGAGGTCTGTTACTTCTCGCAAATATGACATCTTTGAAGTAACATTGGTTTCAGTTCTCCAACTTTTTGGTATCCTGAAATGGAACAAATTGCAATTGCTTAGCAATTCACTTAGGAACATTTTACAGGCAATTGAGGATCTTCCTGGAAGAAATTGATTTTAAGCAGGGATCTATTCGTAAAATTGAATTACGTGGCAGTGAAGATAACCTTCTCTCGACTGCATAACATAAAATGGAGCCAAACATGAAAAAATATTCTTTCCAAGGTTCTTTTTGTTGGAAATCTTTAGTGAAGTGGTAAAAACGAAATTTTGTTGGCATTTACTTCCGTAATGTGTTTGTTTCTGAAATTTACTATTTAGGGTGGGGGAATAGTTGATTTCAGTTTCAGAATGTATTTAAGGTACTCTGTCCATAACTTGTGATGCATGCTTGTTGGTCTGTAGCTCGTTTTGTATCCAATTGTCAATCTTCGAAATCACAAGATGGATCTACATTGGTACCTCAGGGCACTTGAGGAGGTTATCATTCGTTTTCTTTCCTTGTCTTTCTCCATTAAAGCTTCTCGCATTGCGGGTTTAACTGGAGTTTGGGTTGGTATGCTTCTTTGTCCTTTTCATTTGTGATTGATCACCTTGCATATTGATTGTCTCTTGTGTAACTTGGCCTGTATACTTTTGGACAAGTTTTCTCTACTTGATATTGATAGCCGTTCAAAATCCCTAGCCATGTTGTGTGGTGCATAAGCTGAATCAACATACTTCTACCACTGTATTGCTTTGCATGTTCTGCAAATCATGTAAAAGTCATTTGTTTACAGCCAGTTGCTGCTTGAAATCTCCATTTGGAAGATCTGAACTCTCTATGTGAGCTTGCCAACCGAAGCCATCTTGATCCAACTTCATGTCATTTTTACCAGTTGCTAATACCTACTTATCAATCATTATCGAGTACTTCCCTGCCAACATTTCCCCAATTTTATTTGTCTGGATGGCTTTTATATTTCTGCTTTTGCTTAAAGTTTTATGTGCCTCATCAAGAAAGTAGGACTAGGAAAGCATGGAATTCATCGTTCTCCTAATCATTTGGTTTGGTATTTTACTTCAGGAGATCAAAAATTGGCAGCAATTGGGATAAAAGTATCCAACTGGATTACATACCACGGTTTAGCTCTGAATGTAACTACTGATTTGACACCCTTTGATCACATCATCCCGTGTGGAATCAGGAACCGAAGAGTTGGAAACATCAAGCGTTTGCTAGGAGAAGCCCAGTTGTCTGACGTAGTTGGAAATGCTGGTGGTGGTCATTTTCGTGATTTGCGATTGCTTGAGTTAGCTTGCCAATCTTTAGTCAAGGAATTTTCTGAAGTTTTTCAAGTTGAGATCCATTCCACAAATGTATCAATGTTTGACCTTCCAAATAGAAACAAGAAAGATCACTCAATCATCTCTAAAGAACAATAATTAATTTTGAGCTGAAAAGGGGTGTTTCACTGATAAATGTCATTCTTGAGTTCTTTTTTACTTAGTTCCATCATTTTGGGATTTTGTTGATTTTTATTTTCTTATCAAAATATCCTTTGAGATGAGTAAGGTATTACACATGAAGTTTAGACCATAGTGTACAAATTAGGATCAGTTACTTTACATCACTTGCCATAGTGCCACTTGCTTCGGAGAATTAAGCAAGATTAGCTACCCTAAACACAACCTTTAAATCACAAGATTAAGTCGGTGAAACACCAATTCCACCATATCATCATGGCTATCATTTAGACCATAACGTCATCTCTCAGGAGGAAGAGGTGAAACGATCACGAAATGGATACTGCTTTGTTAAAAATACAAGTTTTTCTTCAAGTTCCAACTTCTAAAGGCACGAAACTTAAATCGAAACATGCCAGGTTTTCCAGAGCAGGAATGAAGAATGAATTCATTGCCACTTCCAAAACAGTCACAAAACGTGTTTGATCTTTTCTAAGAAACCTTCTGTATCATGAACTCCTATGACAAAATCATAAATTCCTATTAACATCTCTCAAAACATCCACCGATATGTTTCACCTCCTAGCATTAGGCTCCGCCAGGATGAGAAGCTACTTAATATCTTTGATTGATCACTATTGCATGAAGAAAATCACATCCACGGAATTCATTCTGTGCAGATGGTTGATGCCGTATAATCAAAGAGAAGACAAGTAGGACATAGCTAATCAATAGTTCTCTGCTACAGGTCTAGAAGGAAAAAGCCTCAATAGAAACGTCAATAGTGACCAGAGGCAAACCACACCAAGGACTTGGAAGGTCACTATCATAGCAAATAGGGCACTTTGTCTTTCCATCAACTGTGCAGATTCAGGAAGGCTCCTCAAATTGAACATCAACTTTTCAATGAAAAAAGCAGCCTTTGTCAATTGATATATCCTGTAAACCTGTGAAATTAATTTTAAAAGAAACAGTAAGTTCCAATATAAGCATGAAGAGTATCACTTTAGAAAGGATGAAAGCAAAATTGCTGTGTGTTGAATCATGCACCTCAAAGATAATAGGTACTAGTGGCCAACAAGATGAGCCACACTTATCCACATAAGCTTCAAATGCTCGTTGAGAAATGCAGCCTACTAAGAATGGAACCACAGCAACCAATGCTGGCAGACCAAGCATAGGCCATGTAACATATACCACGAAGAGTGGGACAATGACTTTAAATCCCATGGCAAAGAAGGCAGATGTCAAGTATCCTCTCAGGCCTGTAATAAGACTCCACCTCTTTGGACTGAACTGCAGATATGGCCTTTGAATTTGATCAGTTACAAGGAGGAAAGTTGCAAGACCAACATAAAACATGGCCTCAAATGATAAAGATGTAACGATTTCTGCATGAATAATTGGTACCAATGATGAGTTTACTTGTTTCTTTTCTCAATCCAAATGAATAGCATGCACGGACCAAAAATAGGCAAAATGATGAAACTATGTGAAGAAAAGAGTCATATTTTCGCAAAAGGTGTACACAAAACATAACGTGCCACAATAACCAGTAACGTGCGCCTAGAAATCCTCCAAAAAAGAAATTTCCTCGTCCAGGTTTAGAGAAGAAATGTCCAACTTAACGTTGAAGAAAAGAGCAGGATGCTTGACCATTAAATCACAAATAGCAAGGCCACATGGCATAATCACAACGAAGTTAGCATGAATTAGACAGGTAAATTATGCACAGACCAGTTCTAACTCATTTCCAAATCTCCCTCAAATGTTAAGCTCCTGGTCTCAATTTTCCAAATAGAAAAACGTAAAGAATAAATTGAAAAAGAAAGAAAAGGTTCCAAATTCGATTGATACCAGTAAAAATCGTATCTTTTAGGAAAGCTTCAATAGTTTGGCCAAGAAAAAACTGAGGAACAATCAACGAAGAAATCAAAGCAACTGGACCCAACAGCCAAAGGAATGAGCTTTTGTCCACATTAAACGGGGCTGACATCAACCCTCCTTCCTCTACCGACTGGTGAGTCAATCCACAAAACGAAACCGAACCCGATTTCCCACTAAATGACTCCACTCCGTCATTGTTAACAGTAGCAGGCACGCCATAGACCTCCCTGTCCAAAGGCTTCAAATCTGTCTCATCACTCGAATTTGAGCCAGAACCACTCATTACGACTACTCTTTTCAACATTGGCATTGACAACCCTCTTAATCCACCCTTCAAACCAGACTGCATATACACTGAAAATTAACAAAAAGTAGAGTGAACAAAGCAGAATTTTATAGGAATGTGAATCTAATTGCGCCAATTCCGAAAACAACAAGATTAATACCGATACGCACATTTTTGGGCACTTCCCAATTGAAGTGCTTGATCCTTGAGTCTGACATGGCTTGCAAGAACCTAAGAAACACAGAGGATTAGTTAAAATGCTTCTTTTGGATTTATGAAAAACCTTCACATTCAAACCATGAAACCAAGATAGAATTTTTAAGGATGTAAAGTTACAAGTTTACGGGACAAGAGACGATGAGCAGATAATCTTAGTTTCGGAGGAGGAATCCCATGAAACACCGATTGCATTTCCATGTTTAGGGTTTTAGTAAAAACAGTAACTGAGGTTTTACCTTCTTATTCGCAGAAGGCTTAAACCTTAAACCTTAAAGACAACAGTAGTATGAGTTGTGTACTTCTTGTGTTAGCTTAGCCCCTTTTTTCTATTTATTTTTCATTTATTATAATTTTTTAAATTTAATAAAATTTATTTTATTTAAGTTTTTAATTTTTAATTTTATGAAAATTATAAAAAACTTTTTATTTTTTATTTGTATTAATTACATATTAATTATTTAATATATTAATTATTAATAACAATTATCTTGATATTATGTTTAATTAATTAAAATATGAATATTTTAATAATTTATTTAATTTTATAGGTAAATTAAATAAATTAATTTGATAATTATTAATAAATATATTTAAATCTAAAATATTTTCAAATATATAAATTTGAAACAAAATTTTAATTTAATAATTAAAATATATTTAAAATAAATATTAATTTATTACTAAATATTAATTTTAAAATTATTTTCTAATAAAGTAAAATAATTTTATTGATAATTTTATTAATAAATATTATATAAGAAAATAAAATATTGTATTTTGAATTTTTATTTAATATATAATTACCACCTATAATAAAAACATACATTAAAAATAGTTTTTATTTTTATTTAAAATTAAATGTTAAAACATAAATTAAAATCAAAACTACAGTTAAAAAAATATAAATTCAACCTTTGACTCATAAATTGTCATCAGAGATGTCAATGGGGCGGGCCGAGCCGGGCTGGGCTACTCCTTGCTAAGCCCTAGGATAGTGTGAACCGTAATCCGAGGCCTTACTGGCGACCCGCGACCCGCGACCCGCCGTATATAGTTTTTTAGAAAAATTTCAAAAATAACGTCATTTTTGACAAAGCGATGTCGTTTTTTAAGAAATAATCGAGTCACAAGTAAAATCCGCCCGACTTCAACTCGTAGCCCGATCAACTTATGCCGACCCTTTTTGACATCCTTAATTACCATGCAACAGTTGGAGGAGGTAATTTAACAACAATAGTCATGATTGCGATTATGGACCTGCGTTTTGGGTTTATTGGGCCTAATCGAAAATCAACCAACTAATTGCAGCAAGTAAGAATAATTAGTGCGAGCATAATTACTTGCATAAGCGGCATTCTTAAAGTCCAAGTTGTGATTGCCGTATGCACTAGTTTAGTATTGGTAAGATATTTATTAGTATTGAATACTGTTTAGATACATTTTTTAAATTATAAAATATAAAATTTTAAAACTTTATATAATTAAAATTTAGCCATATTATAATTGAAATTAAAAAAGTATTCAAGTTTTGGATTAATAACTCAATTTATTAAAATTAATATAAAATAAATCATTTTTAAACATAATAACTATTAATTGATTTTATATTTAAAAAATATATATTTTTTAATATTTATATTTGTAAAAGTTAACATATTCACGGGTAGGGATTAAGCTAAGCTATCAATAAAAAGTGTTATTCCATTTATTCGGCAAGCAGCCTCATGAAGGTGAACTTTGCTCACTTAACCATGGATCTTGAACAGAAACAGGTGAACCACTTTTTGCTACTTCCAGTGATTTCATACTAGTAGCCTCTGTCTTCAACAGAAGCAAACTTTTATGTTTCAATTCAGCTTTCTTGATACTGAAGCTTAGTGGCGTCTCACTGGCATTGGATGAGAAAGAACAAGGAGATATCTCTGTTGAGCTCATGTCGTTGGCTTCCTTGGAAGAAGCATGTCCACTAAGCAATATCTGCTCCAGTTCAGCTGCAACTTCCACCATGGAAGGTCTCATGTCTCTATGAAATGCAAGGCATCTAAAAGCCAATTCTGCCATTTTTTGCACCGAAGATAGGGTCCAGGCATCGCTATGCAGATCGATCACAGGGTCTACAATCTCTTCCAGGTTCCCATTTCCTATCCTGTCAGTAGCAAAATTAGCTAAATTAACTTCATTTTGAGGCCTACAGAAGTCCACCACTTTCATTGCTGTTATAATCTCAACAAGAACCACTCCAAAGCTATAGACATCACTTTTGTCCGAAAGGTGAAAGTGTTGATGGTATTGTGGATCCAGATACCCTGGAGTTCCTTGCGGGGCAGTTGAGATATGGGAGAATTCTGTTCTGCCAAGTCTGGAAAGACCAAAATCGGCAACTTTGGACCTGAAATCGTGGTCTAAAAGTATGTTGCTTGACTTGATGTCTCTATGGTAAATCGGAGGATCGAAGGAGTGTAGATGGGCTATAGCTTGAGCAGTTTGAATGGCAATCGCAAGCCGAATCGGCCATGGAAGTCCCTTACCTATCTCTCTTTGTAAATGCTGGCAAAGAGTTCCATTAGGCATGAATTCGTAGACAAGGATTTGTTCTCCTCGTTCTATGGAACAACCTAGGAGCCTGACTAAATTTGGATGGCTCACAGATGAAATAAGGTTGATTTCATTCATGAACTGCTCAATGCTATCTGTATCTCTCTGTCTGATTCTTTTAATTGCAACCCAGAAATCATTGTGGAGTTTACCAGAATAAACTGTTCCATAAGCCCCAGTTCCAAGCCTCTGTTTCTCTGAGAAACCACTTGTAGCTCTGTCAATCTCTCTGTAGGGATAGACAGGAATACTAATGTCTGTAGCCTTAGTAATGCAACATCTTTTGTAACTTTTTGCGGTCCAAATTGAATGCCTCCGGATGAAGCAGCAACACAGCCACATGCAGGCCATTAAAGCTGCTGCTGTACCTATAAGACCTGAAACATGAACACTTCGCAGACTTAATGTTGCAACTTATCTACCGATGCTTAACATATAAAAGTTTTAGTTCCTTCTATTTTGGTAATAAGAAAGATCACCTCCAGTTAGAACAGCGATTCTAGTTTCCCCTCCACAGTGACCAGATAAGTACTTTCTAGCGTTGCAATCTGAAGAGTTCACAGGAAAGAAAAATTAGTAAAGTAAGATAAACGGTATTAAATTGTCTAGAGCTGGATGAATACTTTAATCCTATACATGGTAATAATAGGAGGTACAAACATCCAAACTAATGAGCTAATGTACAATTAAGAACATAAAGATATATAGTTGTTGAAATTTGGTTTTGAAATCTTCCAATTACCAAATTGAATAGCATTCCTAGGGTTGAACTAATAAAGATATCGATGTGCGTGTCAAATAGGGCCAAGATTTTGTGTCAGACAGAATCCTCTGTCCAACTTCTTCTGTATCAACCTTGTCCTATTAATCTCAACCATCTATTTACATAAGATCTACATAAATAAATTATCGAGATTAATTAATAAGACAGAGTTAGTACCGAGAAAATTGGACAAAGGATTTAAAGCCTTCGTGTCTCGGTACGAGTTGGATGAATATTATCAAGAAAGTACGGTAAAATTTGATCATTATTTAGATCAGATTCAATTCTTCATGTTAAGTCATCAATATTTACTCAAACTTCGTACTTAAAATAATTTTTTATTAGTGATAAGATCGGATTTTCTATCTACCAATGAGCAAAGTATGGTAAATTTCTATTTTGGTGTGATTAGATTTGACTAAAGGAACATCCTAACCCCTAACCTACTAGATTTCTACATAGGAATACAGAATCACCTTTTGTCTTATACTAACTAATCAGTTTAATAATTCCCAAACTTTGACAAGATCCATCTTTCCCTGAAGATAGAAGATTATTTAAATCTTTCTAAAACTCTTAATAAGTGAAATTTTGTACAAAATGTTATGTCTCAACCTCGGGGCTAAAACCAAATGGTTTCCCTGATGATACAATTCTATCTATCATCTTGATAAGTCTCATTGTTAACTTGCCTACAATTATTGTGCATGCTAAAGTCCATGATTGCTTACCTAAACACACGTGAAAAGAGAAAACATGGTCCCCACGTAACGTTACTATATGTTTTGGAAAACATAGAGCCACTAGGCCAAGGTACGATGGAAGCGGATACGATATTCTTTCTAACTTTATGATGTCTTATTCTGTTCAGTAAATTTTAACTATTTATTTATGCAGGTTTCATATTTATTTTTATAGGCTTCGTATAAATAACTACGATTCATTAAACAGAATAAGATACTATAAAATAAAATTAGACCGAGAATTTGGTCTCGGATGCGGAGAACTCAGCCGTCATCCCAAGTTACGTCTAACACAGAGATAGAGAGAAGTTGCAAGTTGTTGCCATTAGACGATGGGAGGTTTATATGTTTGACTCTAGTTAGAATCTTCCAAGACATGCTCTCGAGTTGGAGTTTTAGAATTTACAGATCCTTGTCCTTAACTCCAAACGAAACGATTTGGCAAAAGAAAAATAGAAAACCAAAAGAAGTTCATGATTAAAAGTTCTAATATCTAAAAGAGAAGTAAAATCATCTTAAATCCTGAATAATGGGTTGCAAGATACATAACAATCATAAGTGATGCAAGTGTTATTAAACAAATTTTTTCCTTTTGACGTTAGTCATTAGCAGGTAGGTAGGTGATGCTCATACCATTACTTCATTCAATTATGGGAACCAAACTTACCTTTCCGGCAGCCGACTCCACTGGCGTATCCATCGCCGATTAGTCCATCTCTGCACTTGCATCGATACCCTCTTCCGTTCCAAGTATTGAATTTTGTACAGTCAGCATCCTTTGAACACTTGCAGTCACCTGGAAGCCACCATGTTAGCCCCATCACCTGAACATCCAAAGACATAAGATGACCATGCTGGAAAAACGCCGCAGATATCGACGACAGAAGGTACTGACACTGCTCGAGAAGTTTAGGCAAGGCACTGTGGTTAAACAAATTGTCATCAGTTTCTTGATTGAAGCAACTAATATTACTATCCCGTGAACATTTAACCATCTCAAAATGAGTCTCCACGTTTAAAGTAGCTAAATTACAGGGTGAGACTTTCGTGCAGTTATGCAAAAGAATAGCGTTTGTTGATTTTGGTTGGTAGTTGTTGGAAAAGAGAGTTTGCAAGACTTGAACAGGTCTGGTGCAATTGGTTTCAAGATTGATCGTTATAGTATCTTCATTTACAGAGTAGACCGGAAACTCTCCCATGAATAAATCGCCGGTGGAGCTGCAGTTCAAAGGAATAAGGCAGCCAGATGAGATTCCAAAAGGGTATGGAAGATGGTTTTTGCCACATATTGGGTTGCACCTAGTATTAGCTGAGACTAGTGAAATAACAAGGTTTGCCAAGAAGATGGCATGTGAAGCTGCAAAGGTCATGTTTCAAGTTGCATAGGTCTTGACAGACTGAACTAAATAGAGAACAAGAATGGCTTGTGGTCAAGAGATGGGAGATGATTGACTCTGAGATTGATATGTTGCCTTGAATGAACGAACTGAACATATGCTGACTTGTCAGAAACAGAACAGCGGTTAAGGTTGTTATTTTGGATTGGAACGAATGCGTGGTAGAAAGATATGTGGGGAGAGTTTCTTCTTTTCACACTCCTTTGGTCTTCTGTTGATAGGAAATAGCATCACCTAACCACATTGAACTGCGAGACCCTTCATGATCAATTTAACCCTCTTTTTCTAGGAAGTTTCTCGCTTTTCCTCTAAAGTATACTCATTTGTAATGTTACTTTTTTCATATCAAACTCCTTTGACCCTCACTCTTGGTAATGTCTTTAGCTATATGTTGTCCATAACTCGGAGGAGATGTGTGATTCCGTAACAGCTTTAGATGATGAATGCATGATTGGTTACTTACTTACTGCTTAGTAGCTAGTTGGATGGGGTTTGTGTGCGAAAATGGGGCCATCCTTAAGCTTCTTGGTATATAACTAATTGGTGATGCTGAAATGTGTAAGGATGTGGTAATGGCAATTGCCTTATACGGAAGAGGCTTTGTGCCTTCTTCCAAAGGTTACAACATAAAATGAACTTTTGTATTTTAAAAAAAGGGCGACTTTACTCATTATTCCAAGACTTACCTTCAAATGTAAAATATGACAATGCCTATTATTGATCAAATTGCATCCTTAATTTTGGGTACGATGGAAAACACATACTTTCTATCTTTGACTCATTAAGTTATGAAGTTACTAAGAGATTACATTGACTAATTGACAATTACTTACGAAATAGGCATCTTTTTTTCTCTGCCCCTTTCAAATATTAACGATCATTTATTGTTTTAACCCACAAGAGATATAAACACTAGCATCGAAAATAACGTCATCAACACCTAACTTGACATCATTCTTTTCACTATCCACTCGTCCCTTTCTTTTCCGTATTTTATGAGCACTGACAAACAAACATTATGTGACATCTTTTATCTCTTCCTGCGTATGATTAGCCATGCTTGATTAGACTGAATTGAGGGACGCTTGATTCAATGAGAATAATAACGGGAATAAATATAATGAAGAATATGAATGGATATAATCAATTATGATGGTTGGTTAAAATAAAGAAATGATTACCATCGTCAGTGGTTGATTTATAAAAAATACTGTAATTAATTAATTACAAAATGAATTGTATTTTAATTAATAATAATAGTTACATAAAGCCCTTATAAGAGGAAAATAAATCAATGATTCTCATTCCTCTCAATTACTAGGGGAATGGAGGATTGCCAAGAAGTGGGTAATGAAAATGTTACCCCTTCAATGATAATTTGATGCCAAACACAAATTTTCATTCCATTCCCATACATTTTTTTCCATTACTCCCAACCAAACACCCCCTCAGTTTTCCCGTGCATCAGAAGGCAAAGGAAAAGACATCCATATATGTGTGAACATAAACTTCTCGTGTTCTTTATTATTCTTTTTCTATTATTGTCTTTGGATTTAATGATTGTGGGCCTCTGAATGTTAACTTATTCAGAATTTTGAATAACTTGTCATTTTCAGCACTCGATTGTCACGTTGATTCTGCGATTTGTTTTTAGAAAATCTTATTATTAAAGCACCATTGGGAAGCCATTCTTTTGCGGACATTGGCGCCATAGACAAGTGTTCTATGTAGCTTGTCAAGAAACTTGTCTGTAGAATTGAGTAGTCCGTAGGCCACGTGCTGAAACTGTGGGGAGTCAAGAATTCTTACTTCAGAACTGCGTCATGCTTCATAATAATGGGAAGCTAACCAGCTTTAACCGAACTCTACTCGTGCAAGTTGAATACGAACATACAATCACTGTAAGCAATATCATCATCTAAAATCAGGTAAATGTTTGTTTTTAGTATTTAGAGATCTGATAAGTTTAAGGCAAAGATTTAAATAATAAACTGCGGATTCGTAGACAATTACAATAATTGAGCATGCACGATATAAGCCTAAAATGATTGTCTTGATGAATACGAAGATTGGTATTAGAGGAATTTTTAAGTCTCATCCATTAACACCAAGATTAGTGCCTATTTGAATGTAAAGCACTTCATAAAAAATAAAGCATCTTAAATAATATTTAATAAATTTTAAAGTAAATTTGTCAAGGATAAAAATTCTTTTTAGACTTTAATAATTTTACTAAAATTTAAATGAAATTCTAACAGCTTATAGTATATTAATTTTTTGGTACTTACTGAGGACATGATCCGCAATAGAAAACTTTAACATACTATGATATAAGTAAAAGATCCTTCGAAAAGAGATATCGATAGTTCTCTTAAATCTTTTGACTCTTGCCTCTCGTAGTTAGCTTAATAGATTATTATTATTATTATTATTATTATTATTATTATTATTATTACTACTACTACTACTACTACTTTTTTCCTTTCCGAGTAATTTAGAAATAGTCTCTCTATTAGTTAAGGGTAAGGTTTCACACTACTGAATCTCCTCAAATTTTGCGTTTCAATCATATTTTTACTGGGTGTTGTTCTTGTTATTGTCGTTGTTGTTATTAATTTTTAATATTTTTAAAATTAATTAAATAAAAATTTTAATTAATAAAAATTTAATTTCATCAAAATTCTATATATCAATCATACGATAATTTATATTTTCTTTTTGTCTATTTTACAAATCTCTCCCATGCGAGAATACACTAAGCTTACTCACAAGACTCACCATTCAAACTTGACCTAAGATTCTTTAGTCCACATCATATCATTGCATTCACATCCTTTAACGACAGAAGTAAAAGCAACGTTCTTTGATCTGACCCCATATTCAAGAACGACTAAGACCTGCAAGACTGAACCTATTTTGTACGCACACACAAATAGCCGCTGTCTAGACTCTAGAAAACCAAATATTTGTATGGATTTCTTTAGAAATATCATGTTGATTTCTTCGCTTTCCCACATCACATAAAACCTGAAATTAATGTTGTCCACGTTATCTCATTCCTCTCGAGCAATTCATCATACAATTTACAAGTTGCATATAGAATTCTACCCTGCACATTGACACTCATCGAATAGTTACTTCGTGTTTGTTTGGATAAGCTTAGATCAGCAGAGCTTTTGTCAGTATAATTTTTCTGATAAGAACTTTTTAAAAAAGACAGTTGACTATTTGACTGTCAATTAAAAAAAAGTTTCTTTAAAAGAGCTTCATACAATAGACTGTTTAGCAACTTAAAAATAAAAGACACTTTTATTAATTTTAACTATATTTTATTTTATAATAAAATTATTTATGCTAAATAATATTTAAAGTATACTAAAC
>JAOSBP010000006.1:2634693-2648033 GCA_027563825.1 Erythroxylum mucronatum
AAAAATTGTGAAATGAAGGTAAGATAAAGAAGGGCTTACCACTTTGAGAGGAAATTGTCTAATTCAAGTTGCCGAATAGGAGAAGATTTCTGTCTCTGCAATGCAAAGTTCCTAACCAACATAAGCAAGCAATATATATGTACAAAATGTAAGCTGATATATTTTAGAATTCCCAGTTTACAAATACAGAAGAGTAGACCTAAAATAGATCATTGATATCAAACAGATCATGATGTGTCTCCAATTAAGAATCATTATTTTAAGTCATCCCAGATTGCAAAAGCAATCTGCATGTACACCATATATAATCGACTGGATGAATTTTTCAATTGAACTGAAAACCAAAAGGTCAATATCTAGTTACATGCCTCCTAATTGTCAGCTTCTAGCGTCCACTTCAAAGTGCAACTCAATTTATCCTCGGTTTTGAAAGCATTGGCCATGGCCTTCTCCTATTGTAGTTTTCTCCGTTGAATAAACATGACGAAAAAATCTCTAATAAATTTAGGCTTAACTTTACCCTAAAAGACATTTTGTAAGAAGAAGTTTGTCGTACATTTATAAGCTTTTCTAATATTCTTTACTTGCTTTTTTAATATACCCCTTTCTGCTTAGAGTAGGGTAAAATATTTGATAGATATATTAGACAAAAGATTACAATAGATCGGCTCCTAAATTTTGAGACAAATTTAAACTGTGATAATATGATAACTTTGAGTTTAACTTGACCCTAAAAATACTTTGTAAAGAGAGATTCGTTAAACATTTATAAATTATTTTATCATTCTTTACTTATTAAATGTGAGATTCTTGCCCGCTTGGATTATGTGATGAAGTAAGCAGCCATCACCTTCTTTAATTAACCCGACTTGCTCATCTCTCAAAAATGTATGCTCAAATATCCTTTTCTCAAAAATTATAGTTACCTTTGTACCACAAAGGAATATAGAGAAAATTGTATTCCCATTCAATAATAGAAAAGGAAATTACATGAGTATATAATAAACAACTTACCAGCCCTAAAATTCTACTTAAAGTAAAACATTATATAACAAATATACATTTATCTTTGTTTTCGTTTGTGGTTGATAGACAATTGAGGGAATTCTAGTTCCTGCATTCAAGAATTAATTGGATCCGATGCTTTAGTAAAAGCAAAGATTCTCACACGACAAAACGAACACAAAACGATTCGTCTCATATAATAACATGTTCGAAAGATCAAAACAAAGTGGGTTTGCAATTCTCATACTTGTCAATGCAAAGATTACAAGAAGTTACTGGACCAAGATCGTCCCGAATACTTTTGTCGTCTTCCTGGTGCATGAAGTGCACTAGGACATGCCGCAGCTAATTTGAGGTGGTCTGTATGAGGTTGAATTGGGTGCTTCGAAAAGATAAAAGGCCGGTCCCTCAGGCTCATATACACACAATCTATTCTCAGATTAATCTCAACCACAAGCTTATGAAAACATTGAATGGATTGAAGAAAAGCTGATACACGCATTTCTGTGAGAAACTGGATAGAAAAGGTTGTAAGGAGTTGAAGCTAAGGCCTTGGTTCAAACTCGAAACAGTTACTTCAAACGTAAAAAGCCATTCGGAATAAAAGCCAATATTTTATACAGTAGCAACAACTGTTAGTTAGTTCCAACATTTCAGAGCAACTTCAGCTTCTAAACCACTACATAAAATAACTATCCAAGTACAATAACCTTATCGATAGGAAAACCTATTTACAATCGAATCAAGGTGATAATTACTGATATGATCAGGGTGCAGAAAATGCATCATCTACCCACTTGGCAGAAACCTTGTCAGATTTCGAAGAACCAGAGGACCCAAACAGTCCTTGCACGACAGCTCTCACCTTGTTTGCTCTCTTACGCTGGCGAATCCTCCTCAGAACCACCTCTCTGTCTAGTGTTCCGCTCGAGTGAGTCGGTTTTATAAGCACATGGCTAGTCACAGAATTCACCTTCTCCTGATTTTCTTGGTCTTCTACGGACTCATACCTGTCGATGGTTTCATCTGCTTCTGAATCTTTGGATTGCGGTTTATGGGACACTAGGGAAGCCATTACTTTAGCTAAAAGAAGAACTGAAAAACGAGCGTTTGCTTAATGATTCAGCCGAAGTGAAAAGTACGATCGCTGCTATGTAATGAAATATATATAGATCGAGTTAAGCCTGGAAAATGGGACATAAGATTAGCACAATTGTGGGTTAAAGGTTAGGTCGGTAATGAGTTGGTTCTTCGAGGTCGTGTGGTTTGGCGATACAACGGAATTTAATTGGTACAGAATCCACAGTTTTTAGATAGAAAGGAACAAACGAATCCATAGTTTTTGCTTCAAGAAAGTCGGTGACAGAAGTCTTTTCTTTATATGATTATTCTTTGTAATCTGTGCTTTCTTTTGTTATTTTTTTATGAAGAAATTATATTTATGAGTTTTTGATATTAAGTATTAACAATGGCTTAAAATTAAACCGGTTGATTTTTTAAAATAAAAATCTCGAATGGTTAATTTTGTTAATTCAATTTTTAATTTTTTTGATTTAATTTAATTTACTAATTAAAGCAATTAAACTTTCGGTTGAAGAGTGAGAGAATATAACATCTGATGATTTGACATTTTGATTACTTTTGATACGGAAAGAAAAGACGTGAAATTCTCTGTTTTCGTAAAGGTGTTTAAATCACCTTGGATTCCACTAACACGATTAAACTAGGTGTCCAATGATTCTGTTCTGTACCTAATCTGTACCAGGAGATATCAGCCCTCCGTTTAAGTTAAGGTATCCATTGACGGGAGTTGATCCTCTGAACCGAGTACTTTGTACTTAGCCTGAGCCAAAGGATCTAAAGGCATCCACTGACCACTCGTTGCTGGCTGATTTCTGATCAATAGGCCTGCCCTTAGATCTTTTATTTGTTTGAGGCAGGCCCAACACAATAGATCCTCAACATTACAAATTACTTCACATTTCAAAAGCTATTAGTAGGACCTAAGGCCGGGCTTAGATTCTTGGATTCGTCATGGTATTATGATATTTTTTTCATAAAAAAAATCATAAACCAGTAATTTTTAGGTATATGTTAAGTAAAATTTTAAGTGTATATAATATAATATATATTATTTTTTAAAAAATATTTAGAAAATAACAGCTCAAAATTAAAAATGTTCCTGTTCGTGTCAGCTAAATAATTAATTATTAATATTTAAATCGTTAACGTTTAAACAATTTAAACCAAATTTAATTGAGTTTTATTTTTCTTAAAGTTTCCTTACTACACACAAGGTTGGTGAATGGTTTGCTATTAATAGTAGCAATTCAAGGGCTAATTGTCTCATTTTGGTAAAAAGTTTATAGTAATTGAATTATTGATATTGTCACTTCCTTGATTCCATGGAATTTAAGCTTAAATATTTCAGAAGTAGCATGTATCCCTAAATTGGCGCCTCCTAAGGCAAAGAGAAAGAGTAAGAATCGTGCATGCGTTGGTTGAGATGCTTATCAACGTAAACTCTGTTGCAATGCCAAGTGTTCGAGCAAACATCGGTTTAAGCATGCAAATTATGTAGCCTAAACCTACCACTTGACTTCTAGCAATAGCTTAACGTCCACAAAACCATTCAGCAGATATGCAGGTTGTCATAGACACAACACATGGATACATCCACGCCCGGATATATATATAAAAGTTATAACACAGAATTTAATTATGGACAAGCGTAGAAAAATACATGTTTTGTTATTCATTGATCAATGAATAAACTGCTGCTTGAAGAAGCTCCTGAAACTTTCAATCAATATGTATGAAAGTTGTATCCATATGTCATTAATGTCTTTTTACTTTTTTTTTATATTTGTGGGCCTCTAAATGGGTTAGAGAAACTGAACGTCTACAAACTTATTATTTATGTAGGTAGTACGTGACCTTAACAGCTATTTATAGTAATTTTATTGAATCTCTTCGTCATAAACCCAATAAATAACCAGCTCATATTGATTAAAACTCATTTTCTCACTAGACTTTTACCTATTAGATCATATAATTTATTGAGCTTCTTTATTATTTTTAATCCGAATAAATTTTGATTTTCTTAACATTAATTTTATAAAAACTCATAATTAATAATTATCCCATTAAAAATCACTAACATTCTCTTCCTTAAACAAATATTAATTACAACAGTTGTAACATCAATACAAACAATAAAAGTGGTTCAATGTGCAGGTCGAAAAATGTAAAACATTTGATCCAAAGATAATGAAAGTCTATCATTCAGTCTGGTAAGACTTTCGATACTAAAAATATCAAATGTATGTGTCATATGTGACACAGATTCAATACAGTCACGTATATCAATACCTCACTAACAAGAATAAGAAAATGAAGTGTGACAAAATATAATAATACCTTTATAATCTTAAATGTATCATTATTCTGTTTGTTGGTCTCGAATTCTTCAAACTTTATGTTTCACCGCATCAAAGAAAATTTTTTCTCTCATTGAATGCTAAATCGCATTAAAGAAAACCCTTACGGAATTAAATACTATTATCCCCCTATGTCTTATCAAATTCATGGATTTATGTATGTATTTGTATGTTTCCTGAAGACATAGGCTTAAGGTCAATTTATATATATATACCCAATGATCTTTAAAACATTTAAGATCGACACAGATCTTAAGACTTTCACTTGTATTGTGACAATATGTAGCAAATTGTATGACTGAGAACAAAATGATGATCATAAATATGTATAAAAATATATTGTCATAATATTTGAAAATTTTACAAATGTATAAAAAGCAAATATAGTGATCCCTAACTAATAGTGTCTAAAGACTTCGGTAATTCATATAATTCACATGTCTTTGAAAATAACTGGACAAAGTCCTTTAGTTAAAGGATCAGTAAGCATGTACTCAGTTTACAACCTTATGAGGTTCTCATTGTTGTTACTAAATCAATACAACAAAAAGATTATCATAACATAACTAAATGGGTCTAGCAATTAAATCAACCACAAAAACTTAGAAATCAAGTCTTTTAGCCAAATTAATTATGAAGTAGCCCCATAACATGCCACAAACTCTACATGTATAGTCGAGAATGTTAGCAGTGTTTTCTTGACACTTTTCCATATAATGTACCATCTTCTAAGATAAAAATGTACCTTAATGTGGACTTCCTATCATCTGGGCATATAGCAAAATCTAAATCTATATTACCTTTATAGTTTAGACTATTGACTTTCCTGAATTTCAACATATAATCCTTAGTTCCTTTCAAATATCTCAATAGTTGTTTGACTGCATCTCAATGTGCTAACTCCTTTCAAATATCTCAATAGTTTGACTGCATTTTGGTGTTCTATTCTTGGGTTAGCCAAATATCTACTCAACAGTTCAACAATAAATGTAATGTCTGGTTTAGTGTACATCTGAGTATACATTAAGCTACCAACAACACTAGAATAAGGTACATTTTTTATTTATAAACTCTCTCTATATCATTCTTTGAACATTGTATCAAAGAAAATCTCTCACTATGAGAGATTGGTGCTGCAACTGGTTTACAATAAGCCATATTTAACCTTTACGGCACTTGCTCAATGTATACTCTTTGTAAGAGATTCAATAAGTTTTGAGACCTGTCTCGGTGAATTTGAATACTTACGACAAAAGATGCCTCAAAAAATTTCTTTGTCAAAATGTTTAACTAAAAGGTGCTTAACTTCATACAATATGGTCAAGTCATTTGATACAAGTAAGATAGCATCCATATATTAAAGTAAAAAAGATAACCTTAACCTTGTAATGCAAACATCTTTCAGCTTTATTTTCCGTAAAGTCAAATTAAGTAACAACCTCATCAAACTTTAGCTATCATTGTCTGGGGGATTGTTTCAAGCCATATGGATTTTATTAGGTTACAAACTTGGTCAAGGTGGGTTTACAAGAAAAAATGATAATAAAATCAATTAGTGGCAACAAATGTTGGGGAGAAAGGTTGTCTTTATCTAATCGATGCAACTGGCAAAGAAATGTTGGAGAAAAGAGACGAGAGTGTGAAGAGTGAGAGAGACCCACTAAGCCAAAGACAAAGAGCATGAGTGAGACCAGACCAAAGAGTGGAGAAAAGAGACAAGAGCGTGAAGAGAGAAAGAGGGTCATTGAGCCAGAGACGAAGAGCGTGAGTGAGACGAGACGAGAGAGAGGTGTTTTGTTGCGTGAGTGAGAAAGTTTGTTGGGAAAAACAGAGGGATAGAACTTGTCTAAGAGAAAGAAAGGTTGAGTTTACCTATTTCGAATGTGTGCGGAATAGGTAAAGACAGGGGGGTTAGAGTCTTTAGCTATTCCCCCGTGGCCAGAAATTATTAATCTAAGAAATGGTTATTCCGTAGGTTTTTTCTAACCAAACAAAGAATAACTAATTATTAGGAATACATTGACAACAAAATACATATTCCACTCAACTAAACAAGCTATTAATGTATGAAAAAGCTCTTGAGACTTTGAATCAACTTGTATGAAAGCTGTATATTCTTATGTCGTTAACGTCTTTCTCCGTCTTTCTTAATAAATAGGCCTTTTAATAGGTCAGAGAAACTGAACATCCACAAACTCACTTAATCAGACAATAGAAAATCTTAGCAGCTATTTTCTTACTAGACGTCAACGCATTTAACTAGATTATTTATTGAGCTTCTTTTATCATTTTAATCCTAATCAATTAAGATTTCTTAACCTTAATTTTGTGAAAATATGTGATTAATAATTGTCCCATTAAATCACTAACAATAAAAAGAAAACGACCATCAACAACTTCATAGAATTGACATACAATTGATTAATAATTCAAAAAAATTTACTACAGAACTTCATTAGTTAATATGATTGAATGTAACATGAGATTAACATCCCATTTGTAAATAAGAGCGAGAAGAACCAGTTCGTTTGTAATTGGTAAAGGGCAAATAAATTTTAACGAATAGTTTCAACAACTTTTATGTGTTTCAAGTGTCTTTGGCGTTACTATTAAGATAAGGACTTTTACTTCCTATTCCCTACCTGGGCCGGTGGTCGCCTTCATGATTTGCTTTCTTTGTTTCCACTTCCCAGGAATGCTGGAGTAACAAACATAATAATAGCCTGTTCTATGGTCCACAGCCTGAACGTACGTTTGATGAAAGTGCCAGGTGTCGAGGATGAACCGCAAGAGTCACGGTGATGTGACAAAATGATAGATATATCACCGATCCTGCTACGTGACTGTTGTCTGGTAATTGTGTCTAACACCTGTCATGTTCCAAATGGAGTTCTACTGTGAGAGACAATGAACATAGACGTTTTAAGGTCAAAACCTAATTCAGTAGTCTCCCTATGAGGGGTCAGTTTTAGTATTCCTGTTAGTTTCTAGTTATCTTTGCGTACAAGAAGTTTTGTCAATTTTAGGCGACCAACAGACTCGTGTAGTTTCAATTTAATGTCGTAATCGATTGTCGCGTATGATCACCACTCCGAGGTTTGCAATTCGTTGGCATGAGTTATTGGTGCTTGCTTGCAGAGCAGCAAAGCAAATTGTCATGGATCCACTTTTTATGTGATCTTTTTTGTTTTAAAATTGATTGTATATTATAGTTATTAAAAACTACAAATAATATTTAAATTTTTATAAGCTGATTTGAAATTGTTATTAAAACTCTATCATATGCACAAATAGTTAGTTTTATAAAGTTTTTAAATAACTTTAAAAATTTTAACAAACATTTTATAATTTTTATTATAATAATAAAATATTTTATAAAATAAATGAAATCAGGACAAAAATCAACGTATATTTTATTCAAAATTACTGAGTGTTGAGTGTAGCAAACAAAAATGACCCATTCCACTGGCTCATCATCTTCCGCTCACACTTTTATTTCCACTTATTTTTGGTAAAACCATGGGCTGCTCTTTACACATTTGTCCTATTTTGCCTACCTTTATTCGGCCACGAGTTCTTGTTACCCTCGACCTCTAACCATTTCGGTGCATGCATAAACTTTAGAATTATAAGCAATAAAAAAATAATTACACCTATACAGCATGCACCTGCTTTCTTTTTTTAGGTCTTAAATCAGGATATCTACTGGCGGATTTAGTTACTAGTCCTCTCACTAGTTTGTAGGTACCTCACAGGGTAGGATAACTGGCCTAAAGATTTAAGGCTGTTCTATACCCAAAGTCAAAGATTGAACCCCTAACCTTTAATTAAGGATGAATAAGTCCTTGCCACTAAACCACATCTCTTGAGTTTGATCACCATTTTCTCTAAACAAAAAATGACCCATTCCACTTGCTCACCATCTTCCGCTTGCACTTTTATTTCCACTTATTTTGGTAAAACCATGGGCTGCTCTTTACACATTTCTCCTATTTTCCCTACCTTTATTCAATCAAGAGTTCTTACACACTTGTCATCGTATGACCTGATCAGATTAATTGTACGCGTTTCTTTTTTACTTAAATTAGCTAGTGCAATAATTGATTAACTAATAGGTTATTAGCTAAATTTAAACAAAAACAGAAATTAGTAAATTATGAGAAAGAGTAGAACACAATTCTCTACCCAAAAATAACATTAAAAAGCAACTAACCAATTTTCAACTGATAAAACTATCACGCACGCCTGCGAATCCGGAAAGTTTGAAACAGGAGACCCCGAACACAGACCCCAACTGCAAGCAACCGAACAAGGACACGTGGCATGAACCCACGTCTCCTGACGGTCTCTACCGTTCTTTTAAGAAGCAGTTTATATATAGGGAAAAACAATCTGTATTCTCTCCCGAGTCCCGCCTTTTAGTTGTTGTATTTCTTATTAGCCTTTGTTGTCTCTGTGTCCCTTCCTTATTCATTCTCCTTCATTCCCTCAATCAGCTGAACAAAAACAAACACTCCCTTAATTTTCTGTTCTTAATTCTTCCAATTAGTGATCTTGTTTTAAGATTAAGGGGTGGTTTAACTTGGAATGAGAGACGGAGGAGGAGATATTGGCGCCACATTTGATACCATTAATAGCCTACCAAGATCAAAATACGGTCACATGATGCATTCGGATCCAAATCTTTCATCCACTGCCCATGACGATGACTTTCATCTTCGTAGCAGTAGTGCCTCGGCAACCCCTGGGATGTTTGACCCTAACAGGCTAAGCTGCGAAGGGTCTCCAATGACTATGTCGCCTTGGAACCAAACCACTCCTTTTACCAATACTTCATGGAGTTCTAATCCCTCTGAAGATAATCTTCCTCAGAATAGCCTCATTGGCTCGCTTGTTCGTGAAGAGGGACACATTTATTCACTGGCTGCTGCTAAAGATCTTCTTTACACGGGCTCTGATAGCAAGAACATTCGTGTCTGGAAGGACCTGAAAGAGTATTCCGGTTTCAAGTCCAGTAGTGGGTTGGTGAAGGCTATTATAATCTCCGGAGAGAAGATTTTCACTGGCCACCAAGACGGCAAGATACGAGTTTGGAAGGTGTCTCCTAAGACTCCTAACGTTCACAAAAGGCATGGATCACTACCAACTCTAAAAGACATTTTCAAGAGCTCTATCAAACCAAGCAATTATGTCCAGGTTCGAAACCATCGTACTGCGCTCTGGATCAAGCATTCTGACGCTGTCTCGTGCTTAAGCTTAAACGAAGACAACACTCTCTTGTACTCTTCTTCCTGGGACAGAACTTTCAAGGTTTGGAGAATCTCCGACTCAAAATGCATCGAGTCTGTCAACGCTCATGATGATGCTGTTAACTCCGTCGTGGCAAGTGTCGAAGGGTTGGTATTCACGGGCTCTGCTGACGGAACCGTTAAGGTCTGGAAACGAGAGCCAAAAGGCAAAGCGACAAAACACAATATGGCTCAAACGTTGTTGAAACAAGACTGTGCTGTTACTGCTTTGGCAGTTACACCTAACGGCTCTGTTGTGTACTGTGGGTCAAGTGACGGAGTTGTGAATTGCTGGGAACGTGAAGGCTTAGGCCAGTTATCTCACGGCGGGGTCCTCAAGGGCCACAAATTAGCGGTTCTCTGTCTCTCGGCTGCGGGGAGTTTGATGTTCAGCGGATCAGCGGATAAAACTATTTGCGTGTGGAGAAGGGACGGTAAGATCCATACATGCTTGTCTGTGCTGACGGGGCACACGGGGCCCGTTAAGTGTCTCGCTGTGGAGGAGGATCCCGAGCCGTCCAAAAATGGGGATAAAAGGTGGGTGGTTTATAGTGGGAGTCTTGATAAGTCTGTCAAGGTGTGGAGTGTGTCTGAGATGACACTTGATGTTAATCAAATGGCCATGATGCAACAGTTTCAGCATATGCCTTCTGATAGGGAATCCCTGCCGTCCGATGGAAGTAGCAGCCGGATGTACTAGTCATCCCAACAACTTGAGGAAATCAATTCCTATAACAATGGTGATGCCACGTGTGCAATCATTAATATTTTTATATTATCTCTTAACTTTTATGTGGGCTTTTGACACGTGGATGGAGCTTCTTTGCCAGTTTGATTTGCAGGCATGGTTATGGTTTTAGCCAGGAGGAAAATATTTGTAATGGTTTGTAACATTTTCAGTGTCCTTTTGGCAACGTCGCTGTGGATTGGAATGGAATTATCGAGAAGTAACTTTTACCAAATAAAATTTTCTTCTTATGATGTGTAACTTAAATGTATATCATCCTTATTGTGTAACACTTACTACAAATTATATCCGAGATTTGAACTTTTAAGTTGCTTCCTGGCACCGCAAATTACAAATTGTTCTAAGGTAGAATTCATGAAAATTGCTAGGCCAAAAGTCAAAGTCGACGAGAATTAACAAAATTGTTTGTTAGTCCGAAAGTTGGAGATGATGGAGTGTACAAAAGCGAAGTAATGTAGGAGCTAGGCTTGACATTGAACACGCTTGGCAGGAAAAATCAACATGTTTTTACTTCAAGTTATTTAGCTGAGTCTCGTAGTGTCTGATAGAAAGTGCCTAACTCACCTCTAAAAATTAGCTCAAGAGGGGAAAGTTTGCATACTATTATAAATTCTTGAATGTCCTGATAGTTGTCCGATGTGGGATTTTTGACACACCCCCTCAGTCCAGAGCAGAACTGGACATCTGATGGATATATTTGGCAAAGAGACATAACCGGGCACTGCCTCAAACTATCGAGATAAACTGGCTCTGATACCATGTTAGAAAGTGTCTAACTCACCCCCTCAAGTGAAAGTACTTTGAGCTTGAAACTTGCACAGATTCACTCTACCTTGTGCTGACTAATAGGTGGGTGGTAGGATTTGAACTCACGACCACTTGGTCACAAAGGCTCTGATACCATGTTAAGTGACCGTTTTACCACAATAGCTTAAGTTGTTTTGTGAGGCCAACTTAATTAGATTTTTATACATTACCTGTAAATAATAACCACAATTTTTATGAAAAAAGACAATCATTATCATACAAATACAAAATTAAAAACAACACAAAGTATTTAAAATATTGCAATTTCAATTTTCATTATATAATAAATAATAATTATATCAAAACATCTAATAAAAATAACAATAAATATTCTTAACTCTCAAATTATTACATTTTACAACAAGAGATCGTGATAAGGAAACAACCAAGTAGAATTGAAATGTGAAACAAAAACATATATTATTTAATTTACTATCAAGTAAATATATTATATATTTAATTAATTAAATTAATTATTACTAAAATTATAAATATCTTAATTTAATAATTATTAATAAATATAAATAAAATATATAAATTTCAAGTAAAATTTGATTTAATAATTTAAAATATATAAATTTCACGTAAAATTTTATTTAATAATTAAAAATATATAAAATAAATATTATTTTATAAATTATAAATTATAAATTATTTATTTTAAAAAATTAATATTTTATTGATAAATATTATATACAATATTAAAATAAATTTAAATAAAATAATTTATTTTTAGGTTTAATTTAATGTATAATAATTATTATTAATAAAAATATTTATTTTATTTTAAATTTTAAAATTAAAAATTAAAAATCACAATAAAATTTTAACTAAATAATTAATTATAAAAACTTTGAAAACAAGAAGGGGGAGGGGGATAGAGAGGCGGGAGAGTAGTTTTTTTAAAAAATTGAAAATTTTGCTAATAAATTCCAATATTTTTCAAAATTTTCAGTACTAGCTGGTATATGGTAGGTATCTATACCGATCGGTGCCAGATAAAATAGACCGGTATCGACCGATATTTGCACCTGGTACATTAACATCCTTATTTCGTACCGTTCTATGACTGGTACAAAACGAAATTCATAAGATTGCAACCACGACACAAATTGTCGTTGTTATGGGAATATATCACCTATTTCTATTATTTCGTGCCTATTTTATTTCATGAGCATCCATCTATTTAATAAATGATATTTATAAAAATTGAATAGATAGATGCTCATGAAACAGGTTAGGCACAAAATAACGGGAATATGTGATCCCCGTAAAAACTTGTTTCTCTCTCTCTCTCTCTTTAAAGAGTTCGACAATCTTTAAAAATGTTAGTTGTGGTATTCGTGATTATCTACCTTTGATTGAAGATATTATACATAAATTATAGATATATTATGGGTTTTGTTCAATTTATCTCATGAATTGATTTTGAATGAAGATAATATATGGCTTTGGTGTTGGAGAAATATATAGGAAATAAAAAAAAATTAAAGGACACAAAAGATTTACGTAGAAAACCCCAATAGGGTAAAAACTACAGAGAGAGAAAAATTTCACTATAACAAAATAGAGATTACAAACTTAACCCTATAATTTGTTTAAGAGGAATGTTTGTTTGGTGTGTTGAATGAGGAGGAGTGAAGCCTACTTTCTCATCCCACCAATATGGGATAACTTAACATTCTCCTACTTAAAGATTGAATTAGATACTAATTAATCTTTACCATTCTTTCTCTCTCGGCTCCATACTGCTTACGTCTCTATCAAGCCACATGAGGAACGACACCATATGAATTTATCTGTGTTGACAACCTTAGTTAGAAAATCTGTCACGTTCTGCTTTGTGTTGATCTTTTCCACATTAATTATCTCGTCCTCCACATTCTCACGAACGAAGTGGTGCTGCACTCGGATATGTTTGCTCTTGGCATGAAAGACTGGATTCTTTGTAAGATGCAAAGCACTCTGGCTGTCACAAAATAGAGAAATTATCTCCTGTACATGCTCGAACTCCTCCATGACCAACTTCAACCAAACTGCTTCCTTACTAGC
>JAOSBP010000006.1:2668476-2681200 GCA_027563825.1 Erythroxylum mucronatum
AAGTCATCGTGTAACTATTATCGTTTTGAAGCTAGTAATGAAATAAACAGGCGAAGGTTGTAGTCTTTTTCTTGCCTGACTTTCCAAGGATATGGATACTTTTTTGTTATGAAAGTCATTGCCTGACTTTCCAAGGATATCGATACTTTTCTGTTATGAAAGTCATGGTGTAATTATTTCAAGCTAGTAATGAAATAAACAGGCGGAGGTTGTAGCCCTTTTCTTGCCTGACTTTCCAAGAATAGTTGTCGATATCCACCAGATGGCAAGAAAAATGAGGAGGCATGACAAGGTGGAAAGCAGAGCTAATTATTATGAATTGGTGCTAAGCGGTGGACGTTTCTATTTTTGCCTAGTTTTGGAAAACCAGGCCGGGTCCAATCCTGGCTGTCAGGGCATTCTTAACGATTTATAGGTTCTAGGTAAAACAAGAAAAAAGTCTTTACCATAGTTAAGAACAGATCCTATTTTTTCTTATTTTATTTTTTATGAAAGTAAAAAAATGAGTCATATTTTGTCTCATTTTGTTCTTTAAGAGGGATAAAAGTGATTCCTATTTTATTTCATTTTGTTTTTTATGAAAGCTAGGAGTAAGCCCTATTTTATTCTTCATGAGAGTGGTCTCTGGGTAGGTGCCTAACTTGCCTTTGCCTAGGGCTAGGCTTGCTGACCACAACGAAATAATTACGAAACATTGTCATAATTTTTTATTTCTCGAAAACCAAGATCTCTTTAATTCTATAAAATGATTAACACGTGAATCATAATAAAGCATAATCTTAATTCGTACTTTATTCCGAAGCTTGATCTTTATCTTGTTGTATCCCTCGAACCGTTTATGAAATCGGATCATCTCAACCACCATAGCAGCACAAATGTTTAGCCTCTAACGATATCCACATAATATGTTAAGAGAATTATGTAACTCTTATAAAGAGTGTTAAGCATGAAGTTCTAGCTCTATAAAACTTTATAATAAATTTTGAATATTTTAGTAATTTAATTGAAATTAAAATTTGATTTCAATTAAATTTTAATTAGAATTATTTACTAATCATGCCCAAATAAGATTTAATATCTCATAGTGATTCTTATTTATTAAATATCTTTTATTTAATTATAAAGTTTCTCAAACTTTGCAATCAAATCCACCTTGATTAAAATATCTTTGCTCTCTTCAACCCATTCTTTATATGAGACTCATTAGGTTGCCAAATACGTTGACAATGATTATAAATAATAATTCTAATTCATGATTAGAATTAGATTAATTAAAACTCCTTTAAATTTATCTTTAATTCTCTAATTAAACAATCTATAATCATAGATCATGATTGGCGTCTAGAAACGCATGACCAACTAAATATTTAGGAATGTTACAGTGGTTTTCACTAACTTTTCTGTTCATAATTTTTTTTTCATATAATTCAATTATTTCATCATACAATATTCCGATTAAACAGAGCATGAAATTAATATTTACTCTTTTTGAGTCCAATCATATTAGTTCTCCACCATGAGCTATCGATTCAATTAATGACATTTATAAACCATTTACAAAATGTCATTCTACCTTGGCCACGGATTTCTGGAGTCAATACTAATCGGGAATAACAAACATTCTCCCTAATTACTTAATTTAAGGTGATAAATCCTATTTTAAATACACATCAACCTCGTTATAGTTCATGCTACATCCAATGACTACCGATTGAACGACCCATGATTAAGTAGATCATAAGTTGTATCAAAACATAGCAATCCTTATACAGGATAACTTTAGATACCTCAAATTAAACGATCACTTATACAATCACCACAATGAGAATTCCATAGACATACAAGTAATGCTCCAAGTGGATTTCTCATATCGGGTCAGTGAACTTGTTCTCTAACAAGCATCCACATATTTGTTTAAGTATCTTCATACTTTAGTCTATGAGATCGACTAATTCATTCATAAGGAAAAACACAATGTGTGCTAGTCTTTTTATATTCTATTAATGTCCAGTCTTAATAGAACAATGACTAGGAATAATTTATGGATAATAAATAACTGTAATATAAATCTCATAATTATAATCTTATTATAATTTCATTTGCAATGTATAATTATCCTATGGACTTTATCATTTACATCTAAACATGTATAATATAAGAAATGCCTTTAAATAATTGTCACTAAACTACAATCAAACCGATTGGCTGTAGGATATAAACCAACATCTATATTGAGAGTTCCTAAATTCAATAATAGATGCTATCTCTGCCTAATCGTAGAAAACAAATTGAAGGTGAGATGAGTCATTGATGCTAGCCTGCTAAATGTGTTTCTTTTTCCTTTTTCATACAACAATAGTCAGAAATTGATGTTTAAATTTATCAAAGTTTACTAGTTCAATGCTTTGCGATTCAAAATGACCACAAATTATAGAGTTGGAAGCTTAACTTAATCTTTATTAAAAAGAGAAAAAAAAACTTAAATCAAATCAGATGGTGCAAGCAATATCAATAAAATCCAAAATGGAATATTGACATAGTAGTGATAATATGTAACGATATAATGCAAACTACCATCGGTAAGAGCGATGAAACACTCATTAATGTTAGAAAATGGAGAGTCCCATTGGACATTGGAATGTGTTTTCCTATAGCTAATTAACAAAAGTAAGATATCATAAGATAAACTTTTCTTTTGGTAAGAAGTAAGAAATGTAAGTCAATTCAACATACATTTAATAGTAATATATGTTAGAATAACAAATAAACTGAATGCAGAAGAAATCAAAATACCTCCTGCCATTGATGATTTTGCTTGGAGAGTTTGTGTTTTTCTTGGAATTCTTTTAAGCTTTTAGTTCCTAAATTGATGGTGTATTTTTTAAAAGAGAAAAAGGAGCTTAGGGACTACAAAAGTCTGCAAGAAAAACATATATCAATGTGCTCCCATCAAACACATTGCCAGTTACCACTAAAATAGGACGTTCATATCCATTAACTACATAGCGTTGGACTATTCATGGGTCTTAAACCATAGTATGAAACATTCTCCCACTTGGTCCATATGTTTAACTTGGTATCAAATCCTAATCCGATCTAAATATAATATATGAATCATAGCGATAGATACTTTAGTAGTTGAGTATTATCTTCCATGTATTACAATATAATATAATTTGTATTAGCCCGAATATGGTAAAATCATTTAATAAATAAACCCTATGTTTATTTCAGTTCCAAAATAATCAATTTTCTTAAAATTCAATAATGTGCACCATAATATGAGAAAATATTATAAAAGTTTTAAAAAAACAACATTGTCCATAAAATGAAAACTATATAATGGAACTCATTCTCATTATATCAATATGATCCTTTATGTTGTTAGAATTGTGAGTAATCATCTAAAATTGTGAGCAGTCAATTATAAATGAGATGAAGTATTTAGAGTGATTTTGGATGAGAGATTGTTTACCAAGTGTAGCTCCCATTGTGAAAGGTGATGGTTCAATTAAGACCAATTACATAAAAAGTATTTTGAAAGGGAGCAAATGAAAAACATTCCATATGCTTCTGCAGTTGGAAGCCTGATGTCTCAGGTTTGTATAAGAGTTGACATTGCATTTGCTGTTAGAATGTTAGACAGATATCAGAGTAACCTAGGATTAGATTACTAGAGAGCTGCAAAGAAAGCATTGAGACCTTTAAGGGACCAAAGATTACATGCTTATGTATAGACGAATCGACAATATGAAGGTAATAGTGTACTCAAAATTTGTTGGTTGTATTAATTCACCGAAATCAACATTAGGTTATATTTTTATGTTTACCAATAGAACCATATCTTGGAGGAGTGCCAAGTAGCTTTTGACTACCACTTCCACCATGGACGCTTTTCTTGTTTTGAAGCTACATCATATGGTGTATGAATAAAGAGTTTCATATATGGGTTTAGACTCATAGATTTCATTTCTAGGCCATTGAGAATATATTGTGACAATTCAACTGTTGCTTTTTTGGCTAAAAATAATAAAAGTGGTAGTCAGAGTAAACACACTGACATTATTTTTATTTATAAGGGAACAGGTTAAAGAAAAGAATGTGGTTATTGAACACGTTAACATTGAATTGATGATAACTAATCCTTTAATAAAAGACATGTCACAATAAAGTTCAAGGATCATGTAATTAGAATGAGATTAAGTTCTATTATATAGTTTTCATTGTATGGACAATGTTGTTTTCGTGAAACTCTTATAATATTTTCTCATATTATGGTACGCATTATTGAATTTTGAGAAAATTGACTATTTTGTACCTAAAATAAACCTATGGTTTATTTATTAAGTAATTTTACCGCATTCGAGTTGATACAAAATATAGTATATTGTAATACATGGAAGATAATACTCGACTATTAGAGGACCTATTGCCATGATTCGTATATTATATTTGAATCATATTAGGATTTAATACCAAGTTAAATGTATGGACTAAGTGGGAGAATATGAGAATTTTTCATATTCTAGTTTAAGACCTATAAATGGTCCAATATTATATTGTTAATGGATATAAATGTCCTATTTTTGTGATGGCTGACAATGTTTTTGATGGGAGCAGATTGATATATGTTTTTCTTGCAAAATTTTGCGGTCCTTCAGCTCCTTTTCCTCTTCTGAAAAAACACCATCAATTTGGGAATTGAGTGTTGGGAAATTAGGACATAATTAGATCCTAACCGTAGTGGAATAATCACAATTTTTTATATTTTTGATTTTCTGAAAACCAATATCACTTTAAATCTATAAAATGATTAACATATAAATCATAATAAAGCGGAATCTTAATTCGTACCTTTTTTTTTTCTGAAACTTGATCCTTATCTTGTTGTATCCCTCAAACTGTTTCCAAAACCGATCCGTCTCATCCACCATAGCCGCACAAATGTTCGACCTTTAACGATATCCACAGGATAGGTTGAGAAAACTCTGTAACTTTTATAGAGAGGTTTAAGCAAGAAGTGTTAGCTCCATTAGAGCTTAAGTCTATTTATAATAGGTTTTGGACGTTTTAGTAGTTTAATTGAAATTACATTCCAATTTCAATTAAAACAATTCTAATTAAATACCAATTAAGCTCAAATAAGATCCAATATCTCATATGGATCCTTATTTATTAAATATCTCATATTTAATCATAAAGTTTTTTAAACTTTACAATCAAGTAACCCCTTCTTTATGTGATACCCATTAGGTTCTCTAATATGTTGGTAATGATTATAAATTATAATTATAATTTATAATTAAAATTAGATAAATTAAAAATAATTTAATTTATCTTTAATTCTCTAATTAAACAATTTATAATCATAAATCAAGATTGGGGTCTAGTAACGCATCATGAGCACCTAAATATTTAGGAATGCCAAAGTGATTTTCACTAACCTTTCTGTGAATAATTTTTCCATATAATTCAATCCTTTCATCATACAATGTTCCGATTAAACATATAGCATGGAATTAATGTATATTCTTTTTGAGCCCAATCATATTAGTTCTTTTCCATTAGCTATCGATTCAATTAATGACATTTGTAAACTATTTACAAAAATTCATTTTACCTTGGCTAAGGATTTCTCGAATTAATACTAATCAAGAACAACAAAACATTCTCCCTAATTACTTTAGGGTAATGAATCCTATCTTAATCGCACTACTACTTCTATATAGTTTATGCTACGTCCAACGACTTCCAATTGAACAACCCATGATTAAATGGAACATAAGTAGTATCAAAATATAGCAATTCTTATACGAGAGATACCTAAAGTCAAATGGTTACTTATACAATCATCATAATGAGAATTCTATAGACATACAAGTAATGTTCCAAATGAATTGCTCATATCAGGTATATTCAGTGAACTTATTCTCTAACACGCACCCACATGTTTGTTTAAGTATCTTCATACTTTAGTCAATGAGACCGACTACTTCTTTTATAAGGAAAAACAAAATATGTGCTAGTCTTTTTATGTTCTATTAATGTCCAGTCTTATTAGATTAATGACTAGGAATATTTATAGATAATACATAAATGCAATATGAATCTCATAATTATAATCACATTATAATTTCATTTGCAATGTATAATTATCCCATGGAATTTATCATATACATCTAAACATGTACAAGATAAAGAATGCCTTTAAATTATATTGTCACTAAACTACACACTAATCAATTAGCTATAGGGCTTAAACTAACACTGAGAGCTTAGAAGAATTCTAGGAAAACACAGAGTCTCTATGTAAAAATGATTTATGCTGGCTTAAGTTATTATCTTTTATAAAAAATAACAATAGAAAATGAAAGAAAAGCATGCATAAAAATTAGAAGGATCATAAAAATTAGAAGGATCATTTTAAAAAGAAAGTAAGGGATTTTAAGTTAGATGTCTGTCATTATAAAAGCGATTTAGGCAGATAGCAATTGAATATTGTAACAAAAATGAATAATCAGTTACCTTTTACGTTCTATTAATGTCCAGTCTTAATAGAATAATGACTAGGAACATTTAGAGATAACACATAAATGCAATATGAATCTTATAATTATAATCATATTATAATTTCATTTGCAATGTATAATTATCCCATGAAATTTATCATATACATCTAAATATGAACAAGATAAAGAATGCCTTTAAATTATATTGTCACTAAACTACAAACTAATCGATTGGTTATAGGGCATAAACTAACATTGAGAGCTTAGAAGAATTATAGGAATATGCAGAGTCTCCATGTAAAAATAATTTATGATGGCTTAAGTCATTATCTTTTATTAAAAAAATAACGATAGAAAATGAAAGAAAGTGTGCATAAAAATTAGAAGGATCATTTTAAATAGAAAGTAAGGGATTTTAAGTTAGATTTCTGTGATTATAAAAGAGATTTAGGCAGATAAAAATTAAATATTGTAACAGAAATGAATAATCAGTTACCTTTTACGTTCTATTAATGTCCAATCTTAATAAAATAATGACTAGGAACATTTATAGATAATACATAAATGCAATATGAATCTCATAATTATAATCATATTATAATTTCATTTGCAATGTATAATTATCCTATGGAATTTATCATATACATCTATACATGTACAAGATAAAGAATGCCTTTAAATTGTATTGTCCCTAAACTACAAACTAATCGATTGGTTATAGGGCATAAACTAACATTGAGAGCTTAGAAGAATTCTAGGAATACGCAGAGTCTCCATGTAAAAATGATTTATGATGGCTTAAGTCATTATCTTTTATAATAAAATAACGATAAAAAATGAAAGAAAAGTGTGCATAAAAATTAGAAGGATCATTTTAAAAAGAAAGTAAGGGATTTTAAGTTAGATTTCTGTGATTATAAAATAGATTTAGTCAGATAACAATTGAATTTCATAACAGAAATGAATAATCAATTACCTTTTATATACCTAAAAGGGTGAATGGGTGTCAACTGTGCAAATGTATGTTAACTGTTATGATGATAGGTGTCAAAATGTAGGAAGTTTCATTATGTTCACAAGAACAAATTAGCTAACAACACAATCAGATAAGTACTATTCTTTTGGCTGGGTGAATAGCCAGAGTTCAATTGGGGCAGGTAACAATTTGTTGGTTAAAATGAATTAATTAAACACAAGACTAGAACATATATCATTTCATTGGATAGGACAAGTTAGTCAACCTATAATGAGGTAAATACTACTTTATTAGTTAGGGCGAGAGGTCATATTATTATAATATGTGTTATAATGTGGTGCATTTAGAAAGGACAAAAAAGTAATGAACCTTAGTTGTCAAGGTAGACTAGGGTGAAAGGAAAATACAAGCAACTAGGTTAGGAGAACCCTTAATTGGGCGAACCTTGTCGTGAAGGTGGACTAGGGCGATTGGGCGACTGGGCTATGCATGGCGGTGTGATTTAGGGTCATTAGGCGACTAGGCTGTGCTATGGTGGTGTGAGTCTATGCCACCAATGACGACAACAACTGTGATGGTGTGAGGGTGTTACTAGAGTGTTGAAATTGCTGAGAGAGGCACGAATTTGAGTGGTGGTGCGAGTGAGGGAGGTAGATTTGACTAATCTTCTAATTCATTTGAAATAAGCTAGGGGTGGGTTTTATGTTCCGAAAAAATTAGGGTTTCTCTCTCAACCTTGCTTAGCCTCTGCTTCCTCCTTCTTCGGAAGGCCTTTTTACACCTTGTGAAAGGACATGAGGGAGATCTACTCCCCTTAAATTTGTTTGCCAACAATTTCCTAGCCCTCCCTTCTTCGCAGAATGAGAAATCCCTTCTGCCTAATTCGAAGCCATGGGTTGAAGCTTGTAAATCTCTCCTATAGATCCAATACAAGAGGGGATAGTTAAGACATTTCTAGAATGTCATAAAGGATAGCATACTAACACCTCTTGTGACACTCCTCAAACTTGGGGCATCGGTATGGGCATCAACGCTGGTTGGCATTTTCTAGAACGAGAGGTTGGCCTTTCCGGTGGTGCAAGCTTGGGCCATAGCTCAGTGGGGGGAAAAAAGGGTTGGAGATAGTGATGCTCAGGGACAACGATCATTTTCTCTTCAAGTTCAACACTGAGGCTAGCATTAGTGATATTTTGGAGCAGGGGCCGTGACATGTGAGTGTCTGGCCCATGTTCATCTAATGATGGAGGCCAAATATAGAGTTTCATTCAGATAACATTCAAACAATTCCATTATGGTTTCAATTTCATAATGTTCCGCTTAAGTTCTAAACTGTAGATGGGTTGAGCTACCTTGTAAGTGTTTTAGGCAAACCTATAAGCATGGATGCACAGACGACTAGAATGGAGAGAGTTGTTTCGCTAAGCTCTGCATTGAAGTAAGCAGAGACTTTTCTCTCTCAGGCCATTTACCAATTATTAAATTAGTTGAGAGTGGAAAGGTGATAAAATATAATGTGACTACCTCTTACCCGTGGAAGCCACATGAAGTGAAAAATACTAGAAACCGATAGGAAATATTTTTATAATTGGCTGTTATAAGGAGTTAATGGGGTCAGTAGAATTTGTGGAAACTTTTGGGGAAGTAGAGGAGGAATTGGAGAATTTGGCCACCATCTACTCTATTGGTAAAGAATTGAATGGGGGTAGTAAGGAATTGCAACAAAAGGATATATTAGAGCAGCCTAATGATAAACCTATTTATGTTGTTGAGGATCTGGCTGATCTGGAACTAGTGCAAACTTTTTCTGTTTATCAGGAATTGCAAAAAATTGAGTTAGAGAATCATGATGTTGAATATGCAAGGGTTGATGATACTGGTGTAGTTTCTGATATAGTCCATATTGCGGCTGTTAAAGATAGTTGTAGTGTAGAGGATGAAAATACTTGTAATGTCATTGTGGATGTGCTTAATGGTGTTGTGGATGTTCCTAATGGTGGTGTAGTTAGCCTATTGGTTCCTGCTGAAAAAATGACCTAGGCTGTAGACAATGGTAAGCAATTAGTTGGTTTGAGGACTAAAAATGTTATTGAAAATACTTCCTAGCCCTAGGGAAATTGTTAAATGGATTGTGCTCAAATGAAGACTCCTTTAGAACATGTTAAGATAACTGAAATTGTTGTTGCTATAGTATCTTTGGCTCAGCTTGCAGATGTAGAACAGATAACTATTGACAAATCCAATGTAGACAATGGAGTGAATGACTTCACCTTCTAGTATTTAGAGAATTGTCAGATGGATTGGGCCAATATGTTGTCTCTAGTAGCAACTATTAGGCAAACTGAGAATGTTGTTGACAATACCTCTAAGGCTAGGCTAGAGCATGTACAATAAACAACAATGGTAAATTCTAGTGATGTCTATGTGTCTAATCGAGGGACAAGAGATATCATCTCTTAGAATGCAGAACAAGCAGAGGATTGCGATTCTCCATTAGCTACAACCCAAGTCCTTAACATCTTAGGAAATTTTTGTGTGTAGTCCAAAACTGCAAAAAGGAAATCAACAAGGAAGAGAAAGTAAAATCCTAAATATCAGGGGACTTTCCCAAAATAAGGCAGTCTTAGTATGGAACATTAGGGGGTTAAATGACCCTTATAAACAAAAAATGATGAATTAGCCTTTCCATGGAAATGAAACATAAGTGGTGCCTGTAGTTATTTCTTTTTGTTGTCTATCTTACAAACAATTACATTGCCTTACCTAAGAAGTTTTTTTGGTCATATTGCAATATGATAATAGGCTTAATGCCTTGAATTCATTGTAATATTGATATAGTTTTAACTACAATTAAAATTCTTTTTATTTTTCAAAAAAATGTGATGTATTTAATTTAATTATTTTTGTAAACTTTTGAGATTTTATATAATAGATTTCTTTATGGTATTCTAGAGAAATTATTTATGTTATATAAATAAAAATGTAGATGTTGATGGTGTACAAAATAGAAAGGGTGTAAATGGATTTAAGGAACTTTCTAAAACCATATTTATTAAGTTGATTACATTAAATTTTATAAGTTCAATATATTATAAATAATAGTAATATTTAAATAAGGAAGACAAATAAGGTGGCTGGACTAGAGAAGAAACCCTACTCGCTACTATTGATGATTGTGCTTGTGAATTATTACTTCCAGATGTTATGACACTTGATCTAAAAAAATGGCTTTGTTTGGTTTTAACGAAATGAAAGGAAGATGAGTCACATCTGTATTGCTTTTTGTTATAGTAAATACCAAATTACGTGATATGGGCATATTGTATCTATTTTGTATTTTCTATACCTATATGATATTGTTTTCGTATAGTAGACACCTGATTGCTTAGAAGAGAGGAAAATTAGCTAATATAGGGAAACTATTAAAATTTGATCAAGAATATAAATGCAATAGAACTTTTCCTAATTGTTAACTACATTAATGTTGAAACCAACCGTGATTGAATCACAAATATAGCAGAAAAATAAATTTTTTACAATTTTCTATCAGGTCCTGATAATTGAATAACTTAAATAATAAAACACGAATAATAAAATAAGAAATCATACATGATTCGATTTTCCTGTTGAAATCCTTTGAAAGCTTTTGGATGTATCAACCACTAGCTGTTCACTTGTTTAACTTCTAATGGTATCCACAGAGCAACTTCTAAACTCTTGAGAGGAATTAAGCAGGAGTGCTAGCTCCTTGATGCTTAGCCCTATTTACAGAATTCTATTAAAATCAAATACTTTAATTAATTATAATTAATTTAATTTTAGTAAAATCAAATATCTCATATTCAATCCCTAAAGTTTCTTAAACTTTATAATTAAGTCAAACTTAACTAAAATTGATTTTTCCTTCACAAATTGCTCTTTAATGTGTGACCCATTAGGTTTCTAATATATTAGCATTGATTATAAATTATAGTTATAATTCATAATTAGAATCATATAAATTAAAACTCCTTTTAATTTATCTTTAAATTTTCAATTAATAATTTATAATTATGGATTAAGATTGATGTCTAGCAATATGTCATGAACACTCAAATATTAGAAATGTTAAATTATCCATGCATCGTTATGAGGTATAATTTAATCCTTTCGTCGTCTAATATTCCAATTGGACAGAGTATAAATATAGTGTCTACTATTTTGTATCCAATCATGTTCATTGTTGCTAATTAGTAACTGATTTACAAATGATATTTTAAAATATCTTTTCAAATGTCAATTTACTCTAGTCAGAAAATTCTTTAAATCACTACTAATAAAGAACAATAGAGCATTCTCTCTAAAGTAAATTACTTTAGAGTGACGAATCCTTTATTAACTCACTCAATTATCTCCATATAGCTCATACTGCATCCAAGTATTACTGATTGAATTATCCTAGGATATATTATAAGTAGCATCAAACACAGTAATTCTCACATGAGATACCTTGGTAATCTTATGTCTAAGGATCAATTATATAATCATCATTATGAGGAAATTCACAAACACATAAGTAATACTCCATTTGGGATCCTCACAGTTGAGTCAGATCAGTGGACTTATTCTCTAATAAGCACCCACACATTAGTTTAAGTATCTCCATACTTTAATTTATGAGATCAATTACTTTCTTAATAAGAAAGAAACATGATGTGTTCTAGTTCTAGCATTTCATCAATATCCTGTCTTAATGAAACTACAACTAGGAACATTTTTAAAAAAATATAAATGTAAATTAAATCTCATAATTATGATATCATCATAATTTCATTGACATAGTAATCATTCTAGAAATTTTACCTTTAGTATAAAATATCAAATGAAATTAATACATAAAGATAAAGAAATCCTTTATTAATTATTTTATCACTAAACTACAACCAATGGATTGGTTGTAGTACATAAACTAAGTTTATAAGACTGTCATTTACTCTTCCATTTCCATTGTGAATGAAAAGAGTTTTACCATCCATTTTCTCTTTCTATTATGGATAGTAAGTTAGATTGAGTTAGGTTAATCTAACTTAAAATCAATACGCTCAATATAAGTTGCTTAAAATCTAAAATGTGTTTAAACTCTTTTTTTAATAAAAAAGTTATGAACTATTAGAATTTTTACATATATGTTAGTTAGAATTATGATTATTTCTTATTTATAATTGAAAACGAATCAAATTAGGTTCAATTTACTTTTTATATG
>JAOSBP010000006.1:2681300-2692832 GCA_027563825.1 Erythroxylum mucronatum
CGAATGGATTGGTTGATATGTGTTGTTCACTGTCTGCTATAACTTTGTCCATAAGAATGAACGAAATTTATATTTTTTAGTCTATGATCTAATTACAGTATCAAACGAGAGAGTACCTTGGCTAGGCTTTTCTTTATATTGTTTTCAATCTTTATTTTTAATTTCCTTCGACGTGATTTTGTGTTCTAAAATCAATCATTCCCATATCAATTATTTTCATTTTTATTTTTATTTTTATTTTCAATTTCGCACAAATAAATAGTTACTACACTGGTCTCTATGGTTCGACCCTGTTCACCACTTTACTCGTTTAAGTGTTCTAGAGTAGGAATTTATTTTTGCTGGTTTAACACGCCATCAGTTCTCCAATTTCTTAGCCTCTCGGGAAGCTTTTATCCCAACTATAGAGGCAGCTTGGTCTTCTCAAGTTTGGGGCTCTCCTATGTTTTGTGTGGTTTCGAAGCTCAAAGTAGTTAAAAATGCGCTCAAATCCCTAAATGTTGTTCAAATAGGAGATCTCAATGCTAGGGTAGAGGCCTGTCAGGTAGCCCTTAACCATATCCAAGATCAAATCAGTCATTCATATAATAGCCCTCTTTTGGTTGGCCAAGAAACTTAAGCCATTAATAATCTGCTTAGTGCTCTAGAGGACCAAGAGTCATTTTTCAAACTATCTTCTCGTATTAAGTGGCTTAAAGAGGGAGATAGGAATACCAAAATTTTTCATAATTCTATCCTGTCTAACAGGAATAGGAATAACATTCACTCCTTAATGTTGGATTCTGGGCAAAGGATTTTTAAGTTTGAAGAGATCTAACACCAATTCATAGGTTTTTTCCAGAGCACTATTGGGAACAAGAAAAGCCTTTCACCCTCCAGAGAGTATGTATCCAATCTTTTTCCATCCCCCATACCTGCAAATTTTAAACATGATCTTCTGACTATTGTCACTGAGCAAGAGATAAAGGATGTTTTCAACTCTTTTAACCCCAATAAGGCTCCTGGGTCGGATAGGTTCAATGGTTTCTTTTTTAGGAAATCCTAGCCAATCGTACAGGGTGATATTACTAGAGCCATTTAGGATTTTTTTTCCTTTATAGGAGACTCCTTTGAGAGCTTAACTCTACTTTTATTTCTCTAATTTCTAAAACTGCCAATCCTGCCTTGGTGCTTGATTTCAAACCAATTTCCTGCTGTAATATGATCTATAAGGTGACCTCCAAAATCTTGGCTAATAGGCTTAGAAACTTGCTTCCTCACATTATTAGTCCTAACCAAAGTGCCTTCTTAAAAGGACGTCAAATAAGGGATAATATCCTTCTGGCCTAGGAGATTTTTAAGAACTACCACTTGTCCAATACCCATAAGGGTTATGCTTTCAAGATAGACCTTAGGAAAGCCTATAATTCCATTGATTGGGTTTTTCTCCATGGTACTCTTGCTGCTGTGGGGTTACCTCCTTGACTTATTCAGTGGATTGAAAAGTGAGTTACTACCCCTTCATTTTTGGTTTTGATCGATGGTTCTCCTTCCAAATTTTTTCATGGTCAATCTAGGCTAAGACAACGGGATCTTTTATCCCCGTACCTCTTCATTATCTGTATGGAGGTTCTCTCGAGGAGTTTTGTTGTTTCTATAGCTGGTAACGCCTCCTTTAAGTACCATTGGAGATTTAAAGCACTGAACTTGTCCCACCTTTTATTTATTGATGATCTTCTTTTATTTTGTCATGCCGATTCGGGTTCAATTCAAACTTTGGTCAATTGCCTGAACATTTTTTCTAATATGTCTAACCTAGATATGAATCTAAGTAAGAGTCAATATTTTTTATCCGTTGACATGAGTCACATGGACATTCAACTTGAATCCCTAACAGGCCTTCAAAGAGGTCACTTGCCTATCCGTTACTTAGGGATTCCCCTCTTAACAAGTAGACTTTCTAGAAGAGATTGCATTCCCCTTTTTGGATAGAATTGGTGCGATAGTAAACAAATGGACCTATAGATTTCTTTCCTATGCTGGTAGATTGCAACTAGTTACTACTGTTCTGTCAACTTTTCAGGTGTCTAGTCATCCTATTCTTCCCTCTTCCATTATTAAAGAGATTGAGAAAAAATTAAGAAATTTCCTGTGGTCTGGGAATGTAGAGTTTTCCTCTCATGTAAAGGTTAAATGGAACGACCTCTGTAAACCTAAAAAAGAGGGTGGTTTAGGTATTAAAAACTTGTCAACGTGGAATAACGTGCTTTTAGGGAACAAAATTTGGGTGTTGTTTCCTAATAGTGAAGCATTGTAGGGTAGATAGGTGCATACCATTATTCTTAGAAGGAATACATTTTGGAATGCTTAACCTAATCATAAGAGCTCTTGGACCTGGAGGAAATTGTTACAGGTTAGGAACCTTATTGGGAACCAGTTTAGATTTAAGATTGGAAATGGGATGTCTACTTTTTTATGGTAGGACCCGTGGCATCCTACGGGTATTCTAATAGACCTCTTAACCTATAGAGTGATTAATGGATCGGAATTACCGATGTGTGATAAAGTTGCAGAGATTATCAGGAACAATGTGTGGAATTGGCAGGAGGCTACATTACCAACCTTATGAGCCCTAGAGCCCCTACTATATTAACCAGATCGCTCCAAACTTGATACACTGGAATGGCTCGCAAGTCATTCCAAAACATACACAAATGCTTTGGCCTACTCCTTATTGTGACCTTCCAATCCTTGTGTCCCTTGGTACAAACTAGTATGGCATAATAGAACTAGCACCAGAGATGCTTTTATCATATGGCTAGCCTTCCTTAATAAGTTACAAACGAGGGATAATCTCCTATTCTCATATGGTCCTAATTATTGCTCCTTGTTTTTCCAGGCTAATGAGTCAATCGATCATTTGTTCTTTGAATGTGGTTACTCAAAATCAGTATGGACGCATTGTCTAGAGCATTTTCATATTTAATTGCCAAATCACACAAACCTTCAAGCCATCCTAAGTTGGTTTAATCAACGATCACACACCATAAACTCTGACCTCGACCTTATCCCCATTATCATTTCTATGACTGTTTACAATCTTTGGTCTGAAAGAAACCATCGAACCTTCCAGGGAAAAGCTGTGGAAGTGGGGAATTTGAACACTAGGATGGTCTTCCAAGCTAGGGAAATTCTAGGCTCACACATAGAGGAAAGGTAATACTGGTTAAGAAAATTTTCCTAACTTTTTGTTTTGCAGGATCTTTAGTAACTGATGAGGCTTGAATGTTGGCCATTAATCTGGACATACCAGAAAAGGGCTTTGACGTGGAGGAAGGAGCTTGTAAGGATGTGTCCTTAATAATCATGTGGGACCTTTATGTTATGAAGCCACAGAAATATACTGTTGATGATGCTTGCCCCGCATTGAGAGTAGGCCACATCATTATGGCAAGGTTAGCAGGTGATCCCATGAGAGATCAACATGCAGGGATGGATGAAGACTTGTTCATATTCCAAACCAGTAGGTTTACGTGCTTTGGTCATTATTGCAATCTGATACTAACATGATATGACTCAACGAAAGGACGGGTGAGAATTGGAGGGACAAAGCTGCAGATATCATACATGGAACCAATTTCGGTGTAGAGTGATGCATCGTGAAACTGTAACTCAAAGGCTTAAGTGGACATGAATAGCTGGGCTTTACCGCAGAAAGGAGTGTATATGTGGATTTGATCTTTATTTTGTGATTTGTAAATGGCGTGTTGCTGGGTAAGATGAACCTCCTTCAAGGTCATCTTGGATAGTCGCTTTGTATAGGTGAGTGTTGCAGTTGGCTAGTTTAATGAGGCTTAATTGTTGTAAAGGTTCTAAGAATCTCACGTTAGGCTGCTTCTGCGGTGTTGGGACAGTTTGTGTCCTGGACAATCCCTTCATTGTACATAGCTTCCATTAATTTATTTATCTCTGATTTACCCAAAAAAAAAGCAATAATTTGCTCATCATTTTTAGCGTTAGTTTTGCAAATATGAGTGTTAGTGAAAACAACACTAAAAATGATAAAAACTTTGATAGGTATTAATGAGGATAATCTTTAATTTTATTAAGTTTGTTATAAAAAAAATTAATCCTTAAGTTTATTAAATTTGTTAACTTGTTATTTTTTTTATACTTATCATGTACATCCTAAACTTTATTTATTGCAATTCTATCTTTACATAAAATTCTTGTATATATGTGGTTAATATAAATGAAAGTTAACCTAAAATTATCGTTGATTTTTTATGGTATTAGAGCTATTAATTTTCCTTGCCAGCTATTAACTTCCGTTGCCTCTCCTCTTTGTTTATTCATGTAGCCATTTGTTTCTTTTTCCCACCACTAGCTTTATTGTTTTTCATTTATTTCCTTTGTCCACGTATCATTCATCAAGATCTATATAAGGTGTACTTTCTTTTGGTTCAATCCCTTCATTTTCCTTATCTGAGTGTGAGTCAACACATAAACCATGGTGGCATACTTCTTTATAAATTATGCTTGAATATATTTCTGATGGTGTCAATATTTGCTAATTATACTAATGATTTTGTTGATGTTTTGGGTAAATATTCATATGGAAAGGGTGAAATTTATTTAGTTTTATGTATTTTGGGCAGGAGACGACAATCGAGCCAAATTAGACTAACTTCAAATTCTAGGCAGTAAGTCGTGCCCACGGCTTAAGATCGCACGTGAATGAACGGCCGGTACAAAGTTGAAGGTGCGACTAAACTTCTAATTTTAATATTTCCCAAATTTGGAAGGGAAGATTTTTTGGGATTAGTGAGGGAAGTTAGGGATGCTAATCTTTAGCCTATTTTCCTCTCTTAAAAGACCTATAAAAGGGGGCTAGCAAGCGATTGAAGAGAGGTCGATTGCCAAGAAATTAAAGACTCTTATTTCTTATTTTACAAGTTTTGTATAGCCGTGAGCGGCTAAACCTACTTTAGTCTAGCAAGGGCTAATCGAGTTCAAGTTCATATGAGTTGTGAGATCTAAATTTAATTTTTATCCTTGAAATTCTGTAGTATTTATTCATTCTCTGTTTCATTGATATTATTATCTTGTTAGTTGTTGTAATAAGAGCTCGTTGTGCAATTGGCAGGGTTGTAATTAACTAATCAAGGTTTCTAGATCTATAATTGTCCAGTTAATCTTGATGACAGTGGCAGATAATATAATTTTCAAGTTATATTATGAGAATGAATAATCTGATTTAAACAATCACGCTTATTGATCTAATTGATTAGGGTTGGGTCTTTCTAGTTCTTAAAGCTATTAGCGAATTAAATCCTAGGCGCGTGTCGGGATTGTTCGTCAATAAGGGGTTAGTCATAGGCGCGTGTCCAGCTAATATAAAATTAAGGAAGGATCAGATTATTAGAAGCTTTTCAATAGTCATAACCAATCTATTGTGGGATTTGGATTTATTCCTTTTTTCAATGATCAACCCTAGAACTTGAATGAGATTACCTTATTAGATCCTATTAATCTGATTTTTTAATTTAAATTTATTTGCTTTCCATTTATTAAATTTAGTATTTTTACTCATTAGTTACAAAACCCCCTTTTTATTTCCTCATTCTTGATTCCTTGTTTGTTAATAGGATTGAGTAATCTCTAATCTCTGTGGATACGACTCTACTCGCTCTAGCTACAATACAATTTAATTGATTTTCTAGGAGTAGATTTTATTTTTGGTGGATTTGACACCCATCAATTTCTATCTTTATTTGTTACATCTACCAAATTGATTGACAATCCCCTAAAGGTTGATTATTTAACATTTTCACTAGCTTTAACCATTTTTAAGCATCAAATATTGCTAATGAAAGAGTTGTAGTTCCTACCTTTACAATAACCACTTCTAGCTTACCGATAGTCACATCCTCACCTAACTTTACTCACCAACTTCCTATTAAACTTAATTCTCGCAAGTATTTGTTATGGCAAGCATAATTCCTTCCTTTGCTAAATAGCTACAATTTATAACATCATATAGATGGCATAAAAACACCTTGGAAAAAACAGTCAACAATGACCCTAACCTCCTTTTCAAAACTTAGTTTTAAATGAATCAATTGATGCTAAGTTAGATCATTATATCTATGACAAAAAGTTTATACCATAAGTTATAGATGCAATAACAATAAAACATCCTTGGGAGAAGCTTTCAGCCACTTATGCTTGAGAAGAATGAGACTGTTACGCAATATAAACATTGACCTAAGGTAATGTTTGATCAACTTGTAACTTTGCAACATAAGGTTCCTGAAATTGATATTATACATGTGATAGTTAATGGCCTTAGAAAATTATAGAGCCTCTTTGTTCATGGTTTATAATAGTGAATTGACCCTATTTCTTATGGTGATTTGTTTGGGTTACTATTAAATGAAGAAAAAAATTCGTCAATGATGTATTATCAAAGGAAGTTGTGTAACCAACATCCCATTATATTAACAATCAACCATTTTTTTCTTTGTTCAGTGCCAGATAACATAAGGGATAACATATTCAAAAGTATCTAATCTTTTAAGTTTCTTTTTCAATTACGTGTCTAAGCTTTTAAAATTTTCAATTGAGATACCAACCTTTTTAACAATTTAGTTTAAAATGTTATTTTTGATGATATGGCATGTCTAGTAAATGCTATGTATAGGTTCATTTATTAGCCATATCAACAAAAACTAACATTTTGAACTGAATTGTTAATATTTTGAAAGGTTGGTCACTTAATTGAAAATTTTAAAAGTTTGGACACTAAATAGAAAAAAATCTCAAAAGGTTGAGTACCTTAAGATTGGTTATCTTGACAATATAATATTGAGGTTATAGTAGTTAAAATCGTGGTCAGGGATAAAATAACTATTTTTTAAAAAATAATCCATTTACATGATATTCTTATCATCAAAGAGCTGTTGGTACACAAGGATTATCAATTGATTTGTCAACCTATATATGTCATACTAGAGGTGGCCACAGTCATTCAACTAGACAACATTCAACTTCAGGGTTTAATCAACAATAACCATACACTTTTAGTTTAAATGCCAATTTTTCTACGTCCAACCCCTTGCTGAAATGTTAATGGATCTTTGACATTGGAGCAAAGCATCATCTTACACCTAATACTAAATATTTTACATAACATTACATTAAGGGAACTTATTTGCGGGATGTTTTTGTCAATGGAAGATGGGATGCGATTGCCTTGCAAGAATTATTTCATCCTGATTTATTGTCGTTTATACTTGTTTTTCAATTCACTTATGTTGATCAACCAGATGAACTTATTTGGAAGCCGACGCTTGCAAGTGATTTTACTATAAAATCTGCATTTGAGCTAGTTCGGAAAAGGCAGCCATTGCATGATATGCTGAAGTTTGTCTAGCATTCCTCTATTCCGGTAAAGCAGTCCTTACTCTGTTGGCATCTCCTGAATAATCTTCTTCCATTTCCAAACGTTCTTATGGATTTTGGTTTCCAACAACCTTCAAAATGCCCTACTTGCTTCTCCGTTGATTCAATTGAACATTTCTTATTGGAATGTCCTTTCGCTGGCGACGTTTGGTCTCTAGTACTTCAGTGGTTTAACATTGACCTTTCTTTGGAGGGTAGCACATTTGACCTCTTTCAGTGTTGTTGGATCTGTGATTTCATGTCACGAGCAGTTTCTCAAATCCGCTCGCTTCTACCACTGGTCATACAATGGTCCCTATGGTGTTTACGCAATAAGGTGTTGTTTGATGGGGTCTCTCCTACAATGGGGTTTGCTGCACACTCCATTTGGTTTTTGTTGACTGCTATTATAGGTGTGCGGCCAATCCGTGCTTCTGGCCAGGAATTGTTTTCCTTGGGCCTACATTTATTTCATGCCGATCATTACATTGATCCGTTGTTCCAATTTATTGGCATCCACCATCTTCTGGAGTCTTCAAGCTTGATGTTGACGGATCTGCTCGCGAAAACCCAAGGCATTTGGGGGGAGGGGGGCATCCTTCGTACTTCTAATGGGGATGTACTGTAGTCGGCATCTTTTTATTTTGGAATTGTGACTAATTATGAGGCGAAGGTCAGGGCACTGTTGAAGGGCTTGGAATATTGCGCCTCCAGGAACTTAAGCACAGTGGATGTGCAATCTAATTCTCAAGTGTTGGTTCATTTAGTTCACAATAAACAGGCTAGTCCTTGGAAAGGCTGTGAGCATCTGCGGTGGGTGTTGTAGATATTTGGTTCGTCCGGATACCGTTTCTCGCACGCTTATCGCGAAGGTGATTTGGTTACAAATTGGTTGGCAAAATATGCAAACTTCTCCCAAAGCTCACTTGAATTTGCCTATGTCACAATGCCAGCCCAACTTCGGGGCTTAATCAGATTTCATCAGCTACATTTCCCTAGCTTGAGGATTCGTATTAGGTGATTTGGCTTTATGTACTCATCTTAACCTTTTTTGTTTTTGCATTACTTGAAATTCATAATTTGGACTTTGGTTGGCATTAGATAGGGCTGTTGTAAGCCACCTTAGTCTTCAATCTTGGAGAGATAAGGCTCATACCCTGCCTCTCCATGTATTCATTTTTCAAATCAATAAAACGGGCATCGACCCCCAGCAGGATCACGCTGGCTAAACAAAAAAAAAGGCCTTGATAAATCTAAATTAGCAATGGTAAAATAATCCCAATCTCTAATATTGGCTCTTCTTATTGTCAATCTAGTTGTACTTTTCACTAAGTTGATAGTTTATATGTTCCACAATCTTACAACTTAATTTATGTTTATTCTTTTTACTAAAGTTAATAATAAGTATATTTAATTTTTCACTAAATATTTTACAATTAAGGATATTTGTATGAAGAAATGGTTGCATATAAGCCATAATGAATATGGGTTGTACACCATACTGCTTAAACCTATCATTAACCAAGCTCTCCTATTTATGCTCATTCTTACACTCTCTTTACCTAGCATTCAAGAAAGACATCCTCATTATGTGCATTTCCTATAATGTTTTACATAATAATAAAATTCAGTTTGTTAAAAATAAAGTCTCCAATTTGTGTCATGCTTATTTTATTAATATAAGTCATAAGTTATCTAAAGTCCAATTATATAACATAAAAGTCCATCAGAGTTTATCTATTTAGTTTTATGAGAACCTTCTCCTTATGAATATTTTTTGTTTTATGATCGCTATAGCAAATACATTTGGATTTATTTTCTCAATTTTAAGTATGAAGTTAATAGTGTCTTTTTTAAATTTCATCATTTCAAACATAATGGGTTGGTAAATATCAAGCCTTAACTTTTAATTTACTAGAGAATAGTACTATCTAAAGATCTTCATGTCCTAAATCCTTAAACAAAATGAGTGAATTGAAGGAAACATAGACATATTGTGGAGACTAGTTTATTTTTATTGCATCTTTTTTTGTGATGTGAATACTAGAATTATACATTGTGAATACTATAATTATACATTTGACACACTGACTTATCTAATGAATAGAATGCCCACTCTCACATTAAAAAATGTCATTCCCTATCATAAATTATTTCAACAAAATCCTAATTATACATTTCATGCGTTTAGCTATCTTTATGATCCATGATTGCATAATCTCCTAATAAATTATTGAATCATTTTAAAATTTGTTTTTTATGGGGTATACACAATTATTTTATAGCAAAATACATAAAGGTTGACTTTTTCTATAAAATAATTTGTTTCCTTATACGTGTCATGTTTGTTAAATAGACATTCATTTTCAAACAAATTGACGATGGTGCTTCATATATTGCTCCAATTCATGGTCCTCCTTTAAGAACACCAGTCTTGCTACCTTTATTTTTTCCAACCATATTTCTTCTTCCCCTTCAGCTACAAATAGTATTTCCCAATCAAACATAGCCACATCAGTAAAACTATTTAAACCTATCACTCCTCCATCAAATACATAATCACCAGCTTCATTACACGAACTTAACATGCCAAAATCCAACCCTACATCATCCACTATATTGAATAATCCTAATGCTCCTCGATTATCCCTAAGACAACTTGCTTAACCATGACTTATCTCCTCAAATTCCTACACATCACACCATATCTACTGGACCACCCTTAATAATTGACTTATTTGAATAAAATAATAAGTGCCTAATAGTTCTTATACTTAAAGAACCTATGATTATAGTCAAGTAGTTAAAAGTCCTGTATGGAGAAAGGCAATTTAAGAAGTATTTAGTGTCGTACTTGCCAACAACACATGGACCCTTATCCCTTAATAGTCAAACCAAAATTTAATTACAACAAATGGGTTTCTGGAATTAAATTGGATAAGAATATGATTATGTTGATCGATATAAGACATGGTTTGTTGCTAAAAGGTCTCTATCAATGACCTGACATCATTACAAAGAGACCATCAACTGAGTGGTAAAGAACAGTTGGGATGTTGATCAATATGATGTGTCTAATGTATTTTTGCATGGCATAATTGACAAAGATGTGTTTATGAAGAAACCATAAGGCTCTAAGTAGCTTAACTTGCCAGATTACACTTGCAAGTTAAACAAGTCAATCTATAGCCTCAAACATACTCTGGGGCAATGGGATAAATATCTCATCAAGAAATTATTCTGTCTTTATTTTTAAGGCTCTTAAAACTGATAGCTCCTTCTATTTTTAAAAAGACGCATATACAGTAGTTATTTTCCTCATCCATGTGGATAACATTTTGGTTACAAGCAATAACAAGTCATTTAGTCATCTTATTATTAATAGGTTATAACTTAAGTTCCTTTTAAAAGAGTTGGGACATTTGAGTTATTTTCTTAGTGTTGAAGCTTCTTAGACAAAGCTAAGTTTTATTTATCTTTTAAGCTAAATATATTCTAGAATTGTTACATAAAGCAAATATTTCAAAAGATTTATTAATTTCATCACACACTAAGCTCTTAAATAATCCTACTCTATTTCGAAGTATGGTGGGTGGACTTTAATATCTTCCTATAACTTGTCCTGATATTTGCCATGAGGTTAACAAAATATCTCTGTATATGCAATAACCATCGAAGTGTCATTGGATACAAGGCAAACGGATAAGGGACCATAAATTCTAGGTCGTTTCTTCTGGCAGCAATCAATTTTCAGGTTACCACCTACTATGATGCAAATTAGGGTGATAATAAGAATGATCAAAAATCAATAATAGGCCTGATTATTTATATTATACTGAATATAATTGCTTGGTATTCAAGAAAATAAAAGGTCGTTACGTACTCTTCTATATAAGCAACGAGCTATTGCAACAACAGTTTATGAAGTTCAGTGGCTCCAATCTCTTCTCAAAGAGATAGGTATATTTCCATTGTCAAGACCTAATGTTTGTTGTGATTATTTTTTCAACTAAATATCTTATAATTATACCCATTTTCATTTAAGCATCTTGAAAATTGATTTCCATTATGTTCATAATAAGGTGTCTAGTAGGGAATTTATGTGCAATA
>JAOSBP010000006.1:2775107-2786941 GCA_027563825.1 Erythroxylum mucronatum
AGTCTTTACACGTTTCAATGAAAATAAATGCTATCTTGACTCACATTCCACATTTGTAACTACATTTTGAAGTTTGCGATGATTACGGCTAGAGAAATCTGAATATTACGGATCAAGTGGTTGGCAGTTTTTGACAACTTTATAGTCTTCTGGTTTGAGTCAAAAGAATTGTTTAATAAGGAAACTAAGTCAGCAAGGATTAGAACTCTAAACTTAAAGGAATTCTATTAGATCCTGAAGATTGCAAAATAGGAAAACTGAAGAACAAGAAAATCACTCTATTCTTATCTTCTGGGATTTCCTATCCATGCAGAAGTAAATAAGGACTCTACAACCTAGCTCTATTAAAGGAGAAGACACAATAGTAGAAGAAGTGGAGAACAAAATTTAGTGAAACACAAACTGAGAGGTGTTAACGTCTGCATGAGAGAGATGTTAACTTCTGCATGAGTTGGTGTTTGTGGTTTCAGCCTTCTGAGTGTTAGGCATTCCGCCATCTGTGTGAGACGGTCTGAGTTTCTGAGAAAAGAGTTTGAATTGTAGCCTTCTGTGTGTGAGGCTACTTGCATGAGAGGTGTTTAGTGATTGGTGAGAAGCAAATATGCCTTCTGTGTATAAGGCAGTTTTGACAACAATAGAGTTGTCAGTATACTACTTAGGATACTAGAAGCACAATCTTACCTTCGCATATTCTTTCTGGAGTTCATATTGGAAACTTCGAAACTGAGCAAGGCCCCGCTGACATAGGGTATCTTTTGATATCTGAACAGCGATACCATATTTTGAGTCTTTTTAATTTCCTGCAATTTATTTTTGTGTGGTTTTTACGTCACTTTATCGGGCTTACAAGCACATCTGGTATCAGAGCCAAATCCATACTTGTGGATTAAGATCAAACTGATTAATAATGGAGGAAGGAGGATCAACTGTAAGGCCACCTAAGCTCACGAACTCAAATTACTCAATATGGAAGAACATGATGAAGATGCACATCAAGTCTATAGATGAGCGTGCTTGAAGGAACATCATTGTAGGATGGACTCCACCAATAGAGGTGATCGAAGATGATATCATCGTAAAAGCATAAGCAAACTGGACTCAAAAATGAGATAACTGATTCTAATTTCAATTCTAGAGCCTTAAATGCTTTATTTAATGGTGTTGATAAACAGTTAATGACTCTCATTGCTACCTATGATACAACCTTTGATGTTTGGAATGTTTTTAGGGATATATGTGAAGGAACATAATTTGTTCGCATGACTAGACTCCAAATTCTAACTTCTGAGTTTGAGAGCATGAGGATGGGGGAAAAGGAGCTCATTCAAGAATGTGATAACAGAATCAGAAAGATCTCCACTGAAGCGCACATGCTAGGAGAACCGATTACAGAAGCAAAAATTGTTAGAAAGGTCCTAAGATCTCTACCTAAGTACTTCAGGCAGAAGGTGACTGCAATTCAAGAAACACAGAACCTTAGCACCTATCGATATTCAGAACTCCTAGGGAACCTTGCATCTCATCAACAGGAGTTATGGCTTGAGTAGGGTATTGATCCATCAAAATTGAAGAATATTGCATTTGTAGCTAATACATCCAATCGGGATGACAATATTACCGGGAATATTCCAAAGTTGGAAGAAACACTTGTCATGCTTGTGAAAAATCTTAATCGGTTCAACAAAAAGTTTGGAAGAAGTAACAATTCTTCTAATAAGGGACCAATGTTACGAGAAAAACTACCACCTCAAGGTAGATCAAGCAGTGACAGTAGCTCTGGAAGAAGGGGAATTAAATGTTATGAATGTGAAGGATATGGTCACATAATTGCTAATTGTGCCAATAATAAAGACAACAAATGTTTAGAATGTGGAGGCACTGGACATACTAAGGAAGAATGCACTAATACAAAAAAAAAAGATTGAAAGCAATGAAGGCAACAAAATCATCTACTTGGAGTTCAGATGATGAAGATGACGATTCCGATGATAGTGACAAAGACATCACCAGCAACTTTGCAAAATACATTGCCTTTACCTCAATCACTGATGCAACTGTGACCAAGAAATCTGAGCCTGAGAGATCACTCCTACAACCTGATATCAATAAATCTGATGAAGAGGTAAATGTTGATATTGAAAAGGTATTTGAACTTAACCATCTTTTGGTTGATACAGTGAGAAAATTAGAAGAAGAAAAGATCCAACTAGTTGTAGAATTAAAGCAAGTCAAAGGTGTACTCTGTGAGAAAACTAAGAAGCTAATTGAATCAGAAGAAAAGTTGATTAAAGCTGAGGAAATATGGAAGAAATTCACATCAAGCAAAAACTCACTCAACGACATTCTTAACTCTAGAAGAACTCACAACCACTGAGAAGGTCTTGGATATACAAAAAGGGGAAGTAATCGAATTGAGAGAAGAAGAAGATGGAAGCAATCTGTGGTCTGCCATCACTGTGGTGTCAAAGGACACATCAAACCTCACTGTTTTAATAGAATGTTCAATTTATTTAAGCCACAGAGCAGGACTCCAAGAAAGAAAGTGAATCTAGCAAACCAACGGAAGATGCAATGGGTGGAGTCTCTACAGTTATTGGATACAAAGTCACTAAGGAGGAGGAAGCTTGTTACTTTGATAGCGAATATTCACAACATATGACCGGACAGAAGCATCTACTAAATAATATCACCCATGATGTTTCCGGAATAGTCAAATATGCCAATGGAGGAGAAGGTAAAGTTGTGGGAAGAGAAACTCTGCTCATTGAGAAAAATGGGCTGAAAAACATGCTGTTTGTGGAAGACTTGGACAACAACCTCATTAGCATAAGCCAACTATGAGATGATGACTATAATGTTTGGTTCAATAAAAAGTTTTGTAGAGTACTCGATACAAATGGAAAGGTGGTCTTTCGAGGTATAAGAACGGGCAATAACTTCTACAAACTAGTCACTGACTCAACCTGCAACTCAGTTACGATGAACCCAGCCAAAATTTGGAATAAAAAATTAGGAAATGTTAACTTCAGAAATACCAAAGATCTAGCCAGATTTGAAGCTGTTCGGGGGCTGCCTAAACTTGAAGATCAGATTAATGAAGAATGCACTGACTGCATCCAAGGGAAACAAACTAAAGAGACACACAAGAAGCTACATGCCATCACAACCTCCAGAAACTTAGAACTTCTGCATGTGGACTTAATGGGCCCCATGCAATATGCCAGTGATGGAGGTAAGTATCACACCTTTGTTTGTGTTGATGATTTTACCAGATTTACCTTGGTTGAATTTCTCAGTGAAAATCAGAATCTTTTGGAGTGTTTAAAAAACTGTGCAAACGACTGATGAACGAAAAGGAGATGGCAATCCAACAAATCAGGAGTGATCACGGGAAAGAATTTGAAAATTTGACGTATGAAGAGTTCTGCAATGAGATTGGAGTATTTCACGAATTTTCAACTACCAAAACACCTCAACAAAACGATGTTGTTGAAAGAAAGAATAGAATCTTACAGGACATGGCTCGGGTGATGATGTTATCGAAAAAACTTCCTAAGAATTTGTGGGCTGAAGCTATATCTACTACATGCTACATTTCAAACAGAGTTCATCTAAGACCTAAAACAAAGATGACTTCATACGAAATCTGGAAAGGTAAATCCCCCTCTGTCAAATATTTTCAGATTTTTGGTAGCAAGTGCTTTATTTTGAAAGACAGGGAGCATAAAGGGAAGTTCGACTCCAGAAGTGATGAAGGAATCTTTCTCAGCTATGCAACAAATATTAGAGCTTATCGTGTTCTAAACAAAAGAACCAACACGATCATGGAGTCATACAATATGAAGTTTCTGGAAACTCTAGAAAACCCAAACACAGATGATGAATTAATGGTAGATGTTTCTAGAATGGATAGATCAGATAATGAGGAATCAAAGGAAGATCCAACGATATCAGAAGAAGATCCAAAAGCTAATACCTTCCAACCTTCTGCTTATGTTACAAAAAATCATTCCATCTCCGACATCATTGGAGACTTAAATGAAAGAAGAACTAGAGGGGTGTCTAAACCTGACTATAAGCTGATGGCAGGTATATCTACCTTCAATATCATTCATTATACCTATTTTCTCTCCAAGATAGAACCAAAGAAAGTTGAAGAAGCATTGGTAGATGAATACTAGGTTGGAGCCATGCAAGATGAACTATTACAATTCAAAATTTTGGATGTATGGAAGTTGGTTCCCAGACCTATTGAAGAGAATGTCGTTGGAACTAAGTGGATTTTCAAGAACAAAAGTGGTGAAAATGGAACAGTGATCAAGAACAAGGCAAGATTGGTAGCCTAGGGATACTCTCAAGTAGAGGGAATTGATTTTGGAGAAACATTTGCACCAGTTGCAAGGCTTGAATCCATAAGATTATTCTTGGCAGTAGCAACCTTATTGGATATAAAGCTTTATCAAATAGATGCCAAGAGTGCGTTTCTCAATAGAGATCTAAAAGAAATAGTCTATGTAGAGCAACCTAAAGGTTTCAGTGACCCAAATTCTCCAGACCACGTGTTGAAGTTGAACAAAGCTCTTTACGGGCTAAAACAAGCCCCAAGAGCATAGTACGAGAGACTTTCTGTCTTCCTAATCAAGCATGGCTATGTTAGAGGAAGTGTAGACAAAACGCTCTTCATCAAGAAAATTAATGGGGAATTGACTATTGTTCAAATTTACTTCGACGACATCATTTTTGGGTCCTCTTCTAGTACTGACGTAAAAAGTTTTGCTGATCTAATGAAGGAGGAATTCGAAATGAGTATGATGGGAGAATTAAATTTTTTCTTAGGGTTACAGATCAATCAACAAAGCGATGGAATTTTCCTATCACAAAAAGAATATGCTCGGAAGTTGGTTGAGAAATTTGGAATGAGTAACGCTAAAGAATGTAGAACGCCTGTGGGAGAAAATGAAAAGCTTTCAAAAGATGATAAAGGAATCTCAACTGATCAAAGATTGTATAGAAGCATAATTGGAAGTCTTCTGTATCTGACTGCTAGCAGACCAGACATAAGTTATAGTGTGGGTGTATGTGATAGATATTAAGCTAACCCTATGGAGTCTCATGTCAAAGCAGTAAAAAGGATAATCAGATATGTCAAAGGAACTATCAACATGGGCATCTAGTACACTAAAGATAATGACTCCTCACTAGTAGGTTTCTGCAATGCAGATATGGCAGGTAACTCAGACGATCGAAGAAGCACGTCTGATGGATGCTTTTACATAGGCAACAATCTGGTGTCCTAGCACGACAAGAAACAAGATTATGGCTCATTATCTAAGACTGAAGCGGAGTATATTGCTGCTGGAATTTGCTGTACACAACTGCTATGGATGAAGCAAATGCTGGTCGACTATGGTATCTCGTAAAAGGTTCTGACGATCTACTATGATAATTCAAACGCCATAAGCATCTCAAAAAATCCAGTCCTTCATTCCTGAACCAAGCATGTCGAAGTCAGATATCACTTCATCCGGGATCTTGTTGAAGATGGGAAGGTAATGTTAAAATACATTCCAACAGAGAAGAATTGGGCAGATCTACTAACTAAGAGCTTCGATTTGTCAATAAAAGCTCAGTTTGAGGGGGAGTTATGTCAATACTTTCTTTTGCAGAAATCGAATTGTTTGGATATTTTGTCGAGGGGGAGCCAAAGTTAATGATTCTAAGGTGGTTAACGTTATCTCTCTCATGCATTGTTGGCCTTTGGAATTTCTGACAAAAAGGGGAGTAAATGGGGATGAGTGCTTATTACTTAGTTTCCTGATATCATGGCTTAGGAATGTTTTGTCAAAAAATGCTAAAGGGGGAGATCATAACTACATTTTGAAAATGCGGCTAGAGAAATCTGAATATTATGGATCAAGTGGTTGACAGTTTTTGACAACTTTAAAGTCTTCTGGTTTGAATCAAAAGAATTATTTAATAAGGAAACTAAGTCAGCAAGGATTAGAACTCTAAACTTAAAGGAATTCTATTAGATCCTGAAGACTGCAAAATAAGAAAACTGAAAAACAAGAAAATCACTCTATTCTTATCTTCTAGGATTTTCTATCCACACAGAAGCAAAGAAGGACTCTACAACCTAGCTCTATAAAAGGAGAAGACACAACAACAGAAGAAGTGGAGAAAAAATTTTAGTGAAACATAAACTGAAAGGTGCTAATGTCTACATGAGAGAGATGTTAACGTCTGCATGAGTTGGTGTTTGTGGTTTCAGCCTTCCGAGTGTTAAGCATTCCGCCATCTGTGTGAGGTGGTTTGGGTTTGTGAGAAAAGAGTTTGAATTGTAGCCTTCTGTGTGTTAGGCTACTTGCGTGAGACGTGTTGAGAGATTGGTGAGAAGCAAATCTGCCTTCTGTGTATGAGGCAATCTTAACAACAATAGAGTTGTCAGTATACTAATTAGGATACTAGAAGCACAATCTTACCTTCGTGTATTCTTTCTGGAGTTCATATGGAAAATTTTGAAACTGGGCAAAGCCCCGCTGACGTAGGATATCTTTTGATATCTGAACAGCGATACCATATTTTGAGTCTTTTTAATTTCCTGCACTTTATTTTTGTGTGGTTTTTATGTCACTTTATAGGGCTTACAATCTCAACATTGTTTTGAGCTACTTGTATACATTTCATCTAATGAACAGGGTTTCAATTTACATGGATGAATCAAAATTAGGTTCATTATTATAATTTATTGTGATTTTCAATAAATGCAATTTTGTGCACATTATGTATAAATATATGCTTTAAATATAATTTAGTATGAAAGCATAGGTGCATTAGTCGTCTCATCTCCCTAAAGAAGATAATGTACTGCTTATCTTACATTTTGAAATAGTTCCTTCTTTGTTCAAGTATATGAATGAAAGTAATATTTGTATTAAGTCATTTGTTTTAACATTTTAATTTCTTAGTTAGTTTTAAGTTTTGGTATGTTTATTCTTTTATCTTTGCTATATTTATTTTATTATTAAATCTACACTTATAACTTCAATTTTTGCGTAATTGGTGATTGTGTATAGGTTTTTTTTGCAGATTCTGTCTTCCTCTGTTTGATTGGAGACAAAACCAAAGAATTTGTGTGGCATCTTCAGGTATATTCTCCCTGCCCACCACATATTGGACAAGTTTGTTATTTTTTTATTAATTTTAATTGCTTTATATATAATTCTCTCATATTTATAGGCATTCTAAGGATTAATCGTTGAAGTTCCTCCTTCTTACTGGTTTGCGGTTATTCGTCAATCCAGGTAACTAGTCCAACCCAATTAGAAAAATCATTTGTCCAAATAGTTGCAACTTTTGTAAATGCTAATTAGTAGTAACCATTATTGCTAATGCGAATAGTAGTAACCATTATTGTTAATTCGAATTAGTAGTATTCGTCGCATTTGAAATGATTTGTTAATTAATTGTTTTATATATCGATGGTCATTTCATTTTGATGTATACAGTTAATGTAATTGATGCGTATGAATTGACAACACAAATTGAGTGGATAGTAAACCCATTGATGCATATGCAGTAAAAATACGATATTGTTACGTCATTTTATAGCCATTTTTCGAGAAAAGCGTTTTGAAATTGAATCACCATCAATTTAAGAAGATAAAATTGGAACCTTAATTTCTTTCTTTTGCCAATGACATTTAAAATAATAGCTTCAATGTAAACAACAAAAATTAATACAAAAGACTTAACCAATTGTAATGTCATTATGAAATAGAAGAAGTTAAACAGACAAAGCAAACAAGAAACAACTCAACATAGTACAAATAAAGGACGGTATATAAGTTGGAAACAAGAAGCAACGCCACGTACCTTAATTACATTCATTTTTTTAAACGTAATATTGAACGAAAAAAGCATGTAACTCAGTTATCTTCTTTTATTGTATAACTAGATGGATAAGAATTGGATGTCTTATAAAAAATGGTCAACTTAATACGTAGAAGGAGTTCAGAGTTTCATGCAATTTGTAAAAGATCAAATGGGTGATGAATGTAGTATTTGTTGTCCATACATCGATTGCTTAAATGTCGACTTCCAAAGTCAAGATGTAGTATATAATCACTTGCTAATTCGAGGCATAGATAAATTCTACACGCCATGGCTTTATCATGGTGAACGTAATGAAGCAAATTGTAGTAGAAGTGACAGTACATGCTATGATGACAATTACAATAATGATGTAGATGATTGTGATGTGAACGAAGGTGGTGAAGATGGGATTGACGAGATTTTAGATGATTGTAGGCATTATATGGGGACTATGAATGAAATAGGAATGCCTAACATAATTGGTAGTGTTACAAAAAATAATTTTGGGAAGTTATTGAAAGTTGCTCAAGAACAATTATATATGAGGTGCTCCAATTTCTCACAACTATCATTTGTTGTGAAGTTGTTGCATTTAAAGGTTCATAATAAATGGAGTAACAAGTCCTTTAACATATTAATTGACTTACTGAACGATGCATTACCTATTGGACACAAGTTGCCGAAATCTTACTATGATGCAAAGTAACTGTTAAGGGACCTTGGATTGGGATATATTTCAATTCATTCTTGTAAGTATGATTGTGTTCTTTTTTGGAAGGAAATTAAAGATCTTCAGGAGTGTCCTATTTGTGGTACATCAAGGTAGCAAGTGGATGATGGGAGAGGGAAAAAGATACCGAATAAAATCCTTCGACACTTTCCTATTAAACCACGATTACAAAGACTTTTTATGTCAACAAAAATAGCCATAAATATGAGGTGGCATAAAGAGAAACACATTTATGATAACGTTATGTGTCATCCAGCAGACTCAATGGCATGGAAAGAGCTTGATAGAAAGTTTCCATGGTTTAGGCAAGATTGTTGTAATGTTCGACTTAGATTGGCCTCATATGGATTTAATCATTTCGGTAATATGAGTAATTCATATAGCATGTGATTGGTGATTCCAGTCCCGTGCAATTTACCTCTATAGAAGTGTATGAAAGAGCCTTTTATGTTGTTTCTTTGCTTATTCTAGGACCTACTGCTCCTGGTAAGGACATCGATGTATACATGCAACCATTAATTGATGACTTAAATGATCTATGGCAATTTGGATTACAAACTTTTGATATTATTGAAGGCAAAATATTTATAATGCGTGCTGCTGTTTTGTGGACTATAAATGATTTCCCAGCTTATGGGAATTTGTCTGGGTGGAGCACTTAAGGGTATATGGCTTGTCCTGTGTGTAGCTATCAAACATATTTAAAAAGGATACAAAGTAAAATATGTTATACGAGTCATCATCGTTATTTGGAACATGGGCATAAATGGCGAAGAAGTAAACAATTTAATGGCACAGTAGAGTTGGGTGAAGCTCCGATGCAGTTATTCGGTGATGATATTGTTTACTAGCTGTCACATTTGGGTGACATTACACTTGACAAACACCCAAGTAATAGAAAGCAAAAGAGAAATGATGTCGAACTAAATTGGACAAAAAAAAGCATATTTTTCAACTTGCCATATTAGAAGGAATTACTATTGAGGTACAATCTTGATGTCATTCATATTGAGAAAAACATTTGTGAGTCCATTTTAGGGACTGTCATGGGAATTGCTAGGAAATCCAAAGACACAATTAAAGTTAGACTTGACTTCAGTAGCGAAGCCAGGAATTTATTTCAGGGGGGGCAATGTATATGTATATAGTTTTTTTTAATCCAATCCACTATAGGCAACGATATTCTTTTAGGGTGGGCAACCCCTATATGCATATATATCTTTTTTTAAAAAAAATTTGAGGGTGGGCAAGGCTTCGCCACTGCTTGACTTGAAAGACATGAATATTGGAAAGGACTTGCATTAGAAAAGAAGAGATGATGACTCATACGTTACTTCCCCTGCTTGTTATAACATGTCAAAAAGTGAGAAACAATCATATTGTCAGTACCTCCAATCAGTCAAATTTCCTTATGGGTATGCATCAAATATAGGTCGTTGTGTAAATGTTAAAGAGGGAAAAGTGTCAGGGTTGAAAAGTCATGATTATCATGTACTTTTGCAACAATTACTTCCTGTTGGAATAGTGGGTATTTTTCGAAGGACATGTCCATTACTGTGGGTTAATTGAGAGAGTTTTTTAAGCAATTATGTTGTAAGACACTTAAATTTGAAGAGCTTGATAAAATGGAAAAAAGACATAGCATTGATTCTATGTAAGCTTAAACTATTATTCTCCCTATCGTTTTTTGATGTTATGGTTCATTTGGCAATTCACTTACCATATGAAGCAAAACTTTGTGGATCAGTTCAAATTCGATGGATGTTTTCAATTGAAAGGTAATTCATATTAAATTCACCAAGTTTTTTCTATGTTATTTGTTTGTAACAATTCCTAAGTTTATAACTATTTATGTTCAATTTTTAATGCTCTATTAAGCGTTATGTATGTAATAGAGCTCGACCAGAGGGGTCTATTGTAGAGGCTTATATAGCAAATGAATGCTTGACTTTTTGTTCAATGTACTTAACTGAAGTGGAGACAAGATTTAATAGACTAGAGCGTAACTTTGATTTTTATGACAAAGGTGGGTTGTCTATTTTCTCCCAAAAAGTTAGGTCACTTAGTGTGGGTAAATATGTGGAGTTATTTGAAGACGAATTCGAAATCACCCATTGGTATATTTTGAACAATTGCGAGAAAATCGATACATACATGGAGTACATATATTTCTTTTCATTCAAGCAATCATATTACAATTTTTTTCATTCAGTTTGAGATCTTACTGTCGTTGTCTTTTTTAAATAGAGAGCACAAAGGCACAATTCGCAGCAAAGGGATTATTAATGTTGAAGAAAGGCATACGCAGAAGTTTGTATCATGGTTTAGAAATTGAGTAATTTTCATTTTGATTACATATTATGAAAATATGAGAATATGTCTCATCCTCATATTTATTTTCAATTTGTCGTATAGATAATGTGCAAGTAGCAACAATAGCGTTATATAGTTTGGCATGTGGGCCTCATATTTGTGGGAAGAAATACACAGGTTGCATTGTTAATAGAGTGAGATTTTACATATAAGATCGAGATAGTTGAGTTAGAAGTCAAAATAGTGGGGTTGTCGTTGAAGTATGTCATGACAACAAAATCATTAACTTCTACGGTGTCATCTCTGAAATAATAGAGTTACGCTACATCAAGGATAAGAAGGTTGTTCTACTTAAATGCAAATGGTTTGATCTAACTGACATGAAAGTGAATGGGCATATTACTAGTATAAATGTTAGTAAGACATGGTATGATAATGATCCTTTTGTCCTTGCTAGTCAAGTCAAACAAGTTTTCTACGTCAACGATACTGTATTGGGTAGCAATTTGAGGGTTATTCAAAATTTTCAACAAAGGAACGTCTTTGATTTTTATGAAAGGGATATTGGTCAATTGGATGAGGATGTAGATGAAGTCTATCAAGAAATTGAATTGGAGTTCAATAATGAAGGCATTCTAGTAGAGGATGCAAATATATCATCATTCATAAGAGAGATGTCGATCCCAACATAGTTCGAGTAGATGAAGTCTAAGCCTATCTTATCATAAACACAGATGAAGACTATACTCAGGATGACTTAAATGATAATGATGATACTTTGCTCGAATATATTAGTGATGAAGAATCCAATGATAATGTACTTAATGATGATGAATTTCAAATCTTGATCATGATGATTGAATGTAAATAAATTGTTTATATTGTTTGAAATGTTATGTTCATAATTGCCTTATGT
>JAOSBP010000006.1:2788567-2809277 GCA_027563825.1 Erythroxylum mucronatum
TAGCTAACCTATTATTAAACCAAAGAAAATATTTGAGTCGATGATCGCGGTCTATGCATAATAATTAGGAATTTCCTAGCTAAGTTGTCGTTTATTGAGTTAATCAATTTTATCTGTGTTCTTTGCTAGTTGAATCATAGTTATTATTTTATTTTATTCGTGATTAGATTAATTAGTAGTTTAGTAGAAAACTCAAAAACCCCCCTTTTAATTAATTTCACTCGTTCTTTGGCATTTGAATAGAATCAATTATTCCATTCTCTGTGGATCGACCCCATTTACCACTGTGCGCAATTTATTTTCGTTTGGTGTTTGGGAATTATTTTTGGTGGATTCGACACCCATCAAGGAATTTTTGAACAATCATGTTACATTACTTGCTTTATACAACAGAAATCTAATTGCTTGCTTAACAACAACCAAAGAAGAAACTGAGGAAAAACTTAGATGAATCAGTCTAAAATTCCATAAAAAAAAATAAAAATGAATCAGTCTAAAATTCTATTTCAGATTATGACAATGATTTATAGTACAAAAAGGAGGATATTTGTAAAGCTTATGAGTTAATGTATGCAAAACTGGTGGAAACGTGTAAGAAGAATGAGAAACTAAAGAAGGAAAATTCTACCATGAAGAATATCATTCATGATCTTGAGAAATAATTGTCATCTACAATAGATGAGCTTGATGAAATAAGGTAAAAGCTAGTCAATGCCGAAAAAGGTATAAGGATGTTAAATAGAGGTACCGAAAAGCTATAACAATTTTTGGAAATTATTAAGATTAAAGGAGGCCTTTAAGGTGTTGGTTATAAAGGTGAATGTTCTAAGTTGAATGATGAGAAAAATGATGATGCTATATTTTTCAAAGGAGAAATCACAAGGAGGAATCGAAAGTTTATACCTACATGTCACTTTTGTGGGGTAAAGCCAAATTGTTACAAGTTGTTACAAATAATATTTCAAAAAGCTCAAACCAAAAATCTAGACACTCTCCTGTGAACTTTCAGCAGCATCCCACGTTTCCAAAGCATACTTGGGTTAAAAAGGTCAATTACAAGCACTTGTAGCTCTTAAATCCATATAGGTTGCTTCTCATAATGGCTGGTATTTTGACAGTGGGTGTTCGCATCATATGACATGTGAAAGGAGCTACTCAATAATTATCAAAGTTTTGTGAATGGCCATGTTACTTTTGGTGATGGAAAGAAAGCTTCGATCATTGGAAGAGGGACTCTTTGCATGGATGGGCTGCCATACTTCAAAAATGTGCTTCACGTTGATGGTTTAAAAGCTAACTTGGTAAGTATTAGTCAACTTAATGATGATGGATTGTTAGTTAAATTTACTAATGATGGATGTAAGGTGTTGAACGAACAAAGATAGTGCTGAGTAAGTGGCAGAAGATCGGCAGATAATTGCTACATATTGCAGGCTATTATTTCTTGCAATTGAGCTGCATATGATAATATATCTCTATAGCACCAAAAGATTAATAAGGTGGTAAAAGAGAATCTTCCAAATCAGCTTCACACATCATGAGGTGCAACCAAGCTAAAATTAGAAACTGCCCAGATTCACAGTTAGTTGCTGTTGGAAAAGAAACTAGTCAGACAGAGAACCAGTTAGTTGCTTTAGAGGAAGAAACCAACCAGACAATTGATGATAGAGATAATATGATAAGGAATAGGGCCATGTTTGAATTTCCTTGAGGGTCACAGGGACTGTGTGCTTTTACATTTTTGAAATATATTGATGTTGTTTATTAAAAAAAGGTTCGAAGGAGTTAATGTTTAGACTTTTTGACTTTTTGATTTATAGGTTTTCTAAGATTTCGGTGATTGGGGTGTGTGTGTGTGTGTGACTTTTCTTTACTTCCTGAATAGCATAATTGATGTCTCAATGAGGCTCTGCTTGATGAATTGAGAGTTTTGCTTGTGGATTTTGATTTACGGTGTTATGTCGAGAAAATGTTGATATTTGGTTGGAGACATGTAAGAAGATTCAGGATTTTTATGAATTGGGTTTTCAAGTTTTTTTTTGGCTTCTCTCTATATCATAAGTTGTATAAGTTTGGGCACTATGCTTTCATATGGTTTACGTGAGGAGGAGAGTGATTAAATTTGATTATAATTCGTTGAATACATATTTTGGGTTTATAAATTTAATTAGTGGTATGCGGATGGCTTTAAACTGAGTAATGATATGTTAACTAGTGTTTTGATTGATGGTAAACTGTCATCTTGGCTTTCTGTTGTTGCACTATGTGCTTATAATTCTCCCATTACACCTATTGCTAATTTTTATGTCTCTTTGTTAGCTGAGTTTGATCACATTGAAGGCATTATTTATTTTTGGCATCTTTTTGTCCCGAGGGGAGAAACTTGGATGAATGGATTATTGTTTATTTGGATATTATCTGGATATTTTCTACTTATCTTGAATGGTTATTGAACTTGATTTTAGTTGAAACTTGATGTTCGATTAAAGGGGAGAGTCCAATTATCACATTAAGAGGGAGTTCTTATATGTGACAAATAATGTCAAAAAAGATGAGATTGTTAAGATATGTGTTACAATATCTTATTAATTAATTTTGGGCATTATTTGTAATTGGACATAGTTGGTTATTTGTAGAATATCATTATGATGAATATTCTACCTTATGTGGGATTCCTTAAAGATAAGATTGCATAAAGACAAAATCCTATGATAGCGTTTAATTGGGATAAAAATCACCATATCTTGATGAAGATAAAGTGCATATTTGTGGTGATTTCAGGATTATTTTTTACAGCCGATTTTCGGTAGTTTTATCTATCTAAGGCAACTGGATTTTTTGTGATTCTATTTATCTTTGATAGCCAAGCATTCTTGACTGTGGCGTAAATTATCCAGGTTGTTCAAATACTGTTTTGTGTGTGAAAAACATCCAGTATTGGTGGTGTTCTGTAGTTGTATTTTTGTGGGGTTTCATTGGTGAAACACTTATTCCATTAATGATTTCATGAAGTTGATGTGTGTAGACTGATCAGTGGTTATTTTTAGTAGCTAGATTTTTGTTGATATGATCCATCTTGGGTGGCTGTGTTGTAACTTAATCTTTTTGATTCAAATGAATTTGATATTCTAGTTATAACTTTGTGAGGTTCTGTGTTCCAAACTTTTACTCACATTTTAATTCAAGTATTTCTTATTTTAAGTTCTCATATTTCATGAATGATTAATATTTGATTAACTTGACAATTTAAATTAATGTTAATTATTTTATCGCTATCCATGAATTCAGTGATTGTAATTGTCACGAAGGATTGTTACAAGTAGCAAATAGGTTATTTATGAAATTCCATATTTAACTTATGATAAACAAGAAATTAAATTGAATAGTTGCAGTTATATCAATTATTTAATTTAGGGTTTAGTCTTTTTCATGAAGTTTATTGCTATCATTTATTTGATATAGAATTAGGGATGGCAATGCGTAGGGTTCGATTCGGGTATTACTTTACCCATATCCATATCCATTTTTTATGACTCAACCTATATCCATATTCATATCTATCGGTTTTTACGATTTACTACCCATATCTAAATTTACTGGATTGTTCGCGTTTTTGGATATCCATCGGGTTGTATAGCACAAAAAAGAGCAGATTTTTGCGAATGCTCCAAATCAAAATTACTTTAATAATAATAAGTCAAGATTTTAATTTGTATGTCTTAAAAAACCGTAAAATTGGAATAATAAAATCATAATGTCTAGTGCAAAGATAACATATATTTTTTACAATTAAGAACTGGAACAAAGACTGAAATATCCAAAGCTTCAAATTGTCTTTGCATAAACTCCACAACATTCAAAACTCCATCTCCATATCATTTGCATTATTATTATCTTATAAGAAAATAGACTGAGGAGTAAAGTGGAGATTTTAAAGCTGTTTCTTCTAAGAAAATATTAATATTTTATTATATTTGACCATGGATATTCAAGAAAAAACAGAAAAATAGAGTTAATAAAAAACTGGTTGGATACAAGCATCCATCGATTCAGGTTATCACTAGACCCATATCCAAATCCATATCCACATCCATTTTTTAGCATCCATTTAAAATCTATTTCTTAGCCTCCATGTCCATTTTTTCGAGTCGAGTAGTGTAGATATTAATCGGGTTGAAAACCTACTACCATCCCTATATGGAATGCTATCACACCCACTCAATAGATGATAAGTTTTGGTTTAGATGTTGGGTTTGAACTAATTAATTTAGAAAATTTTGAGACTTATTACAGTTATCCTATTACGTTTCAGACTAACTACTTGAATTGTGAAAATATTCTCTTTAAACCAATGATCAATATTACAATTAGATGAGATCTTTCTCTTGAATCGAAGTTTGGTAATCTTGACTTTCTTATTTTTAAATTCAGTTTATTTAATTTGTTTTAATTTTAGTTAATCAGTTATTTAATCAACCCCCTCCCCCAATTTACTTTTATTAGTTGAAATTAAGAAGCTAGTATTTAGTTATCTAGGGGTTCGATCTGGTTCGACGACTACTACAAAAATTTGGAGAATCAGAATTATTTTGGGGGCTTCAACAACTCAATCACTACTGTGCATGAGATGTTTCAGTGACAATATCAAAAGTTCATAGCAGATTTCTTAGTGGACAACTTTTCATTCTTTCATTGATGAAGTGGTATTATTAGGGTGTTGTTTTCTTATCTCTCAGGTGTCTTTGTTTTTGTCCTTATTGTTTAAATCACTTGAGTTTTAATTCTTATATTTATTGTTAAACATTGTTGTAAAAATCTTCTGTTGAAGTTAGCACGAGGTGGTCGTGTTATTGGGTGTGATTTACTTTCATAGGTTATGAGGACAAGTGATAGTGTCAAGAATTAGATAAGTCAACTTTGTAACACTTTGAGTAAAACTATTGTTGTTTTTTGGTGAAAGTGATTAAGCTAGGTGAAGATCCTATAGACGTAGACAAAATGTGTCAACTGTGTTATCAAATCTCAGGTGTTAATTTGTTTATTTCGTGCTTAATTTTCTGTTTTTGTTGATACTAAAAAATTGTTGCTAACACAATTGCTTTATATCAAATAACCAACATATACAATTCAAAGCAATTACGATAGAACTAAAATTTTGTGAGACTACATCCGTTTGAATTTTCTGTTACTGATAAGATGATGATGATAATGATAACGATGATGATGATGATATTAATAATAATAATAATAATAATAATAATAATATTGTTATCAGCACTGAAGATGAAACAACCGCTCTCTACGGAGCCTAGAAATCACAAAAGCTAGGCAGGAGGAAAAATAAAATTATGGCATTTGCATCAGGCGAATGGATTTATTTCGATTTTTGCGACAAGACATTCAGTTCACTGTGGCAACTTGTTGACTTTACGATAACGATACTCGGAAAATGTTTTTGTGGAAAATTTGGGTGTATTTTGAGCGTCAAGGAGCTCTGGAAGAGGACCAATCACAGCTTCTTGTGGAGGTGCAATGAAGACTGCCCATGACATGCGGACTTTTTCCTTGTTCACCACACTTCTGTGAAGAACACTCTTGTATTTCCCATTACTTAGTACCTGAAACATTTGCGAACAGTCAAAGGACTAGAATTCTTCTGTAAAATACTCAAATGACGTGATTGTTGCCAAAGAAAGCATCAGAAACATGAACCCTGTATATGAAATTACATCACCTCGAGTTGATCTCCTACGTGAACGTAGAGTCCGTACGGGAAATCAGCAGCAACCCAATTGCCATCTTTCCAGATGTGAAGGCCAGGAACGTCGTTTTGGACAAGTATGGTTAAGGCCGACATATCGGTATGAGGTTCAACTCCCAAGGCCAGCTCAGGTTGTGGGCATGGTGGATACATGTTGATTTTCATTTCATATTCTATATTGTCCCCTCCCAAACATGACCACAAGACATTCTCTTCCAAACCCAATCCCTGTGACATCAACTTCAATAGCTCATTTGCAATTTTCATCATTTCATTGTTGTATAGTTCTACCACCTCCCTGGGATATCATTATGCGTAGAAGATAATAGTTAGTTACTAGGCAAGTTTATACCCTCTTCAGAGCAAAAAGGTTTTTTGGAAAAAAAATTACCTGTAAGAAGGAGGGTTTTTGGGCCAAACTTTGTGATTGACCCTTGAAGGAGGAGCCATGAGGTGGAAAAAGTAGTCAAGCCACTCAAGCTTTTGATCATGGTTCTTGATCATCCTTGTACCATAACCTTCAAGTCTTCCACTCGATGCTTCATTAGCATAGGCTTCTTTTTCCTCTTGTGGGAGCCCAAAAAACTCCTTACCAACCTCTTTTAGCCTCTCAATCAAAGAAAATGGCAGCCCTGTGTCAGTGAGGATGAAAAATCCCCACTCTGTGCAAGCTCTATATAGTTCCTTCACTAAAACTTCGCGTGACTGTGAGAAGGAAATGATAGGGACGGTGACTCCTTCAATGACCTTGCTATTCAGGGGCCTTTCGTGCTCTGGCCTAATGAACTGTGCCGGAAGTTCCTTTAGCCCTTCCAAGGCTAGATTTTGGACCCTCTCAACCTCCATTTCTGTGTGTGCAAATTTGGACAATAGTCTAAAACAAGGTTTACCTTTGCTATGCGTCAACAATTAAGATTCCAAAATCTTTTCTTTTCGGGTTACATGTACGATGGTATTCAGAACGAGCACGACACTTTCTGCTCTTCTGCTAAAGCAGAAGCGCTACTGTTATGTTTGCAATAATGCTAAGTGAACTGCAGCTTCGAACTCAACGCATTTATAAAGAGCATTGGATACTGTTGTATTATTAAATTAAATTGTCCTACTGATATGACAGTTCTAACACTAGGTAATCTTAACTTAAAAAATGTTATTTTCGATATACCGACATTAATATATATATATATATGTACTAATTAAACATAATATAAAAATAAAAATAGACATAAAAATTAATAATAAATAAATATGTATAAATAAAAATATTAAAAAAGTAATTGCGTAAATAATACAATAAATATAGAATATGGTAAAGAATAAAAATAAAAGATAAAATAAGTAAACAAATAGAAAGAAGACATGTAAATAAATTAATCAAACAAGTCATTACAATAAAATATGTAGGCTAAGGAAATATTTAGGCTAAATAACTAAGAGGAAAATACTACATATTTAATGTTTAGGCTAAATACAAGATATAAGATCCAAAAGAAAATATTTAAAAGACATGTAAGAATGAGAATGATCTTTCTATGTAAGATTTTTATCTATATTTTAATATGTCAAAATTTTTTATTGAGTGTCAGTTTCTCGGAAAGTTTCCTTTCCGCAGAGTCGTATTATTCTTGATTACCTTTCCCAAGTCTTCTTAGTCCTTTTTTTTTACAATCTCTAAGTAAAAGCTTTTTGCAATGTGTTTCACCTTAATATGTATGAACTATCTAAACCTTATCTCTCTTAAATTTTTATTAATTTCTATCATTTTTAATTTGTCTCTTATTATTATATTTTTAACTTTACCTCTTTTAGTAAAGGTGTATATTTAATTAAGCATCCTCATCTCTGTCACGATTAACTTATAATTTTGCACTTGTTTAATGGGTTAATACTTTGCCTAATAAAACACGAAACGATAGAATATATCTTTGATCTTGAGTGGTATTTTGTGTCACATAAAATTCTTATTGCACTTCTCTGTTTAAATCATCCTGATCTAATACGGTGAACTATATTTTCATCAATTTCTACATTGTTTTAGAAAATAGATCTTAAATACGTAAAATATTTGTTTTATGGTATAACTTTTAAATCAATTTGTACCGCCACGAATCTTTACCTCATCTCTTTATACAAGGGATATTTGATATATAGTAGATCAAATTATGTAAAGATTAAGTTGATCAATAGCAGGGTTTATCTGGCTCGAGCGTGAATTAGTCTGAATGTGGATGACTTAAAGGTACCTTCCCATAATTAGAACCCTTCTAAAATATCTTGTGGGAAAAATAATAATAATAGGGTTTTGCCAAGATCTACAGTAGATTATTTCCTTCTTGTGCATTAAAAGAGCTTTGTCCCAAAGGTGGAATCAGCCACCCCAGTTGCCCCCACACTCGGGCCCGATCAGATTGTGAGGGGTTAAACCACGATTTGATCTCGGTTAACCATCTAGCAGAGCGGCCCATGCGCTCCCATTATCGAGAATCGAACCTTGATCCTTGTCCCAAATTACCCTGCTAGATTGCCAACCGACTAATAAATAGTCCAACTCTAAATACTAAATACTAAGTAGTATCTGGCCATTTTATAGGGCGTTGTAGTGCAGATGTGGTTGAAGCTGTTGCACTGCGGGAAGCGTTAACTTGGGTTTTACCTTTTTGTCAGGGTAGAAGAACTTTTTACTTAGATGCCCAAACTGTAGTTTTTGCTATGAATAGTTCTCATGATTCTTGGACTGAATTTGGTAGAGTCATTTTAGAATGTAAGCAATTATTACGTGTCAAACCTCATATCAAGGTCTGTTAGGTTCGTAGGCAAGTTAATATTGAGGCTCATCACTTAACTAGGGTCTCACATTTATATGCTAGCCGTTGTAGTTGGAATTTACCTTTTAACTCTCTTATTAATGCTATTGATATTGCGTATCGTTTATAAAAAAAAAAAACTATGTTAATACGCAAGACCTAAAAGCATGCAAGTGGAGAAGCTCAAGCTATTGGCCACACGTTTAGCATATTTAGTATTTAGAGTTGGAATCGTATTAAAAAATACTGACTTTGAATAATCCTACAGTCATTATTAGTCGGTCATACCTTTGCGGTTGAGCTTTAAACATGCTATTTGGGAAGCGTGCATTGGGTCCCAAATAATTCCGTCAGTATTGACAGTAATCCCACAGTCATTATTTGTCGGTCATAGCTTTGCGGTTGAGCTTTAAACGTACTAATAGATTTTTGGGAAGCGTAAGGGCACGGCACGGGAGACTGACCGTGGTCCTATCGATTCGATGCATACTTATTCAACCTTACGCCATTTTGGTGCTAATGTAAAACATATCAACTTGTTTGTTATGGGTGAAATACTGGAAGATGCATGCGCCCAAGTACATTTTATATATGGCAGGTCTACTTCAATTCTGGTGATGTGGTTGGTCGTCAGTTATATCACTTGATTAAAAATTTTTGCCTACAAAGCTATCTCTAATCTAAGTTTTATATATGGCAGATCTACTTCAATTCTGGTGATGGTTGGTCGTCAGTTATATCACTTCATTAAAATAATTTGCCTACAAAGCTATCTCTAATCTAAGTCCTTTACGAATTGGTTTTTTTACAATAAAAATAAAAAGATGAAATTTAGTCTAATTAGTGTTGTTGGGTCCAAAGATTTTTTTATTTTTAAATTATTTTAAAAAAAGAAAATGGATCTAAATATTTATTGATAAAAAAGAAGATCTTAAATTCTAAAGAAGTTGCGTTGAAAATTCAAAATTAAGGGTCTAATGAGTAATTGACTTTAATTAAAATGAAATAAAAATTTACTCTAAATAAATTAAAATTTATAACTAAATAAAAAAGAATTTTTTTAATGGACCTAAATACATAATTAAAAGGCTAAATTCTTTAATTCCTTAATTAGGTATTTAGGTAAGGAGCAGGCGGTTTAGATAATCCTAATCCAAGATCTAAGCTCTTACATCCATCCATTATAATAAATAAATAAGAAATGGAAGGATGGGATGGCTCGTAAAATAGAGCAGAGAGAACAGAAATTATGTTCCCGACAGATTGTGAGTTGGAAGAATGAAGGATCGTAATTTTGTTATAAGTAGAAAATCAGCGGTATATTTTGATCCAAAACCAAAATGGACGCTTCACTCATATTGGGGACCAATTCTTTGTACTATGTGGTTAGATAATGATGGAATAGGATTGGCCTTGGATCGTCTGTTCCTTTTTATGACTTCCTGCATAGCCACAAATTTTAGTGAATTCCAGCAACATTTGTGGTTAGATACTGATAGAATAGGTTTGGTATGGACGATCTTCACTCCGTGCGTATATCCTTCAGCTTTTCACGTGATTATCTCTTTCCCATCTTCTCAAGGTTAGGTAGAGCTCGTTTCTCCTCCTAACAATCAAACCCCCTCTCCTCCTAGTCTTTTGTTTACAACTCATTCGTGAGAAGTGGTATTTTTGTCCCTTATAGCCATGAGGAACTCATGGGACCATTGGAAGAAATGAAGGTTATGGCAGAGCAGATTACTTCCTTGTTAGCAAGGACTTCCCTAGCTACATTGAATGCCGCCAAGAAAAGGTTGATGAGGCATACCGAGACCAGAAAGTAAGCATATACTTTCTTAAAACTTGAGTAATTCTATATATTGAAGACTGATTTTGATTGAACACTGCAACAGAGATGGACAAGAATGTCAGTCCTGAACACAGCTGGATCATATAAGTTCAGCAGTGACGGAACAATCCATGAATATGCAAGAGACGTATGGAGGATCGACCCTGTTCTACTTCCTTGAATTGTCAACTTTTTTTATAACTAATTTTGTTTTATTTGATAGAAAAAAGAAACTAAAAAAGAAAAAAATTAAAAACCACAATAAATTAATTAGTCAAATTTTTAGAATTCTCTGCGGCTATCTTAGTGTTAAAACTTCTCTCTTTGAAGAGGAAAAGGAAAGAGCTTGCAAGGAAGACTGAAAACGTTATCGAACAAAATGCATTTAGGTAAATGAAAACGAATGCTAATTAGAATGATTGCTGTAATTTTTTTGTTAAGCCTAATTATATCTTTTAGAAGTTTGGCTTAAAAGTTTAACATCAAAATGATGTTATTTTATGTGACTTTTAACTTTCGAATACTAGATTAGATTTGAGCTTACCTTCCACTGGAATTAAACCCACACACGTAGTTAGCGGCCTAAATGGTCTCAATTCTTCATTTAAAGTTCTCCCTTTTAAGAGGTATCGAGTTCATGTCACGTCAAAAGAGGAGAAATAAGAGTTGTTCCTGTTGATGATCCTTTAATCTCTTGGACAAAGCTCCTTGATCGGATCAATTACGGACGCCAGCGGTAATGTGAAAGTTGAAGCTACTAAGAAGCTTGGGGATTGATGAGAATCTGATGCTAAGCAGGGTCAACGTTTAATCATCAGCTGAACAATTAAGTATGTAAAAACTCCTTGTACGCAGAAATATACAAGCTACGTAAAAATTTGAAAGATCTTATAATTTAAGAATTTACCTCCTTTAAAATCCTTAGGATGAGCTCTTAAGAGTTTAAGATTAATCCAACTAAATTAAAATACCTAATATAATTATATATATATATATATATATAAAAAGACGAAGCTTGTGGATGTGAACAAGGCCACATTATGTAACCGTGAAAGAAAGGACGCATCCATAAAAAATCCAAATGTCCATTCCCAAAATCCACCTTCCATCATTCATTCAAGATGACTTTATGGTGGAGCTTGGTGGTCAGCCTGACAGTCTTCTTTTCTCTGATTCTTTTTATAATTTTGTGGTTCCAATTAATAAACAGGAGTAGACAGGCACGGACTCTTGCGTACATGCTTCAGCTGTCCCCGTGACTCTCTTTCTCCATCTTCTGAAGGTTAGGTAGAGCTCGTTTCTCTTCCTAACAATCAAACCCTTTTTTCCTCCTAGTCTTTTGTTTACAGCTCATTGATCCAAATCACTTTCAATAACCTTTCGTCATTTACCAATTTGCATGTGGTAATACTAATTAGCATTACAATCATCATAATTATTCCCTTAAAATTATTAACATATTTTATAACACCATTTGCAATCTTATATACTCGTGCGTATGGGACCAATTCTTCTGTTACTTTTAACCAATATTAACCCTATGTCATTTCTGCATAGCCACAAATTTTAGTGGGTGACAGAACAAGGATTGGTCTTAGGAAAAAAAAGTAACGAACGATCTTCACGTTTTATATTGAGCCATCTCTTTGGATGATTTCCGATCACCATCTGTCAATCTGAGTGTTGAAGGGTTGGACTTACTGACATTTGACAGACCCTTTGGGCTAAGGAGAGGGAGTCTAAATTTTCTGTCCAATATTATGAAGTTTTATTATGTCCAATAAATCTTAGCCATTTATTTATGTGAATTCTGCATGAAACTTGTATGAGTCATGTAAAATAAATAAATAAAAATCTATAAAACAAAATAATATTAGTCAGAGAATCTTGAGAGGCGGCCAATTGTTTTCTGTTTCAACTTTATTTTATAAAAATCTATCGATTGCACAGGGTCAGAGGACACCAACTTTAAGACCAGAAGAACTTGGGTTTAGAAAGAGACGAAATGGTGATTTGACAATTCATCTCTTAAGGAAAACATGTGTAAGAGACGAAATAAAACTATATAAAAATAAAATAATTAAAATAAAACTTAAACATAAAATTAAGACACAAAACTGAGACACTTAAAAAATACAAGTAAAAAAATTAATAAACATAAAATTAACAATTAAAAATACATAAATTAATAATTTTATTTTTATTTAATAAATGATAATTAAAATTTTAATAAAAAGAGTTAAATTTAAGTATCTAGAGCTTCTCTCCTTTACTCATTTCATTTTACAAAAATATTTCAATTGTAACTATCTATATTTCATAACATGTAAACTTATATTAATTTAATCTACCACGTATAAGACATGTTTATCAGTATTATTTCATCATTTATAAAAAATTTATACAACTCTTTTTAGTTTTATTTTTATTTAAAGGTAATATTTTATTTTTAACCTATAAAAAGTAAAATTAATTTTTAATAGAAAAAAATTTAGCTTATTATAGAAAACGCTCCTACACAGCAGCGTTTTCTTTTTTAGCTGTTTGCGTAGTACCAGCCATTGAAAAAGCTCTTCACCAAACAACTTTTATGGCTATTTGACTTTTTAAACAATCCAAGATTAGCTGATTCGCTGTCTTATCAACCGGAGCCTAAAAAATGATACATAATTTCAAGAAATATCAAGATTTTGGATTTGAAATTAAAAGAAAAATAATATAATTGAAAATTTTTCTATTAATAAAAGTTAAAATATAGATTGATTAACAAAGTTTAAGAATTAAATTAGACTAATTAATAATTATATGAATAAAAATGATATATAATGTTAAAATTAAGAAAGTTAACGTACAAGTATTCTAAATACAAATGATGATTTGGAAAGTTGAAATTAGTGAAAGAAAAGGAAAATTAGTCTTAATCTTCCCTCTCTAATTATTGTACTCTTGTTTTGTATGATGCATTCCATATCTTACTGTCATTCTTAAAGTATCGATCATGTTGTATCTCAAGCAAGTGAAACAACGTTTTGAATTTTGTTCATAGAATATACCGTATCGATTAAAAAACAGTATGAAATAGAGGTACTTATATATTAAGTGTAAATATCAGTTAGTATTGGAATGCATCTACCGTATTTATGATATCGGCTATATACCAGTCGATGTTGAAAATTTTTAAAAATATGGGAACTTATTAGTAAAATGTTCACTTTTTAAAAAAGGATTCCCCAGAGGTGCTTATGTACTGGGTGTAAATATCAGTCAGTACTAAAGTGCTTTGTTTGGTACTGGCCGGTACTTACGATATTTATAATACCAGCTATATACTTGCTGATACCAAAAATTTTGAAAAATATGGCGACTTATTAGCAAAATTTTTAAACTTTTTAAAAAAATTTTGTCCCCCGGGCTCTTTTTTTAAAAGTTTTTTAATTAAGTTATATAGCTCAATTTTTATTGTGATTTTTAATACTTATTTTTAAATAAAATAAATATTTTTATTACTAATAATAATTATAAATTCAATAAAAATTATTTTATTTAAATTTATTTCAATATTTTATATAATATTTATTAATAAAGTATTAATAAAAATATTTTTTAAATAAATAATTTAAAAATTATTATATATATTTTAATTATTAAATAAAATTTTATATGAATTTTATACATTTTAAAAATTTTAAATCGAATTATATTTATTAATAATTATTAAATTAATTTTATAAATTAAATTAAGATATTTATAATTTAGTAATAATTATTTTTAATTAATTAAATATATAATATATTTAATTGATAGTAAATTAAATAATATATGTTTTTATTTCTTGTTTCAATTCTACTTGGTTGTTTCCTTATCATGAGCTCTTGTTGTAAATTTTAATAATTTGAGAGTTAACGATATTTATTGTTCTTTTTATTCGATGTTTTTATGTAATTATTATTTATTATACAATGAAAATTAAAATTGTAATATTTTAAATACTTTATATTGTTCTTAATTTTAGATTTGTATGATGATGATTCTCTTTTTTCATATAAATTATGTTTATTATTTATATATGAAATATTTGAAAATTATTATTATTTCATATTAATTGTGATTATTATTTATTATTATAAATTCTGGAGACAGAGTTAAAACATACAGTACAATTGTAGAATATGAAAATGGACTATTTGTAATTTTAAAAAATTTAGGAACTATTTTATAAATTTAAAAAATTACCTGAAACAGTACTTGGTATTGACAGATACCGGTACAGTACTGTACCCGAACTCAATCTAGTACGGCATTCATAACATTCATGTGACATGTGCATCTCTATTAAATAATTAATAGTTATCGGCACTTTCTCCTTTGCAATAAAACAAAATTAGATAAATTATTCAATTCGTCAATTTTAAAACTTTATTATCATTATATATTTTAGAGAGTGTTTTTCTGATACTAATTTGTTTCAAATATATAATTATAAATGTAAGAAAATCTATCAAATACTAACTTAAGAAGAAAAAATAATATATAGACAAAATGCAAAGAGGAAAAAAAACAATATGATACAATAAATCATCTGGTTTAACAAAGTTTATATTTATAGGTAAAAAAGGATTACATTTTGTTATGTTAATTCAAATGGTTTAATACAAAAGTCGATAAGGTGATCTTTTCTCATACGTAATATTCCAAATCAAATCTCACATATTTGATTAAGTGAATCCACATTTGTAGATAAATGAAAAAGATTGCAAACAGTGTTATATGCTTATATTCTTCACATAAATAGGAATTACAAATATGAAACTTTTCATCCCACGGTAACTTAGTTGGTGATATCTAAGCTATTCTTGGTTAGGACTGGTCTGTAAGATGTGAGCATATTCTTCGAAAAAGGAATAGTGTGGCCGATATTCTTACTAAACGAGGAAGCCATGGCCGGAAACCTTTTCAATTTTGGATTACTCCTACTTTTGTGGATGTTGATGTTTTTGGTGATGTTGTAGGCGTAACATTTGAAAGAGGCTAATTCCCTTTTCTCTTTCTCTTTGTCTTTTTCTTTTCCTTTGCACAAATAAAAAACTGTTAATTTTCTTAATTTGATTTATTTTTAATTAATTCTTTAAGTAATAATTTAATATAAAAGGAATTTATGCGTACGTGCAGCCTCGTAAACTTGAATAGAATTATAACAAAGTATAATCTTTCCTTTTAAGACAAAATATGTATGTGAACATTTTAAGTTTTCATAAAAGTTAAATAATTACTAAATTAATATTTAACTTTATCTATATAAAGCTTAATAATTAAATATTTAGAAATATGATTTTATTTTCTAAAAATTTATATAGAAAACCTTGAGAGTGGATTGTAGTTTTGGCATTAACCTCAACAATAGCTATAGTTACTTCACACTATCATAGTTGACATTAGACTTAATTAGAGTTATAAAAGTTTAATTGGCCTCAATAACTTAATTAATTGTCATTGCTAATAAAATTTAAAATCGTGGCAATGAGTGTACGTGCATAGTCTTTTTAAATTGTTGAATTTACAACGAATCCACTTATTGCAAGTTAGGAGCTTGTTGAAGAAAAGCTTTAATTTTGTCCTTATATATGTTTGCATTTTCATGCGTTTCATTACGGATCTCTTTTAACTCTTGCAATTGCAACATTCTATTGTTACTAACCTCTATCCATTCCATATTCAGCTGCTTCACATCCCCGTAAGCTCTATGTTCTATTTCTACAGGTAAATGAAAAGACTTATCGAAAACTAACCTATATGGCGACATGCCTATTGGAGTTTTGTAAGTAGTCCGGTATGCCCACAAGGCATCATCTAATCATAAGCTCCAATATTTTCTGTTAGGATTCACCATTTTTTTCAGTATGGACTTAAACTCCATGTTAAACACTTCAGCTTGTCTACTTGTCTGCGGATGATAGGTTGTAAAAACCCAGTGTGTGACACCACATCTCTTCATCAAAGCCTAAAAAATCTTGTTGCAAAAATGGGTCCATCGATCGCTAATAATAGCTCGAGGCATTCCGAATATGAAAAAATGTTAGATTTAACAAAATCTGTAACAGTTTTAGCATCGTCAGAAAAAGTAACCGTAGCTTCAACTCATTTCGAAACGTAATCCACAGCAAGTAAAATATATTCTTTACCAAAGGAAGAAGGGAAAGGACCCATAAAGTCTATTCCCTTTACATAAAAAATCTCACATACCATGATGTTAGTAAGTGGCATTTGATCTCTCGATCCCAAGCTACCTGTTCTTTGACAAAGATCATAAGACTTGCAAAACATGTAGGAATCATAAAATAGCTTAGGTCAAAATAATCGACATTTAAGAATTTTTCGAGCTGTTCTTTTGGGACCAAAGTGCCCCCCCATACACAGATGAATGGAAAAAAATTAATATGGAAGGAATTTCATCATCTTCTAACAATTTGATCAGCACAAAATTTCCAAAGATGAGGTTCATCCCAAATGTAATATTTAACCTCTCGTTTAATTTTATCTTTTTCAGCTCCAGATAAATTACTAAGTAAAGACTTAGTTACCAAAAAGTTTACTATGTTAGCATACCATGGATTTACCTGTTAAATTGTGAAGAGACTTTCATTCGGAAATTCGTCTTGGAGAACATCAGATGCATTTGTTGGAATGATCTTGCTGAGATGAACAGCCACCAAATTTTCAACTCTTTTCTTGTCACGTATTTCCAAATCGAATTCTTGGAGAAGTAAGATCCATCGAATCTATCGCGACTTTGCTTCTTTCTTAGTCACCAAATATTTTAGAGTTGCATGGTCTGAATAAATGATCACCTTTGTGCCCAATAAATAGGACCGAAACTTCTCCAACCTAAAAACTATAACCAAAAACTCTTTCTCTATTATGGAATAATTCTTCTGAGCATCGTTAAGTGTCATAAAAGCATAGTAAATGGCATGAGGTACCTTGTCCACTTTTTTTCCCATCACTACTCCAACAGCATAATCCGAAGAATCGAACATTAGCTCGAATGGAATGTCCCATTTTGGTGGTTGAATAATCAGAGCTATAGTAAATCGTTCCTTGAATTCATCAAATGCAATCTTGCATAGCTCATCAAAATCAAACTTCATGTCTTTTTGGAGTGGTGTACACAAGGGTTGCATAATCTTTGAAAAATCCTTGATAAATCGCTGATAGAATCCTGTGTCACCAAGAACAAGGTGAACTTCCCGCACAGTCGTGGGGTAAGATAAAGATTGAATAACATCTATCTTAGTCTTATCGACTTCAATTCCCTTAGAAGAGACTGTATGACCTAAAATTATGCCTTGATTAACCACGAAATGACACTTTTCATAATTTAAAGCCAAATTAGTCTCAATGCAACGTTTAAACACTTTTTCAAGGTTGATAATGCATGTTTCAAAAGACTCTCCATAAACTGTGAAATCATCCATAAAAATTTCCATACAATTCTCCACTGGTTAGAGAAAATACTTATCATATATCTGTGAAATGACACAGGTAATTACATAAACCAAATGACATTCTTCAGTAAGCAAATGTGTCAAATAGACATGTGAAGGTTGTTTTCTCTTGGTTTTTAGGTGCAACCAAAATATAATGATACTCTGAATAACCATCTAAACAACAATAATGAGATTTACCTAGAGCTCTTTCAAGCATTTGATCAATAAATGGAAGCAAAAAATGATCTTTTCTAGTAATCTAATTTAGCTTCATACAATCTATGCAAACTCTCCACCTATTTTGAACACGAGTGGGTATTAACTCACCATTACTATTTTCTATCATAGTTTCCCCAGTTTTCTTCGGATATACCTGGACCGGACTTACCTAATTGCTATCTGAAATTGGATAAATAATTCCAACGTCAAGAAGCTTCAAGTTTTCGTTTTTCACTAATTCCATCATGGGTAGGTTTAAATGACGTTGGAGTTGCCTAACCTCTTTGGCTTCATCTTCCATCAATATTTAATGCATAAAAATAGTGGGACTAATACCCTTTAAATTTGCCACTGTCTAATCAAAAGCCTCCTTATGCTCCCTTAGCATTTGAATCAATTGATTTTCCTACAAAAGAGTAAGTTTATTAGAAATTATGACAGGTAACGTGTCTTGCTCAACCAAAAAGATGTATTTTAAATGGCTAGGGAAACTCTTCAACTCCAATATTGGTGGCTAGATCAAAGACCATAGGAGCTTAAAGCTATTGCGTGACAGCTCCACATACGATAGCTCCTTCTCCAACTGATTGGATTTCTCCAATTGACAAAAACAACACCTCCAATTCATTGTTGAGCAGTAACGATTCCTTGATGGCTTGACACTGTGATGCGTCTCCCATCTCCAAGATTGTTTCAAGTTCATCTCTTCCACTTAATAATGAATTTTCCTACACCCATATGTCAATAAAATCCATAGAAACAACAGGTTGTTCATCATCCGGAAATTTTATGGCATTGTATATATTGATTTTAATTAATTCACCATCAAATTCTATAGTCAATGACCCATCGTAAACATCCAATTTTGTTCTAGTGGTTTTTAAGAATAGCCTTCCAAATAAAATCAGGGTTGAAAAAGATACATCATCCTCCCCATCTCTAAAATATAAAAATCAGTTGGAAAAAGCATATACCCCAATTGAACTAACATGCCCTCTAACACGCCTTTTAGATAAGCATTTGAACGATTCATTAATTGAATCACTACATTAGTTTCCTTGAGAGGTCTCACGTTTAAAGACTTATAAACATCATAAGGCATAACATTTATGGATGCACCCAAATCTAAAATAGTTTTTTCAATTCTCAAATCACCAATTTGACATGGGATAGTGAATATACCTGGGTCTTGACACTTAGGCGGAAGCTTTTTCTTTTGCAAAATGGCCAAGACATTCTCCCCCAATTGCACTTTCTCATCAAATTTCAATTTTTGTTTTGAAGTGCAAAGTTCCTTAAGGAATTTCGTATAATGTGGGATTTGTTTTATTGCATCAAGTAAAGGGATATTTGTTGGCCCCCGAATGTTTTTTTTAGTTAAGCATGATTTAGATAATTATGAGGTTTGGATAAGTGAATTTTTGGGAGTTAAATTATTTATTTATTTATTATGTCTATGTTAGTGGAATTTATTTCATGGATTAGTTGAAGTAAAGGTGGTAAAATGCAAAAAATGTGTATTTTTGGTAGTTTACCTAAGGTTAAAAACATTAAGGCATTAAAGAAAGGACAAAGGTCATTAAGGGTAAAATGGGAAAGGAAAGGTGTTGTCTTGTGCTTGAGAAGAAGAAAAACGAAAAAAAGGTGAAGGAAGAAGTGATATACGAAAATGAAAAGGTGAGAAAGAGGGGTTTCGGTGAAGTTGAGAAAAGAATGGAGTTTTGAGCTAGGTTTCATCTTTTCTTAGTCTTAAAGAGAGAGTTTGAGGTTGCTCAAGAAGGGAAAAAGAAAGAGGAAGGGAAGAGCTTTCTTTAGAGCTAATAATCTTACAAATTGGTGAGATTCAAGGTAAATTTCATTTTTATACTTTCGATATATGGAAGGGTTTTGGTTCATAAAGTTTAGGAAATACATGGGCTTAAGAATTCTAGGATCAATTTTAGTGAATATGTCTTATGGGTTCTCTAATTTGAATCCCTATTGAATGAGAATTTTGTCTTTAATGAAGGAAATCAAGAGAGGCAAGAGGAGCAAGGAGAGAGTCTCTTTGATCAAGTTTATGAGCAAGGATTTCAAGGTGGGTATATGTTTATATTAGAATAAATAAGCCAATAAATGTTGTCTTTGAATCAAAGAAGTTTAATGATTTCAATTGCATCATAAATGTTGCATTTGTTGCTTCTTGAATGAATTGAGAATTTGCTATGTGTTTGATATGTGAATTGGGTTGATGATTTGTGAAAAGACTTTGAAAATGATTCTTTTGAAAAGATACATGTTTATGAAATCATGTTTTCGGAAATAGTTTTCGAAATATCTCATGTTCAAGAAAAACAAGTTTCCTAGAATGTGCCATTTGGGCAAACGGTTTTCCATTCATGAATTACATGTTATGTGAGTTTAGTGTAATACATTCAAGAATATCACGTGCACGTTGACCAAGTTAAAGGCTTCTCCCGCCTGCCCGTTAGTGGCACGGAGCTCCTTTATGGACTCTGTCACACCCACATATCCTTTGGGAGGATATTGCGAGTGCCACACACAGAACATACAGAATACAAAACATTTCGTGAAAGCATAGCATTCAAAAATAAACATTCCAAAATGTACGCA
>JAOSBP010000006.1:2809377-2822650 GCA_027563825.1 Erythroxylum mucronatum
CTTTTTCCAATTATATTAACCAGAAATATAAAGGTTTGTTCTTTTTCATATTTTCATTTCACTGTCAAGCTTCCTAGTCACTTCCTCTGCATCTTCATTCTCCACTCACGTTGGTGATGCGTGGCTGCTGGTGGGAGACTGGCTCGGTGCTGTTGCGTGGACGTGGGAGAAAGTAGCGTTGGTGATGTGTGGCTGCTGTTGGGAGACTGGCTCGGTGCTGTTGCATGGACGTGGGAGAAAGTAGCATTGGTGATGCGTGACTGCTGTTGGGAGATTGGGTTGGAGGTTGCTGTTGGGAGACATTCGTCTGGTGTAGGGTTGGAGATGTGGGTTTAGGAGTAGGATACAGAAGAGCCAAGCTTAATGGGTTGAATTCACGTGAATTCAATTTGTTAAGAAAGTTGGATTTAAACTCACGCACGATTTCAATTCATGCCCTTTTTTGAGTTCTAAACAGATGAATTGAATTCAATCCTATGACTGAATTCAATCCCATGTCTTCCAAACAGGCTGTAAGAAATGTCACATTTCCCAGTTCTAATGGAATTTGACTAGTGAGCGGATTTGTGCCTAGTTTCAATACCCTCAACTTTGTAAGATTTGCTATCTCCTAGGAAATGGAACTTGAGAGTTTGTTGTCTCGGAGAAATAAAACTTCTAGTTTTCTCAAATTTTCGAATGAGGGTGCAATAGGACCTTGAAGTTTATTTTCACTTAGTTTTAGTTCCTTAAGAGATGTCATATTTTCCAATTCTAATAGAATTTGACCAATCGGATTTTTTTTAAAGAAATTGAGCTGAGTGAGAATTTTCAATGCATCAAATGTGATAAAGAGTTAAACTTATTAAATTATTTGCGCTCATGTCAAGTCTAACTAAATTTAATAAATTTCCAATTTTGAGAAGAATGAGACCGATAATTTATTTTCATATAGAAAACGTATAGAAAGATTGTTCAAATTACCGAGAGAAACAGGAATAGTAAGGTCATACGATATATTATGTAGTTTCAGCCTTGGCATCGAATTGGTGGGACGATAAAGCGGAGATTAGTCTGGGTGTGGATGACTTAAAGGTGACTTCCTATAGTTAGGACCCCCCCCTAAGACACTTCGTGGGCAACAACAAAAAAAAAAGAACATGTCACTTTTGCGGCCTTGTGCTGTTTCTACGAAGGATCATCATAGGGAAACCTTATTTATTGCAATATATAATGAAGTATAATTTCAAACCTTATTTATTGCAGACACAACAGACAAAAGTCAAACACTTTAAAATTAATGAAATCCCAGTAGACTGAATGTTACGTTTATGTCCAGTTGTGTAGTCTAAAGTTGGATACTATACAACTGAATGTTTATAAAGGGTATAGCATGTATAGACCAGACGAATTATTTATTTTCTTTTACAAAGTTGGATACTATACAAATTCTGAATGTTTATAAAGTTGGATACTGTACAAATTCTGTGGATACTATACAAGATTCAGACTGAAATTAATTAAGGAAGATTCAAAGCATAATAAGATAGATAAGAACAACTCTTTAACATGCATATGGGTACACTAAAATAAAATAAGCTTGTGGTTTTATTTTTGTACAAAGTAGAAAAAAGAAGAAGAAGTACTTAGTCCCATAATACAAGATGGAAATGTTGGTTTATGCCCTACAGCCAATCGCTTTAGTTGTAGTTTAGTAACAAATTATTTAAAGGTATACTTTATCTTGTACATGTTTAGATGTATATGATAAAGTACATAGGATAATTATACATTACAAATGAAATTATAATTATAAGATTCATATTGTATTTATGTATTATTCTTAAAATGTTCCTAGTCATTGTTCTATTAAGACTGGACATTAATAGAACGTAAAAAGACTAGTACACATTTTGTTTTTTCCTTATGAAGGAAGTAGTCGATCTCATAGGCTAAAGTATAGAGATACTTAAACAAACGTGTGGGTGCTTGCTAGAGAACAAGTTCATTGAATAGACTCAATATGAGAAATCCATTTGGAACATTACTTGTATGTCTATGGAATTCTCATTGTGATAATTGTATAAGTGATCCTTCAACTTGAGGTCTCTAAAGTTATTTTATATAGGAATTGCTATGATTTGATACTATTTATTACCTATTTAATAATGTGTCGATCAATTGGTAGTCGTTGGATATAACATGAACTATATATAGAGGTAGTTGTGTGATCAATATATGATTTATCACCTTAAAATAATTAGGGAGAATGTTCCATTGTTTTCGATTAGTATTGATTCGAGAAATCCTTAGCCAAGGTGAAATGACGCTTTGTAAATAATTTACAAACGCCATTAATTGAATTGATAGCTAATGATAGAGAACTAATATTGTTAAACTCAAAATAGAGTAGACATTAATTCTATGCTCTATGTCTAATCGAAACATTGTATAATGAAATGATTGAATTATATGAAAAAAATCATGTATGGAAAGGTTAGTCAAAATAACTTTGACATTCTTAAATATTTAGGTGGTGATGACACGTTACTAGATGCCAATTTGATCTATTATTATAAATTGTTTAATTAAAGAATTAAAGATAAATTAAAAAGACTTTTAATTTATTTAATTTTAATTATGAATTAGAATTATAGTTTTTAATCATTGTCAACATATTTGCGAACTTAATAAGTCTCACATAAAGAATGAGTTGAAAAGAGCAAAGTTATTTTAATCAAGTTAGACTTGATTGCAAAGTTTGAGAAACTTTATGATTAAATATCAAATATTTAATAAATAAGGATCCATATGAGATATTGAATCTAATTTGAACATAACTGATATTTAATTAGAATTATTTGAATTTTAATTGAAGTTTAATTAAAATTAGAATTTAATTTCAATTAAATTACTAAAACGTCCAAAACTTATTATAAATATACTTAAGCTTTAATGGAGCTATCATTTCTTGCTTAACCCTCTCTTTAAGTGTTCCATAATTCTTTCAACCTATTCTATGGATAACGTTAAAGGGCGGACATTTGTACAGCTATGATGGTTAAGACAGATTGGTTTCGAAAATGGTTTGAGGGATATTGAAAGAAAATGATCAAGCTCAGAATAAGGTAAGAATTAATATTCTGCTTTATTATGAATTGGGTTAATCACTTTATAGAATTAAAGAGATCTTAGTTTTCGAAAAATCAAAGTCTACGAAAAAGTTTCATAATTATTCTGCTGCGATTAGGATCAGTTCCCAACTAGGTTTCCCGACAGTGGTATTAAAGCAATTTTAATTCTATAACTTGATTAAATTTGTTTGATTGTTATTGAATTGATTAAACAAAAGGAAATGAGGGCTAGAACAGTGTATTATGGAATTTATGATTATAAAAATTGTTTTTATTGAATCGCAACAATGTCTTACCGCATGCTTCCTTTTACTCTTTGGTTTTGGAAAACATTGAGAATGTTTTCTGCGCTGAAATTGTTTGGTTCTGGAAACCCTAAAAAGAAAATCAGATTATATGTTTTTATCTGTTTTGGAAATTCCTTAAGCAGCTGTTATATATTTTGGCATTTGTTCCGGAAAAAATCGCTTATGCATTTGATGCTGGTCCTGTGCTTTTCTTTTCTTTCTGCCTGCGTGATGTTTGCAAATCTAGATTTGCATAGTTTTCAAAATTAGATTCCACCAATTTTGTTGCGCTTTGTGTTTTGGCTGTTGTTGTGACTAATTTTTATGGACTTTGCAAGCTTTGATCTTTTGATTATGGTTACAAATTCCAATGTTTCTAATCCAAATTTGAATGAATTGAGCGAAAATGGTCGTGAATTTTGCACGACAGGAAAGGTGGTGACTAACAAGAGCCCTCACGGCGGTGACAAACATTGTCTCCCCATGCATAATTTTCTTTAAATGGTTTAATATTACATGGCGCAGGTTTTGATGACGTAAAAACCTAAACCCAGATTGGGACTACAAATAGAAAGAGTAAGAGAGGCTAGAGGCGGACAACAACAGATAGAGAGAAGGCAGAGCTGAAGCTAGGAGGAGCATTTGTTCTTCTAGGTGATAGATAACGGAGGCAGAGGGTGAGAGCTGAAGCTAGGGAGTGGCCAACATCTTCATCCGACCACCCATTTGTTTGCTCTCTATTTTATCTTTATTGCATTATGGAACTATCTATTGAACTTGTTTTTCTTGTTAGAGTTTGATAGTCCATTTTGATTCTTACTCTGTTTATGGCTTTTAGGACTTTTCTATTACTGTTAACTGTGGCATTAAAGTATACGAAAATGATGGATCTTGTTTATTCCATGATGGGCTTATTATTTGTTCTTGAGAATTAATGTAGCTAATTTAGTCAATTATGCACGACGAAGGGAATACTTTGTTGTCTTATTATTTACTATAGTTTCTAAACTTATCGAATGTAATAGTGTGGCTAACCTTGCATCATTTAGGTATTGAACGAAAAATCAAGAGAAGAAGTTTAATATTAAAACGAGAAACCGTAGACGCTTGGGTTAATAATTAGAAATATATTAACTTAAGTGGGTAATTATTAGTTAGGTTTCTATAATTAATTTAGATAATAAACTTTTTAAATACGAAAGTTATATTGAGTTTATTATTTGAACTAATTTAGAACCCAATTGATAATTTTAGCAAGACAATTATCCAATCAATTCATCTTAGTCATGCATAAGAGATTAAATTAGCGAAGTTAATTTCTCAGGAGTTTTCCACATCGGTTGATCAAATCATTACTTTTACTTCCAGTTAAATTAGTTTATTTTAAGTCTAAATGCATAATTTTCTTTAAAACTTTTATTTAACAAATCGGGTAAAATGTTTAAGATTGCATATGTTTTTGCATATGTTTTTATTTTTATTCAAGATTAATTTAAGTAAAGCAATTTCACCTCCTTTTAACAGACACCTTAATTAATCATCTACAACTACCCGAGTAGGATAGCCTTAGGTATGTTTTAGAACTTATTTTGGCACAACAGTTGTTGTGAGTTCTGGTTGTTTGTGGTTGCTGGATTGTTTGGGGGCTGTGTTGTTGCGTGCATGAATGTTGCCGGAGAAGCATGCCAATGGCGATAGGCGCCACCGGGGGCGACAGTCGCTTAGCTAAAGGATGCGGTATCGGCGTGAGGCATGGAGATGCCCATCGATATAATGTTAGTTATTTTGTTGGTTTTTGTTGGTTAAAGAAGCTCTATAAGATGGGCTCGTCGGTGACGAAAATAGGCGACTCGATGGTCTTCCAACAGTGGCAACTTCGTCAGAGAAGAAGCGCTTAACGGTGGCGGCGTGGAGGTGCGTTTAAGAAGCAGAAAACCAGACGTCGACGGTGTAGGAAAAACAAGGACGGCCACGCTAGAAATCGAGAAATCCCATATCACGCGTGCAGAGTCACACTTACCCTTTTATTTGATTTTTTAAAAAAATGTTTTTAAACCTTAGGTTTAGATCCCTAATAAATTCAGAAAAGAGTTTTCTAATTTTTTTTCATAGAGTAATTATTATTAGGAATACTTTGTAATTTAGTTTAATTTTTTAAAAGTTGAATTATTAAATTAAATTGATTATCAAATCAATTATTAGAATCAAGCAAATATTTAAAAGAATTATCTCTCAAAATTAGATTATGTTAGATAATCAATATAACCAGATTATATTAATTAAGATGAGATTTTAATTCCAAAAAAAGTAATTATTTTTCTTAATATGGTTAAGATTAATAATTATATTGATTCCTAATTAATTTGGAAAAAGTAGTTTCTAAAATAATAATTGATTATTTTTAAATAGATTGAAATTAATTAATTAGAAAAGTAGTTTCCAAAATTAGAATTAATCAATGTCAATAAGATTGAAATGAATTAATTAATTAGAGTCCCTAAAATTAAGAAAAGTATTTTTCTTAAATGATTAAGAAAGAGGTTTCTTAATTAAATTTATTTATTTCAATTTGAATGAGATAAATTAAATTTATGATTTTATTTTTAGAGAATTTTTATTCAATTTATTTAGAAATTGTTTTTTTTAATGAATAATAAGTTTCCTGATTTATTAGAAAAGTAGTTTTCCTGATTAAATTTTGAAAAGAGTTTTTATTTTTAATTAAGAAAATATATTTTCTTTAATATTTGAAAATAGTTTTCTAATTTATTAAAGAAAATTTTTCTAATTAATTACAAAATTAATCTCAAACAATATAAAGAAATTTCTTAATTAAATATGAAAGGTGTTTTTATTTAATTTTGAAAGTTGTTTTCTTTTAATATTAAAAAATAGTTTTCTAATTAAGGAAAGATAATTTCTGATGAGATTAGAAATAGTAACTTCTAATTAAATTAGAAAATGTTACTTATATAATTTTGAAAAATTAAAATTTTTAATTAAATTTCATCAAAGGAATCAAGATAATTGGAAATAGTTTCTAATTCTATTTGAAATTGTTGTCAAGTCTAATTAAATTTCTATTTGGAATAGGAGTTTAATATATTTAGAAATCAATGAGTTTAGTCTAATCTAATTTTTCCAAAAAGTGGGAAAAATTATTTTAGATTATGAAAATCAATAACTAGAATCAGACGAAGCTTGATGTTTTATGTATATAATTTGATTATGAGTCCATAAGTTTCATACTTTATTTATAAGGTAGATACATATATTGAATGCATGTTAAATTGTATGTTTTATATGTTTGATATTTTACATGCAATTTTATGTTTGATAAGATGAACAAAATTAATCCTTTGTTAAAATATTAAGTATATGTTGAGAACATGATTGTTGCCTTCCATTGTTATTCTTAAACTAGAGTTCTATTTTTTGTAGGCTTGTTGAACAAACTTAAGGCTACTTTAACCCGAACATGTTTGGTCTACTTAACTAAATTTGTGTCATTTGAATGAACAAATTCATGATCATATGAATTTAGAGGCAGAGTTAGGAATGACATATACGATATGTTTTGACAAGAGTTGTAACAGAACTAGGAGTCACATGAGATGTGATTGATAAAGTTGTTGTCTACCTAATTTAAGTTTAGTTGGTTTATTAAGCAAACTTAAGATCAACTATATTTAAATGAGATCCTAGTCCACTAGAAAGATTAGAGTAATCTTTCCGAATAGTAGTAAGGGCTATTATTTTGAATAAAATGGTAAAAGTAACCAAATAGATGATTAAAGTCCTAATCTCATTTGGTAGTCAAAACATATAATTAATTACTTGTTTTTCTTACATTTATATTTTATTCTGAGTGGAATTTAACTTGTTCAATATAGTTGATACTATGACTTAGTGAACCCAATTTCCTAGACATAGGTGATGTTTCAGAAGAGTTCTCAAAGTTAGATAGAAAATTGTATTCCTATTATGCAATTTTGCTATAATCTCTATTGAGGATTTGGTGACAAAGTTTTAGAGATATGTCAAAATCATATAGATGACAAAATTTATTTGACATTTTGAGTTAACTAATATCTCATAAACTTTGATAACTTGTAAGATGCATGTCAACACCATGATAGCAAAATGAGGTTGCATGGAGTAGAGCTGAAAGGTATAATACCTTCATGGCATTGTTCAACTTAATTTAACTTACTAAAAGAATAATTGTGGACTATAATTAAGACTTTACTATAGTATGATAATATTTTTTATAAGAAGAAATTGGTTGCATGAGTTTTCTTGCCTATACATGATATGATAGAGATCATTTATATTTATAGTTCATGTTTATGAGTATTTGATATTGAATTTAGATTCAAAATTGTTACAATGTTTAAAGCATGATAAGAAATAGATTGTTGTGCAAAAGTAGTTAATCCAATTTTACGCAAATAGTTTATATGTGTTGGATCAAAGGGAAACTTATGATTAACATGAGTGGCAAGGATACAAAATTGGATAACCGAGATCTTTTTATGTCATATTAGTTAAATCAATATAACGAGAATCAAAAAGTTACATGCAAAGATATGTGTATCATTTTGATTATGAATCATATGAAACTTTTGAAACTTGTAAAGTTGAAGAATAACCAAATCAACCTTTGGTGAAAGGATGATGATGGTATTAAATTGTTAAATTTATACATGTAATGTATTGGATGGAATAACAATTCATAAAAGAACTATACTTATATTTCATTAGGTTACTAAAGACTTTATATGATACAGTCATATGTATTAAATGAAATAATGATTTAAAATTTTTGAAAAGTTCAAATAGTTTAAATCGAAGTAGAAATTAAGCATTGAGAATGCTAAAGCACTTCGATGAGATTGTTACGGTAATTTTTAAATTTTCGATTATCTATAGGGAATGAAATTCTCTGGTGAATACCTTTATAACTAAATTCCATAAGAGTACAGATTTATGTAAGGAATAAATTACAATATGAGATATTGTATGATGCAATGTTATTTCTTCTATAGCTACAATGACTTACCTTCTATAGCTTCAATTGAATTAGATATGAAATGTTATGTCAAAGTTAAATAATTTAAGGACGTGATGCTTAGTTGAAGCAAGAATTATTCATTAAGTTTAGAACTAAAATGGGTAATAAGAGGTTGTGAGATGTCCAAAAGGTTGGATATAATCTTAGAGACCCATTAAACAAATTATTTGTTTCAATGTATACTTATAAGAAAATGGTTCTTAAGATAAGTAGTGGGAGTATGATGAAATTTGAAAAGTTAAAATCTCATAGCAATACATCTAATTGGAACTAGTGCCTTTATTGATACATTTGATGTATAGTTAAAAAGCTACGAGACATTGAAAGATTCACTTTTAAGATGAATTCGAAGAGTTTGTTTTGGAGATGATTGTGAATTTATCATGTCTACAAGAAGGTTAGTGGGCGTATAGTTGCCCTTTTCAATGAGAGTGTGTGGAGACATATTGCTCATAGAGAACAACTATTCTAACTTTCAATTGTTAAAAAACATAATTGTCCAAGAACAACTCTTGTTCGATATGAAAAGGTAACAACTTAATTATGGGAATTAGATTTATAGAGACAATTGGATGTTGTTCACCTGTTCTACGTCTAAGTATATAAATAATATACTAAAGGTGTTTAGGATTTGAGATATCAAATACTTATGAAGTGTTGAAGATATTCTTTATTCTATTTATAAGTTGATATTTGAGTTTAAGGAGATAAGGATATTTACTTTAGAAATAATTCATAATTAAGGTTTATTTTACTTAGACCAATATCATTTTAAGATTGGAAAGGTTCCAATGTAGCAATAGTAGCTAAATAAGCCATAATATATTTTCCATTTAATGGAAATGATTAATTGGATCAATAAGTTCTTTACTGAACCTGATATAGTTCCTTGCATTGTTTAAAACAATAATGTACTGTCAAACATTAGAGTCATTGGGCATGCCTAAGAAGATAATGTCTCATCAAAGATCTAAGGATGTATTTAATCAAATTTTCTTAATTATGATGATAATTGAGACGGAAGTTGTAAGATTTAAGCAAGTGCTCACTACAGAGAATCGTCATATACTGATATGGTATATGATACTTAAACGATTGACTTAATGTAAGTGGGAGATTATTAGTTTATACCTACAACCAATTTTTTTGGTTTCAGTTTAGTGAGAATATGATTTAAAGACATTCTTTATCTTGTACATGTTTAAATGTATATGATAAAGTCCATGCAATAATTGTACATTGCAAATAAAATTATAATGGGATTATAATTATGAGATTCATATTGTATTTTTTGCATTGTCTCTAAATTGTTCCTAGTCATTGTTTTATTAAAATTGGACATTAATATAACACGAAAAGACTAACATATGTTATATTTTTCCTTATGAAGGAAGTGGTCGATCTCATAGGCTAAAGTATGGAGATACTTAAACAAACATGTGTGTTCTTGTTAGAGAACAAGTTCATTGAACATAGTCGATATGAGAAATACATTTGAAACATTACTTGTACATCTATGGAATTCCTATTGTGATGATTATATAAGTGATTCTTCAACTTGAGGTCTCTAAAGTTATCTTATATAGGAATTGCTATGTTTTGATACTACTTATGACCTATTTAATAATTGGTCGATCAATTGGTAGTCATTGGATGTAGCATGAACTATATATGGAGGTAGTTATGTGATCAAGATATGATTGATCACCCTATAGTAATTAGTGAGAATGTTCTATTATTCTCGATTAGTATTGATTCGGGAAATCCTTGGCCAAGGTGAGATGACGCTTTGTAAATAGTTTACAAACATCATTAATTGAATCAAAAGCTAATGACAGAGAACTAATACGAATTGACTTAAAATAGAGTACATATTAATTCCATGCTCTGTGCTAATCAGAACACTGGATGACGAAAGGATTGAATTATACGGAAAAATCATGCATAGAAAGGTTAGTCAAAATCACTTTGACATTCCTAAATATTTGGGTGGTTATGACTCGTTTCTAGACGCCATCTTGATCTATGATTATAATTTGTTTAATTAGAAAATTAAGTTTTAATTTATGTAATTCTAATTATGAATTAGAGTTATTTAATCATTTCCAATATATTTAGGAACCTAATGGGTCTCACATAAAAAAGGGTTGAAGAGAGCAAAATTATTTTAATCAAGTTGAACTTGATTGTGAAGTTTGAGAAACTTATTTTTAAAAAATAAAGGTAATTCATTAACTATAGTGAAATTATTTACAACATTACATTGAAATTTCCTCCATGGAAATCAAAAGAATCCCTTACAATGACAAAACACATGCTACAAAGCAGAATACGCAAACATCTAAGTTATAAGAACCAACGTGATTTCATACTCTCTGACAAGTGTTGGGTCAAATACTTCGTTATAATAAGGCTTTCCTCTTATTGAAAATAAAATCAACAAGTTGGTATAGGCTGGTTTGCTCCTTACGATATATTCTTGAATTTCTCTCACGCCACATGTTGTATATTGTGACTGAAAAAGTTGTTTAAGCCCTTTTACCATTATGTATAAATATAGTTGACTATCTTGCAACCGCGAGCTAGACACGCGGATGATCCATGGGAGGTAGTAGTCGGCTTGAGATCCTCTGTACCAGCTTTTCTGTGCCATTTATGTGCCACCCTCTCCTATCCACAGATCTCACAATAAATAAATGGGACAATGTGAAATAAGTGGACGGGAGAAGTTGGCACAGAAATGGCACAGAATAGACGGTACAAACGATCTCATCCTGTAGTAGTCTAGTCATACGAGATATCAGACGGTAAAAGTTTATGGAGGATTTGGGTCCATACAGTAGTGAAGTAGGAGCAGTTGAAAAAAAAGATGGTTTTTATCTTTGTGATTAAATATAAGATATTTAATAAATAAATATCAATATGAGATATTGATTCTAATTTGAGCATAATTACTATTTAATTAGAATAATAATTAAAGTTTAATTAAAAATTAGAATTTAATTTCAACTAAATTACTAAAATGTTCGAAATTAGTATTTAATTAGAATAATAATTGAAGTTTAATTAAAAATTAGAATTTAATTTCAACTAAATTACTAAAATGTTCGAAACCTATTATAAATAGGCTTAAGCTCTAATGGAATTAGCACTTCTTGCTTAAGCCTCTCTATAAGTGTTACAGAGTTTTCTTAACCTATTATGTAGATACCGTTAGAGGCCAAACATTTGTGCAACTATGATGGTTAAGACGGATTGGTTCAGAAACAGTTTAAGAGATACGACAAGAAAAGGATTAAGTTTCGAAATAAGGTGCAAATTAAGATTCCACTTTATTATGATTTGTGTTAATCATTTTATAAAATTAAAGAGATGTTGGTTTTTGGGAAATCAAAGTTTTAAATTTTTTTTCGTAATTATTCTGTTGCGATCAGGATCAAATCCTGATTCGGTTTCCCAGTAAGAATGATCTTGCATATTGTATGGCTCTCTCTTTTTGTCCCAGGTCGATACCAACAAAAATATATTATTAGAACATGATTATGGGCAGTTTTGTATAGATACTCTTCTTTGAGCTTTTTTTACATATATCATATAATAATGAATTAGCAACATGTCATCGTAGTCTGTAGTTGGATATGACTAGTAAAAGCCAACCATGAATCTCTAAACATGAAATTTGCCACTGTGAACTTTGAAGCTTCGGTTGCTCCAGTAATATTAAAACTAATCCATTTCACTCTGCTAGAAACTCTACCATCAGTATCAATGTTGAAAAACTCAATAAAATATCGTGTCTTCACACGAAACCCTTACCAAGCCATTTAATCTAACATTCACACATCAAAGCTTCGCCGATATTTGACTGCATCACCACAGACCTCAAGTACTGCTTCCAAGGTCTACCTAGATATAAGTTAAAAGTTATGATTCACTGTAGCAAAGTTTGAGCCATCCATAAACCTACGTTTTTGAATTGCAAAGTTTTTTTTTGAAAAATTAAAATGAATTAAATAAGAAAGGAGTTTAGTACATCCATTATCCTACTAACAGGATATCAAAACAAAGACCAAACGACATCGTAATCGAAAGAAACGACACCGTGAATAAAGCCATCTTATGTATTCTCATATCTTCCTAAAATAAGTTAACAAAAATCCCCCTTTTAGAGTTTCACCAGAAGTTTCCGAATTTGGGCTCCAAATCTTCGTCATTAGCAACTCCAAAAGGTTATGGAGGTAAGAACTTTCTGGTTTGATCTTCATTACTTCATCTTCTCTTTTTGTCTTCACTCATTTTTTATTATTAGGAATACTCGAAGGGTCTTCTTGCATGTTTAAGCTCTGGCTACTCTCTCACTTGTCCCGAATGTATGTCTTCAGCACCTGCGAAGGGTCTGATGTAAAAATCTCATTAAGGAGGGACTCCGTAAGGTAAGAATCCATCTTTAGATTCCTGCAGATCTATTGTGTGTGTGCTATTTGGCTAGATTAGGTTGTAGAAATTTACTGCTCTATGTACTGGGTATTCTGTAACACCCGCTATTAACGTTACACCGAAATAAATTAATATTGAGATTAACGTCATTAAAATCAGAGCAGTGAATAATAATGTTAGTGACATCAAATTAATGATGTATGATATTTTTCAGTGGTCACAGGAGGTTATTCGGAACAGATGTTTAAAAAAAACCAGTACAAGAGTGGCGTTTTTGTAAATAAATGGACATGGGGGAGTATATAAGGAAATTAGTGCCTTGTCTTCTTCTTCTCTCTCCTCATGCACGACCCTAACCTCCA
>JAOSBP010000006.1:2915116-2939649 GCA_027563825.1 Erythroxylum mucronatum
GGAAACCCCACTATTTACTGTTGCCATGCTATGACCATGAGATTCTGTATGATATTTGTAGCCATTAACGAAATAAACCGGATACGATTTCACAGTTCGTAGAGGTCCTTTCGCAAGATCTGATATGACCTTGTTCTCAATTCGGTTTTCTATGGCCTACGAAAATAACATTGTTCAATATAAATGGTTCCATTTGTAAAACACAACATGTGTTTTGTATAATGTAATAAGGAGTTGATTTGTCCGTGAAAACTAATATATCTCTCGAACCACCGTGGGAAGTGTCGGCCTAGCTCATGATTGATTTCATCCTGTGTGCTATTTGGCATGAGCTCATGAAACAATGCCTCGTACATCCTGTTCATAAGCAGGTCATGTAGTTATAACAAAAACACAAAATGTGTTCGCATGTAATGTGGTTGAACTTACTGCACAAAAGGCTGAACCTCTTGGCAGTTCAGTCAAATGTAACCATGGGCAGCCGATATTTCCTGCTCAGTTAACATTCTTCTTGATGGGCGTCCATATGTTCGCCCAGGAAATGTGAAAATGGATATGTTGCCATCTACATGACTGGTGCCGCCCCCATCGTCATTGCGAGGAACTTTTCTTGCTCTTGTGTGAACATGTGGCGCAAAATAATGTCCGCAGAATGTACTAGTCTCCTCAACCAAATACGCATTACAAATGGAACCTTCAACTCGAGCCTTGTTTTTCACATTTTTCTTCAAGTGATGCAAATACCTACATGAAAAATAATTAATATGACAATGTATCCGTTCAATCCAATCACACTCCATTAACTAATCATTCAATGTGAATTACCTCTCAAACGGATACATCCATCGATATTACACCGGACCAGTGAGTTTAGCCTCACATGCTAAATGTACAGGTAAATGTTCCATCACATCGGAAAAGTTAGGAGGAAAAATCCCTTCTATCTTGCACAAAATGACTGGAATCTCCCTGTCTAACTGTTCCATGTCACTGTACTTGATTTCAGATGATGTCAAACTTTTGTCAAAGCAATCGCCCGAATGTCAGACATTATCAAGGAGATCAAACTCTCTTTTGTAGAGGATTTGTTCTGGAAGCGTCGAAGATTCCGTTCTTTCCAAAGCCAGTATAGACAAACGCTTAAGACAATAATCTTAAATGGTTTGTTAGAAGTTCATGTGAAGAGAGATAATTTGTGATATCCATAATCTCCGACCCTGAATCAGTCCAAGAATATAAGGCACAAACGGTTATCCAAATGGAGTTGTTGAAGGAGCATGCAAAGAAAAGCAAGTAGTAAAGTTACTATTTTATGATCGGAAGGTCACGAATTTGAGTCACTGAAATAGTTTCTTTGTAAAATACAAAAAAAAACTGTATATAGTTGATTGCAGCTCTTTTTAATAAAATCATAATAGATAAAAAAGAAAAAATCAAAACTAAAAACATAAACTAACATTCAACTAGAAAAGTGTTTTTCCCTTAAGTTTGAAAATAAAAAAACACGGGAAAAAAGAAATGGGATCAAGTGTGCACTAAATTAACAATATATTTGATGTATTGAGTAGTAATTCAACCTCTTCTTCTCGCGGCGGAGAGGCTCTTGCTTACATTCTCATTCTTGTAGCATAAGATTATGATTAAGGTAACCATATTGTATATAAGATAACGTTGGAATTGAGTACGAGTAGTGCAACCTTAAACAGTTTGCTAAACCGACCATTTGATTTGATGCCAGCTAAAGTCAAGTCAAACAGAGCTCCTATAATAAGGGGTTTTCTTTTTATTGCTTTTGCAATGAAACGACGTTGTATGCAGAATGGCGAATGGGAGAAGAGCGCGTATAATATATATGCAAGCGTTATATGAGGAAGAGTGGCTGATTGGCTTTAGTGTCTGGTGACACCAGGAACGCTGGCTGACCCACACGCAGCTCTCTCTGGTGACCATTTTCATTACAAGTTTAGCCCAAGCGCTTTTAAATCCTTTCCCCTCTTTTTATTTTTGTTTTTTAAATAAATAACAATATTTTAAAAATCAGATTGAACATCGAATTCATCAAAAGAAAAGTTTAATATTTAACCAAATGGTTGGGGGTTTGAATCCCACCCTTAGGAATGCAGCAAGCTCCTAGGCCAGCTGTAGCCCTCCCATGTTGGAGATGTTCCTGCAACGAAGGGATTAGTCACTAATTCCGTCGGTGGATACCCTGAGTGCACCAAAAAAAAAGAGTTTAATATTTAACCAGTATATAATAAATGACTAAAGTTTAGGACCTTAACACTATCAGAAAGACCAGGCAATATCATCTCCGAATTAGAACTTACAAGCATAATTGAACTCGAGTTTAATAATACACATATTTACCCCTGTTTGATAGAAAAGTTGTTTCTGATAAATTCGCATACAATACAACATTAAGATATTATAGAATTATAAATAAATATTCATAAAAAAGATAATACAATACAAAATAACGTAAATATTCAACATGTTAAAGATAATCATCATAACTTCTAATCCCGTTAAATTTATCTATTAGAGATTATTTTGTAAGTAAAATTTACAAAATAATAGTAAGAAAAAAATTCTTAAATTTTCAAATCACAAGTTTCTGAGCATAACACCGCCTATGAATGGACATTAATTATCATAAATAAAAGATTTAGTTAAGACAATTTTAAGACGGAAATGCATAAGCCAGCAACAAGATCGAGATTCAACACCTCACTGGAAGAGGCGTTTTGGCAGCAATTGGAGCAACCTGTAAATGATATGAATCTTTTATGTTGTTTTACTTATTTTCAAAAATATAATTATTGTTTTAAAGCAAAAATTTTTTTTGTGATCTTAAAAATTCTTAAAATTTTCATTTTATCAAGTTTTTATAAGTTTATTTTGACATAAATTCTTATATAACTAATTGTTTCTAATATCTTAATTGTTTTTAATATCGAAGATATGACTCACAAAAGAACACTTTTGACATATTATAATTTATTTTTATTTTTATTTTTATTTTTTTCTCTTTATATGAGTCATTTGGAGACAATCTCTCTGTTAGTTAAGGATAAGGCTGCGTATTACTGAACCTTCTCAGATTTCAGGTGTCAGCGGAATTTCTACTAATTGTTGTTGTTTTTTAATGAATTTTTAATATTTTAATAATAATAATTTAAAATAAAAATGTACAGAAAAAATATAACTTTTACTGTTAAAGAGTAAATCGTTATATAACCCTAATTAATTAAGAGCATTTATTAGTTGAAATAAAAAGGTTTAAATAGGTTAAAGAGTCGACCGTTACATGATATATACACCTAACCTAAGAATCCCATATGATTCATGTTTACGTTATTGATATGAATTTTCAAATTTTCACCAACTACATGTTTTAGTCATATTATTCTCAATTCCCAAAAAAGCGATGAGATAATCGTAGCATAGTAAGCGCGTGAGGGAGGAAACCGTACTCCGACCTAAACCTTAAAAATCAAAGGGATTACTGATCTGTCCAATCTGTAATCATCTCCAATATTCCCTCCGAATTGTCCAAATATTCCATGGCCAAGCCCAGCTCTCCAGCCCACCCGCGCGTGGAAACCCACGGAAAACAATAAAAATTAATAAAAACATGCCATATTCCTCGGCGTCAAGTCAACATGTGTTCCGGTCACGTGACTTACGGACGTGACCTTGTCTAGGTCCATATGGTCTCTCCTCTTGATCTTCTCGTGTCCTCCGTCTAAATTGATGCAATCCTCCGTTTTATTAATACCAGTAATTGCTCGCAACCCTATGGTGTCTCCGTCTCTTTTAGAATAACAACAAGAAGATGACTCTTATGTGTTTGATCTTTTGTTAATAGTTTTTGAAGCCATGGTCAGCGCCTGATGCGCTCTAGATTCTCCGGGAAAATAGAAAACTTTGGCCTTTGTTATTATTTTATCTGCTTGATTGGATTATCGTGGGATTTGCTTGTAATGTGGAGTATGTGATCAGCATGTCTCCTCGTGGCTCACTTGTGGTGTTGTTAATTGCAATTTGACCCTGCCTATACTCCATAGTCCATATTCCTTCCTTGTGCACCAACTTGTATTGCTTTAACCACAAACTGTTTGGAATTTTCTAGCCAGAGTTTTGTGCTTTACATGTACAGAATGTCAATATGTACTGATTTGTTAGCTTTATATAATGAATATGGCCCTAATCGGTTTCAAAGTTGAATTCCGTATCTTCAGACAAAATAGTAACACAACAATTCCTGAAGTGAGAGATGTTTTAAATAGTTCCTGTCCTTTATAGGTGCCTAAGCATTAAAAGCTCTATACGTTGAGTGGCGTTAACGACAGTGGGGTTTGAGGCAGAAACGGTGACTTGCAAGCCATTGCAACGCCTCATCTTTTTGTCCAAATGTGCAGTTTATGTTTATGTATATTCTGTCTCCTCACAGCCATTAAAATAGTGGTGTAGCATTTGGAGGAATATTAGCTTCTTCGTTGTGAATCGTGAGATGAGAATAGAGTCATGTGTTGCTTCGAAATTCGGGTTTTTACCTTCTCCCACTCTCTTTTCGAGTGTACCATACACATATATATGTATCTATATTATATATGTATATCCAATGAGATGACAAAAGAGAAAAGGAAGGAATCACCGAAATCTACGCCGTTTAGGCTGACGTGCATCACCCACGACATTAGATCATAGAAATATAATAGCTTGCAGACTTGCGTTGCATGGCTTGTTAACCTACTTTTGGAACTTTTTGCGTCTGTGTTTCATTATACTTTATCGTGTCAATAAGTGTTTAAAGAAGATGCCCTCATTAGAAGGTTGGTTTTAGTTATTTCTTACGAGACTTAAAACAGTCAGAGACTGAATCTCTCTTAACAGTCATGACTCCTATGATGAACTTGGGGTCAAAGCCGGGACTGAAGGTTGAAAATGGACTAAAAAGAGTAACTCGACACGCACACATTTTAGAAAAGCGTAACTGAAAGCAACATTTTGCAGTGTAATAAGGAACTGGTGATAGGGTCAGGTGCATCCATCCCCAAGCTGAAGCTGTCAAATGTTGCGGGCAACAACGTTAGCTGTGAAACAAGTCAGTACCTAGATAGGCCAACCTCAAAACTTCTTCAACTTATCTAGCAAAATGTACTTCAAATTTCGAACCTTGGGACTTACAATCTAGATTCTGGACCAGTTTCTCCAGTCTACCGCGTCATTTTCTTCATTAATTTCATTTAGTTTTTGCTTTCCCAATGTTAAGCTCACCAGTCAGCGATCACGTCAGTGTATATACTCGGCCGTGACATGAACAAAGTTATTGCATGAATAAGTTAGAGACAAATATGAAGGCGTTGTGAAAGGGAGAAGCAAACGATAGAGACAAAAGTTATAGAAATTTGATGGGTAAAAACTAAAAAGTGAATCTATTATTTCACTTATTTTTAAATATATTTATTATTTTAAAGTCCTTTATAATACCAAAAAGATATTTTACCGAGTTTTTAACTACTAAATCCTTGATAATATTTGTATGTCCCTTTTTATTTGAATTTAATAGTGATTTATTAAAATAAGTAAATAGAAATTAACTAAAACATCTATTTTTAAATATTTTAAGTAACAAAAATATTTTTTAAAACGTGTAAAAGATATTTTTATGTTTTACCCAATATGATAAATGTTATTAGGGCATGAAAGATATTTACTTTGCATCTTTGGAGGGGAAAGAGAGAGAACAGGAGGGTGTTGTGTTGTCTGAGTTGTACCTCTGCCATTGACTGCAGCACAGTTGAAACCTGAAAGTGAAATCTCGTTGATAAGATGTATACAACAGGCACATTTTACATCCCATACGTAATTGACAATATTGGAATAAGCCCCTCCTCTCTACCGAGTAGAGCGAACTGAGGTGATTGATAGCTGCCTAACTCCTACTACCATTAATACCCGACCTGTCCTCTACAGTCTACAGACATCTCCCTCCATCCCCCCTCTGGTTCGTCTACTAGGAGATTAAAAGATCAGTTTCTTGGAATTTGAATAAAGATATTTTTAATGGTACTGTCCTGGAAAGAGTGAACTTTGACAGGCCAGCTAACTTGTTGTCTAAGAGCACTCGTTATGTTTGGTGATTCGCCAGGTTTTTCACTTGTTACCGAAGAAGGTACGGGTTTGGGCTTTCTGGCTCATGACTCATAAGTTCAACCACCCTCTTGATCAGTTTCTGACCACAGATTGGCACAGAAATATAATGTTAAAGACCCCACTTGCAGGTACATTATATCATGTGCCTGCATGAAATCAGTTCATGTTGGTGGTGATTTTTGATTGACCACTGAAACGTGAGACCAATTAGATCTGTACCATTTTAAAGTTCACCCACCAAGATAAGCAAGCTGACGCTAACACTTTATTAACTGGGACATGCAAGGGGCGCTTTACCGCCGGACCTTGCGCTGGTTAATTTGCCTTGAGTTTGCTTTTCTTCTGTATTAAAAAAAAGAAGAAGAAGAAAAAACCGGTCACCAACTTCTAGTTGTGAGGAATGAAACCTCTACTAGTTGTATTCAAGTTGGGGACGAGATTTCTGTCTAATATTACGGTGTCTTATTTTATTCCATGAATTTCAGCCGTTCATTTATGCGGGTTCTGTATGGACGCATATAAATAAATGACTGAGATTTATGAGACAGAATAAAACTTACTCATGTCACGCATAAGCCTAAAATGATGATTTTAAATTAAACGATAAATTTGACTTAATTAATGAATAGTAAACATTTTTTAAAAAATACAAAGGAATACAGTGTATAATTGATATCCTGCCCTATTCTTCGTAAATCTAAATTCTTGTATACTGATTACTGAGACGTGTTGTTGATGTTTATAAAGGGTAATTAAATAATATATTTGAATTAATTAATGAATAGGACAAAGGGTATTTAAACTTTTCAATATGAAAATTTGGAGAAGTTTTTAAAAGTCCTCAATCGAATCCAGACCTTCTGTATGCTTTCTATGGCTTTTCCATTTGGCAGATTCTGTAATTGTAACATCCTTGTATATGTACCTGTTCGTTTAATGCTCAAAATGGCTTCTGAACTCAAGTTTGCTGGGTATGCAAAGGAACCTATCTCAATCACATGTATCATCGCTTGGATTTATCTATCTTTTTGGCTTCGTAACAATTCCTGTTTCCTGTTTATGTTTGGAGAAGGTGACTTTTATTTAAACATTCTCGTGAGTCTGTCGTGTGGACCACTAATGTAGATTTTTTTTGTTTAAATCTTCTGTCCAAAGGTTTACATATTGCCTCTCGTTTCTACCTTGTTTTGACTCTTTCAAAATATCTGCTAGAAAAATTGCCTTTTTGGGTTGTCCATTTTTTTTTGGGGTAAATGTTTGACTAAACATGAAAATATTAAAGAATTTATAAGTGGTAAGAGTTAATTATCTAAAAAATCTAATATGGTATCAAAGCCGATGGTTCGGCAAGAGACGAGTATGAAGATGGTAGGTGAATTCTATGGTTGATTCCCTACAAAAAAGAGCAAAGAGATTCCTGGTAGGCCCAGACCCGTAAAGTAGAAGGGCTCTTAGTAACACTATATACTCAAGCTGCTATACAAAAAGACTTTCACTTAAGAAGGAGTCCAAACCCAATATAAAAGTTTACACTTGAAGGAGAGATTGTTGAAATGTCAAGTATAAGTAAAAATACCATGTTAGAAAGAGATGAAATTAGTAAAGGAAATAAATAACAAGGACTCGTAAACTTAATACCTTAATACCTTAAAGGTTTTAAGTTGAAGCGTGTACCATATTAAAAATCTCTCTTCACATCCAACATTTCAAACTCCTCGTAAATAGCAAATAGAACAAAGCTATACCTAAATGTCAGCATCAACAACATAAATCCCCTCGCATTTCACTTTCACGGGAGGGAATAAGCCGCTTCTTTGGCGCTTTAGTATAATGTCTAGAACTTGATACTAAGCTCGTTGGACAGATTTCATTACGGTTTTTGTTATTGTCGTTAGCAACATTTGCCGACACGAAATGACTCTGACAATGATGTTTATACATGAGTATTTGGAACGGTTACATTTTCTGTTTGGAAATAGTTTCTGTCTCCAGCTAGCTAGAAGGCCTTCTCCTGTAAAAAGGAAAAGATAATCTTGTTTGAAGAAGAGGGTGTATATACTTGTATTGATTACGGAAGCTAGTTCTTGTAACGACTACTTGAAAGATCTCTCAATGCAGATGAATATCCTTCTAGATAAGTGTTAGTGCAACGGAAGGATTTGTTTATTGTTGCTATTCAGAGACGAAGTGAAGATAGAAACAACCATACAAGTCCAAATAGGAAAATGGAATCGCATGAGCACCATCTATACCTCCAAACATTTCACGATTCCCATGTGTAGCCTGCAAATAACACTAAAAAAAAAACATAGCCTAAGAGTACAATAATAGAAAACCATGCGAGTCGAGGAGAAGGGATAATGGCAAGAGATAAAAATTGATCCATTCATGCATAAAAAATTAATTGGAAGATAAAGACATTCTTGGAACCTGCCTGCTGCATGCTTTTGTTAGAATTTTACAATGGGCTTACGGCTCACACGAGAAGAAAAGTTAGACCACATACAAGTCTAAGTGAGGTTCCATCCTAAAACTAATTGGTGATAGGTGGAGTAGCCCACTAGACTTATATGTTGGTCTTCTTTCCTTTCTTTTTCCAATGTGGGACAAACTCCCACTCTTATATTTCAACACACCCCCCTCACGTGTGGGTCTAAACGTGATATAATCTATCGTTCGGAGGTGTTAACAACTAACATAAGAACAACTTACTCTGATACCATGTAAACATTCAGGTAACAGAGAAATGTAACAGAGGAGTGTAACGAAAAAGGTACGAAGGAATGAAATATCTTAATCATTCCATAAATATTTGCTGCATGCTTTGATTTTAAATCCATAAATAATTGATTGTGGCATATAGCTGAAAAGGATGGTAATCAATTTTTTAAAATTATATTGGACTCATTATAATTTTACGATTTTTTATTTATTCCCTATATTTAAAATTGTTACGTATGAGGGCGAGTTTCGGAACAATTGATAAGGTTACTCCTTTATCACGAGTTTGAGTCACAAAAACAAACTCTTTGTAAAATGCATAAGGAACATTATGTATAATTGACGATCTTTTCTCAACCCTCGCAAAGCGAGAAGCCAGCCTTAAAATTATTATGTACTCATTATATTAAAATTATAAAATTTTGATGTAACATTATTTTAAAGTTATGATTAATTCATATACTAAGTATAATAAAGAACATCACATCTTATATAAAATTTTAATACATTGAATTCTGAGTATTTTCTTTTATACTAGTTACTTTTAATATGTATTCACATCTCGTAATACTATTTCAATATTCAGCTGCATGCTTCTCAAATATCTACACTAAACACAACAAAGATTAGCATCTGCTTGTTCCCGTAGGAGCAACTAAACGTAGAGAAACTATACATTCCAAAGACATGATCGGGTGGTTTTGCACAAAACTGTATTAAAAACGTGGCCCAGCATGTATGGATTCTTTGTACAAATTCTGCACCAACGACCAATGATAAGCCCAGCGGCCCCCGAGAACAAGCCGAGTCTTCTTGCCGATTCATGTTTTGTTTTCGTTGGTTACAGAAAACAAAATAAGGAAATAATAGAAGCAATTCGTCATAGATTGAGTAGTTCGAGACTAGAAGCATTAAGCATATGTGCAATCCAATACATAGAATTGCTTGCATGTTACGTATGGTTGGTAATTTAGGTCCTACCCGATTCGAATGAGCATGACTCATAACATGTTTTGTTTAATGGTTGAATAATACATTTTTTAATTTTTTAATTTAGAATTGAGTGTCAAATAAAATAATAATATTATTATTATAGTTTCAAATAAATTCTCAATGTAATAAAATTGCAAAATAAAAATTTGAGTTATGTTCTATCCCTTTATTATCATCCCTAGTGTTATAACATTAAATAGATTCTTAATCGTGTGTACCAATAACCCTCGTTATAAAAGACACTATAATTCACTTATTTCTTTACATTAACATTTACAATTGTCAATTACATCTAATTCCGTTGAAAAACAAGTTAGAGAGAAAAGTAAATCAATCTATATAATAAGTAGCCTGGATCAATTCAACTGATTCGACAGTAAAAATCTTAACATAGAACATGAAATTAATATCTATTTTATTTTGAGTTTAATCATGTTAATTCTCAAATGTTGTTAATTGATTCAATTAATGAAATTTGAAAATTATTTTCTAAGTGTTATTCCACCTTAGCCTAAGATTTTTCGAATTAATACTAATTGAGAACAATGGAACATTTTTCCTAATCACTTTAGGATGATTAATCTTGTACTGATGACTCAACTATCTCTATATAATTCATGTTATATCCAATGACTACCGACTGAGGTATCATTAATTAGAACATCTTATAAGTAGTATTAACATATAACAATTCCTATATAAGATAACCTTAAAGATCTCAAGTCAAATAATTACTTATACAATCATCACAATGAGAATTTTTATAGATATATAGTTTATGTTCTAAATGGATTTTCATATAGGGTCAATTCAGTAAACTTATTATCTAACATGCATCAACACATTTGTTTATTTTCATACTTTAATCTATGAGGTTGACTACTGCTTTCATAAGGAAAAACATAGCGTGTTAGTCTTTTTACGTTCTTTTAATGTTTAGTCTTATAATTATAATCTCGTCATAATTTTATTTGTAATATATATTTATCATATATACTCTATTGTATACATCTAAATTATGTAATATAAAAAAATATGTAATATAAAATTATTTTTTATATTACATAATTTTATTTGTAATATATATTTATCATATATACTCTATTGTATACATCTAAATTATGTAATATAAAAAATATCTTATTTTGTTACTAAAATATAACCAAATTGATTAGCTGCAAGCATGAATTAATATTTTGTTGTGGTCATGCAACTTGTTAGTCTGAGTAGTGTTTCTTTCTGGAGCTTCAGTAGATTTGGCCACCGTACTTCTGTAGCAAATTTGTGGTATTGTTTTTTAGAAGTTTTGGATTGAATTGAACCAAGAAGTTTTGGGTACAAGATTTGGTGAAGATTTCGCAAAGAATTCAATATGAACGCTGAGTTTTAGTGCCCCACTATCCCATGGATGAAGTTAGAAAGTTGTGTCCTGCTGTTGCTCCAATGTTGTTATTATTTCCGTGCATGACAAACACATCCGAGAAGACTGAAGAGACCTGTCAAGTAAGGATGTCTCTATTACAAAAAATGGATGCGAACAGTTGCTTTGTGTTTTGGGTTGGCACCTGTTTTCCTCTGATCTGATGAACTAAGCAACATGTAAAAGCCAAAAATGCTGAACTACATTGATGGATGTCCGGTCAACTGAATTTTCAAGTTTCAGTATATTGTCTTCTGAAAGCTCGAGAAAGAGGAATTCCATCTGCTTTTCAGATTAACATAAACTCCATATGGTATTATCCTTTTCCTTCTGATGACATACCATATGATAATGTCACTGGACAACAAACTAGTTCCGTTTTTTTTTCTTCCTCATAAGAAACAGGTAGCCCGCACCTGTTAATGGATTCCAAAAGTTAGGTAGGCTTCTGACATTTACATTGATAGATGGAGAACAAAATTTGCAGATTTGACCGACCCAAGAACATTTACCAACGGATGTTTTAAAGGGCTCTAAAACCAACAATACTAATTTCCAATCTCCACCCTAGCACTCCTTGTTAAGTTGGAGGATTCGTTTGTGTACAATATTTACAGCTGCTTTTACAATTCATCCCCACCCTCACATAATTGCTTGACCAGTATACTCTAAGCTGCATGTGCATGATAGGTAAATCATAGGATGTGCTCTTCTCCGGTGCAAAATGACATTCCATAACGTCGCTGTCAAGAACTGATGAGTGACGGGGGTTGAATAGTGACAAAACCAAGCGGACTCCTTGAAATGCACCAAACTACATAGGATGTCTCTGCTTCAATCCTTATCTTCCATCCGTTTAACATGTGTGCAACTTCAAACTTCAATCACACATGCACTAACATAAATAGATAACATATACAATAAAGGAATGCACATAAAAACAATGATAAGTCTCAGGATGAAGACATCTGTTTGTTCGGAGATTATCACTAACAAAAGGAAGAACCTCATAAAACTTTTTAACACGGTTTTCACTAAATAGTTAACCGGAATTACTTCTATCAAAATAAACCAATGCCATCCAAGAACTTTTGAAGTACTACGTGAAAACACATTGAGGTCCTTCCAATTTGTCAGCAATTGAAAACTTGCAACAAATCCAAATGAATTTGGATTACGGTTGAGGAGGGCAAATTGCACCAAGTTTTTTTTCACATGTTAAAGATGATTCTAGCTACAATCACAAATCCCAGACTGACAACTCCTACTTGTAACTAAAGTTTGTAAAGGATCTGGAAGGAAACTTCAATCATGAAAGTTAATGAAGCAAAACGAATCAGAAGTTACGCAGAAAGCAAACAAGTAGTTCACAGGAGACATCAGCACAAGTGAGATAAAGCACAAAAAAGCTCACCAGCATATATACCGACTGCATGTTGAGCACTTCTGCAAGCTTCACATGGGAGGAAAATTGCAGGAAAATCCACCAACTGGTAAGTCAGCAGATGCTGATCTCAGAGATTGATCACCGAATGACTTTCGTCCAGCCCCAGATATACACACACACATTTCATACTTGCTAACAAGTTCAAACATGCAGATATCCCCAATCTGCAGACCATTATCACGAGCAAATGCCATCCAACCTCCGCAGAAAGTATGTACAGCTCTACCTTTGGAGTCTGGGACAGAATTAACAGTCCAACAATCCCCTTGGAAATTGCGGAGTAGAATCTCTGTTTTGAGGTTGGGAAGATATGCTGTAGAAAATTGGTGAGGAATTTTCTGCAAAATGATAAGTAGTCAGTAGTAAGTAAAAGCAGACTACCACGGTTCAAAGATCAATCACAAAGTTCAGCACGTGCATTATAAAGTTGAGGAATTCTAACAACCCCTGAGGAATTGAAGTTATGCCATTGAAGACAAGAAACATTAGTTATACATCCAGAAAGATAAGCCCAAATTGGTAATAACACATTGGGCTCATTTTTGCCAATATCGTCTAGAAATTCTGAATCCATTTTCTCTAAGCTGTAGGTCTTAATTGTGATCCCCTAGCATTTGAAAATTCAACCCAAGACATTACTAAAGGAGCAATAGTGCAATCAAATTGTTTAATCATGCAGCTGCATCTCCTACATTAATCATTAGTCAAAAAGAAAATAATTAAAATAAAAAGGAAATAGGATATTCACTCACTAGAGTGTATGAACCACTGACATTGAACTTCCTCATGATTCTAACAAAATTGGGAAAACCCGAGGTAAATGATTTGGCTGCTTTTGCTTCATCAAGTGCCAACAACATCCTCAGACCAGTTCCCATTTCTGCATTGCATTGAATCTCAATTAATGTTCCATGATTCACCATATATATCAGAAAGAACTATTTAAATGAATCAAAGGGACTTAAAACAGCAGAGGTTTTCCTTAAGACTCAAAATAAGGGTTTATATTTAACATGGTGCAAATTCTGTGAAGATAGTAAAAGATATGACTAAATGCAAAATAAAGTAAACAAGTATGCTCAAAAGTCCAAATTTACAAGTAGATCCATTTAAACATAGCTTATATTCACATTCAGTTTGTCATTGATCTTTAAACACAAAACCAAGACAAAAAGGATGAAATCTTACCGTGCTTATTATTGCCACTCGTTGACTGTGGACCGAGCACAAAGCTGGCACAACCTTTCAGGCCATTGTCGTACTTTTTGGCGTGAATTGCTTGGTTTTTCCTTGCCCTTTTCTTATCGCCTATCTCTACTTTCTTGATTATTTTGGAATGGACATCTAAAGCATGACTTCTTGATTTCTTTGAAGAAGTTTCACTTTTAGGTGATGTATTAGGAGCTCCAGTATTCATCCCATTAGAAAAAGCTTTTCCACTTTGGTTTTCTGGACAATCCTTTCCAACTCGAAGAATAAAAACGCGCATTTCAAGTTTACAAACAAGTTCAAAGATACAAATGTCTCCCACCTTGATGTCATTATTACGGACAAAAGTCATCCAGCCACCACACAAAGTATGACTTGTATGCACTCTCGTAGTTGGTACAGAATTCACAGTCCAAGAAGCTCGTTTGACAGTGTGAAGGACAATTTCAGTTCTGCAATTTGGAAGATGCGCCATTGAGAACTTGTATGGTATATTCTGCATAACAGACAGTGAGTCTGATTGACCATATAACCAGATAACCAAAGGGGAAAAAAATTCTTTTCTAAGGCATGGACATCAATTAACAAATGGTTAAGAAACAGTCTAGGAATCCAAGAAAACATCACAAGTACAATCGCAAGGGACGACCAATCACATCAACACTAAATGATTGAAGTCCTCTAGTTAAACTGCATAACAGAGAGATAGATAACTAACTTACCAAAGTATATGAACCACTGATGTTGAACTTTTTCATGATCCTCACAAAGTAAGGATAGCATGAGATAAAGGATTCGGCAACTTTTTTCTCACGTTCTGAAAAAGTTGACATTGGGCCTCTTTCAGGCAGATTCAACTCATCTTCTTTTCCAATTCTTCTCCGTGTGGCTACTTCTGACTCAAAATCTAAGCACATTTCATCTAGGATAAAGACAGTGATTCTATACAGTTATATTTAATATGTATATAAGTACAAACATTTCTAAGCTAATAGCAGGAAGATATGTTTCAGTTAATACTACAAAAAAAAAATATCATACCCTTCTGATTGGAGAAAATTCCATCAACGGATGTAATTATGCCTAAGCTACAGCCTAATGTGTAAAGATGAAAGAGGGAAATAAAAAAATAGATCCATAAATTTTTGTAAGGGAAGAAATGAAAAGCACAAATCGAAGTGTACTTTCCAACTAGCAAGCAAGTGAAGATCAAAAAACTACTTGCGGATTGTTGAATTAGCACTCTCTCTTAAAAGGAGAACACTGCAAATTCTTGTCTGTAAAAGCGCTAGAATGATAGTTATCTTTCTTACCTGGCTTTCCATGGCCAGAATTCAGTTGAGAGGGCATGGCGGGACTGTTAAGTAAACTACCATATCGGACAATCTCCTCCGGGTACCTTGCAATAGTAATTGCGTCATCATGCTGACATGTTTCCTTGGTAGAAACGACTACCCCAGTTCCCTTCTCATTCTCAGCAGAATCTAAAAGAAAGTCAAAGCAGCTTTCCTTAGCTTTCTTGGCACCACATTCAGATATTTCACCTGAAAATACGCCTTGTTCCTCCCTTCCTCTTTTCCGACAAGACTTGCCAAGCTCTTCGCTGCATTTAGAATGAAATGCGGACTCTTTCTCACAAGCACTCTGATCAAAAACTTGCACAGTGAAACACAACCCCCCATCATATCTGAAAACCAAAAGGTCACCACATGCAATAAGATGGTCCCTCACAAACGTTGGCCATCCATGATCAAGGAATACATCATCATCATTCTTCACTAACTGAACAGACCAAACGTTACCGCTGGGACCCACTAAAGAAACAGACCCACTTGTCGTCCCTTCCATATGTTTCATGAAACTCACTGGAATTTTCTGCCCAACAAAAATTAACGCTGTCAACAATCAACACACAACAGACGACCATTATATGTCATGACCATTAGTTACTCAGTACTCAATTTACTTTTAGTTACTTTTTTTAACAGCTTCACTCCCAAAAACTCGAACTTGGAACAAATGCAGAGATAATAACCCACTATACTTCCACTTTAGAATCGTAATTACATTCCACAATCACACAACAAGTAGAACATATCAAAGAAGAAACAAGTTCGAAAATAAAATAAAAGCAATGAAACAATAACGATGAAAATAATAGGAAATACCAGTCTGGTGGGGGTCATATTAGAGGAGAAAATCTCAAAGAAGCAAGGACGTTGCTTTGCAATAACCATCTCCGGTTGATTCTCTTTTTCAATGTTCTCTATAGACAGAATACAGATTGCGGGAAAACGAAAGAAAGTTGGTAACTTTCTCTGGAATTACATGGAAATTTATGGAATTCGAGAACAAGGACATGTAAATCACAAGCAAATTCTGAGGAACCAAACGGAGAGAAAGATAAGAGAGTGAAGAAGAAAGAAGAAGGGAATTAAGAGGAGCGAGAGAGAGCGAGAGAGAGGGATGTGTTATCACGCACAGAAATTAGCGCGTGACATCACATGCATTTGTAACGACGTCGTACTATGGAGTTAATCATATCCCGTCAAATAAGCACCGCCTCCTGTAATAGTTGACTGTTGCAGAAATGATAAAAGCAGTGGTAGTAACTATCCAAAGCCCACGACTAATGCCTCATTCTACCTACTTAACTTGCTTGTAGAAGAGAGAAGTCAAGTTTTATCTTTTGAAACAAAAGAAAATGTCTTACACCCAATGAGCGAGTGCTATCTTCAGACAATTCTTACATTCGATAAACTTATTCTGCTGAATGCTGAACTAATATATATGTTTGTATGGGCAAAACTCTACATGAACCTTAACAAGAGTTGTACAAAAACTACATTCCCAGTTACATCAAGAAGAATGAACAAATTCATATGCTCACATCACAAATATGTCCAGAAAGAGCAGAACATGGATCATTATGCAAAAAATTACACCTTCACATCTTTCCACCTCCTACAATCACAAAGTTGAGTCTCTCACATTTCTTCTTGGACCTTGTGAGTGTCTCTGTATCCACCTTTAACGGATGCAAACCTCCTTCATCTATGTTTATGAATCATCATCTTCAACTAATGCTAATTCCCCCTCTTCAACGAAAGAGGGTCGAAGAAACTTAGCAATGAAGGCCCACATCTTATAGACATCTTCAAAATTGGTTAAAAATCCGAGAGATGCAGTAACAACCTCCATGCGATAGAACACATTTTTACTATCTTGGCGGCCGTTAGCCATTGGCTTGCACAATGCTGTGTCTTCAAGGTTTAAGTTCCTGGAATGTTGTTTTGGGCCGTCTACCATTCTTACATGGCTAAGAATGCCAATTCCCAAAGAGATTCCATGTTTATCAGCTAACTTCTGTACAACTTCTGGGTGGATTAGTTGCCCTTTAGTGCAGTCCCTGACATTGAAAGCTACAGAAGCACCTCTTTCATATTTTATCTTGGGGCCATATATCTGTACAAGAGATGCTTCCTCACCATCTGAAGATGGAATGCGAAGTTGAAGTAAGGAGGTGACAAGCCAGTTAATGAGATATCGGAGTCTGAGAGTAGTTTTGTTGAGTCCCAGCAAGTCGATGTGATCCAGATGTCGGCAAATTATCTCCGGCTCTGTTCTTCCCCATTCTTGTTCGTCGCCGTCACCATCATCGTCACTATACGATTCGTAATCACCATTGGTAGCTGCAGATACATCCCCCACCTCAAAATGACTTGAATTTTCTCTGTGATTTTCTTCCATGCTAAAGGAAACTCTGTGGCTCATGCCAACAACTCGATCAACCTCTTCCAAACCAAAGTACCTGCCCCTTTCTCTCCCACCCAACAGTCTAAACTCACCTTCTGTCTCTCTCCTTATAGCACTCTCCTTTGCTTCTTGGATAATACTGCATGCTGAAGCACTGTCATGTGCATCATCCTTAAGGCCAGAAATCTGGTTGGGACAGAATCCATTTGAAGTCAAGATCGACCTAGGATCTGCCAACTTTGACTCATCTCTTATTACAAACTCCTCCTGAATCTCTCCGGCATGCTTTGAGTCAGCATTTTCCTCTCTATTGTTTAAGATATGCTCTCTTCCAGTGCATATTTCTTCTTCAGGAATTCCCTTTGAATGGTCAGGCTCCCGGGCCACCGATAGCACAGCTGCATCGAAAGATAAAACAGGATCGTTATGTATTCTGTGATTTTTATCATTTTCATCGCATCTGGAACTCTTTATTGATTTTGATGCTGGTTTAGGCAAGAATCGGTTCATGAACCTATTGCCAGAAATCCATGATGGTGAAAGTGGAGAACCTGTTTTCTGCTTGCTCAATTGCTTACAATTATCAGACGGTAATGGACTGTGACCCAAATCAATCCAGTACGAATTTTCTGATGATTCAGACTCACTGAAAATTGGACTTCTCATGACCTCGCCAACTGAAAAGCTCTCTGCTTCCTCAAAAATGGTGCTTGCCCCATCTCTATCTGAGCTGTTATCATGTTCCATCTCAGTTTCAATAACATCCCTGACCTGGTTGGGAGTGAATACACCTGAAAAGGCAGGCAACTGTGATCCCCCTTGTGTTTCTGGTACAGTTTCTTCATCACAACAGATAGCATTTTCTTCAATTCCAGCCAAAACATCAATACCATCCATAGAATCACCCAAATATTGAGGGAAAACAGGTAGAATCCTAACCATACCAGACCCAGTACGCCCACCCTCATTTTGCAGACTTGCCATTACAGATTTCTTGATCAGAAGGCACCCAAACCCAGTTGGATCAGACCCAAACACTCTATAGAATGATGTGATAATAAAATCTGGGCGGAACAAGGAAAGCCCCAGTGAATCCATATCCTTGGGACCTAATGCCCCAGCATCCAGCAAAACATGCCAATTATTTTGTTGGGCAAGTGCCATCCACTGGTAAGAATACTTGGCCCCAGTTACTCTAGACTGAACAGGAAAAACAAAGAGCCCAACTGCAGAATCTTTCTTTCTCTTCTTCTTATTTGAAATATGTTTCCTCAGCTCCTTAGAACACAGCTTTAGAGTAGGCCATTTATACCAAGCACTGTAGACCTTAGCACCTTTGTCTTTGGCACACTGAGCCATCCAATTGACAGACTGACTCTCGTGATCAAACATGGTCAACAGGTTCTTATTTGAATGGAATGGATATGATTCAGCTAGCAATTTAAACGCAGAGCCTCTACTAACAGTGAAAATAAGACCATATTCATTCTCAGGAATGTTCAAGTGATCCATAATCCTAGTTTTTATATCGTGTTCTGCAGTACCCTTCTCGGCACCTCCATAAAGAGCATGATTACTCAAGTTCGCAGTAATTTCATGCAAGGTAAATGCAGAAGACTCCCAGTATTGTTGAGTTTGAAGATTAGAAAACAACCCAAAGCCACAGTAATCAAGACATACCTTGGATGAAGAATCAGACAGATGTCCATACTCATCAACTCTCAAATGATCAATCCTTTCTGTTGATTGAAACTTCGGGTACATTGTTAGAAACTTGGTGAAGGCATCGTAGAGTTGTGGAATCGACTCCTCAGAGCTAAAACTTTTCTCTGCAGCCATAGCTGTGGCACGCAAGAACTCTTTCTGGGCGTGAAGCCGAGCAAGTGAACGTGATCTACCAATAACTGTTCGCTCCTGACTCGCAGATGTGTCTGCATCAATATCTTGAGATTTTGCGAGAGACCCATCTTCAGAAGCTGCCTCAAGGGCCTCTTTAAGTTTGTTTTCTTGCAATTGACGAAGCACAGTCAAGCCAGAACCAGAACGAGAACCAGAGCCACCTCTCCTTTTGCTCTTCTTGTCCACTAACAGAGCCGCACAATGGATAATTGGTTTCCATAGTGAAAGATGCATGAATGCAACCTCTCTCGCTCTCTCTTAGACCAATCCCAGTGTTACCCTCCAAGTACAAAAATCAGTAGAGACCCGAATGAAAGAACAGAGGAGTCTTTGAAACTCAAAGTTGTCAGCTTGGCAAAGAAACTGACATTCTAGACTTTGGCACTTTATACCTAAGAAATATTCAAAAATATCAGAAACAAGATATATTCTTTTCGTTGGGGCGACACAGAACTTTTTCGAGATCAACAGGATTGGTCATAAAGAAGAGGAAAGGTAAAGAAAACCCATCTGGTAAGAATCAAACCTTTGACGCTGATCAGAAAACCGTAGCTTTATCGTCGCTTTAAGGGCCCATAATTTGCGGGTTCCAATTCAAATTCAACACCACCACCACATTGAAACGCCGTCCGATTTTAAGGAGAATTCAGACACGAACCCCACAAAAGAAACAAAACCCAGATTCAAAGTCATCTCCAGAAACCGAATTCCACGTTACAAAAGCCAACTTCCCCTGAATCCTCACTCCTAGTAAACAAGCTAGCTAAAGATACTAAACAGTACAACCTATCAACAAAGCTACCAACAAGGTACGAGAAACCTAGACGCAGAGCTAGAAGAGGACCAACAAAAACGCTGGCTGACCCTCTAACCACCACTCTTCAATTCCTCTGCCTTTTTTCCTCCTAGTTTCCTCTATTCCTCTGCTTCGTTATGCGTTAAACAGAGACAAAGTTAAAAGGCAAAGCTCAAAACTTTTTGAAGACCACCAATTCTGCATTTACTACAGCAGTTAATGTAGACATGTATGCATTAAATGCGACTGCTTTCTCTTCCTTTCCCCCACCATTATTAAATCTTCGTTTCGCTGCAATGCCCAACATACCCCTCTCCTTTTACTTTCTCCACGAGCCCTGTCTTTACATTAAAGTTGCAGAATGTTTGATGAAAGTTGCGAAATAAACACCTCAGTAACGCATCTTTGACTTCACCTGCCAACTAAATAATACATTAAGTTACTGGCCTATAAGTATATTCCTAGAAGTTTTGGTATAGTGAGTATTATCCTTCACTGCACTGGTTCTTCTACTTTTTTAGTTAAAATATGGTGCCAGTTGCTTTCTTGTTTATGGGAACTGAGGTTGTCACAACGTTGAAAATGGCCCAACGAGTCCTTTTCTCTTCTTTTTGGTTAGTTGGTAGGTTGAGTTAATGCAGAAAGACCTACTCATCAAGTATTTGAACCGCATTTTACACAATCAACTAACCAAAAATTTGTGTGACAAGGGCTAATATGGCGTCTTAAAAAAATCCTGGGACATAGGTGAGTTATTAACAGGCTCTTTTAGCTTAAGCAAGATTGTAGATTCGAAGCGCTCTCATGTATGCAATCGTTTAAAATTTGGGATCAAAGTTTTATCTTTAGCAAGAGACCTATTCAATTCAAGCGAGAATTAGTTTAAGAATAAATGACTTAAAAGTGTCTTTTCATAATTAAGATCTTCTTAAAATACTCCGTAAAAATCATTAAAAAAAAAGTAGATGTCTTAAAAAGAACCAAGGAGGTTACAATTAAAATTTTCTTATCAATTTTGAACAATCAACTAAAAAACAGGGGTCATAGTCATAGTTGACCTATTCGTAGTAGACTCCTAAATTGATTACGTTGGATTCCCACGAGCATTTGTTGGATTTTTTATACGTTTTTTTATGTCAATCTGGTTGAGACTTCAGGCCGACAAAGCATCCAAGGATAGTTTCATGAGAAGTCAATAACAGCCGTTAAGTTGTTCCAGACGCCGTTTTAAGACGCATTACTTACCTTTACAACAGTAAACACTTGCCCTTGGGTTGTAATAATGCAGTTATTATTGATCATAAAAAAAAAAGTTGAATTGTCTGATTTAATAAAAAAATTAATTATCTAATTTTTATTTTTTAATATAATTTACTTTAATAATTCTTGTTATTAAAATTGATCAATTTATTAATTAATAGATTGATTTTTATTAGTTAATAAATTCTTATAAATTAAAATAAATCAATTAATTTTTATTTAATAATTTTTTTTTAATTAAACTTCAAATTTTTCGATAAGTAAAAACAATTTATTTTAATTATATTTCAATTTTTTATTTAATCTTTAGTCGATAGCCTAATACAGTTTTAAGTCTTTTAAACCCTAAATATCTTATCCTACTGTGGTTTAACTTTTTGGTAATTTTTTTTACTAATACATATTATTATTATTATTTTACTTCCATGAGATAAAGATGAGAAATAAAGCTCATCTCGAAGAGTTATGAACCGATTAAAAAAATTTAAATAATAATTTTTTTTCTATTTATCTAAAAATTTATGTTTTAATAACTTACGCAAAAACAAATGGAAATTTTCTGAATTTCTTGTTGAATATACATATTCAGGAGTCAATGCCTCGCTTCACGACATGTTTAAGTTAATAAATATATTTGACGTGTTATGATTTTAAAAAAAAACATGCATGTCAGATACTGTTTTCGTAAAGTTTTCAACTCCCCGTTGGCATCCCAAAACAGTTTTTAACATCGAAACATTGGAGTTTGTTTGGCTTTTATTATTATTATTTTTTTGTTTTTACGAAATATTTTAGGAGGGTCCTAATTACAAGAAGACACCTTTAAGTTATTCACATTAAGACTAATCCTCGCTTGAATTAAATAGGTCCCTTGTAGGAGACAAAAGCTCTGTTATTCATACTTTGTGTTAGGCTTTTATTCATACTCTATGTATGGTCTTTTCTTTATTACCTTATAGTTTGCATTTTACCATCTCTTTGTATCAGGAATTTTTACATCGGACAATTATTAGAGCATTTAATAATTTATAATAGTGTACAAATCTTTCCTTCTTGAGCTAGGTTTTGGGGTGAGTTAGGCCCTTTTAACAGGGAGGTTTGCACATTATTATAAATTCTTGAATGCCCTCGTAGTGTCTGATGTGGAAATTTTGATACGCCCCCTCAGTCTAGAGCAGGACTGGACATCTAATGGACATATTGGGCAAAGGGACATAACCGAACATCGCCTCAAACCATCGAGACAAACTAGCTCTGATGCCATGTTAGAAAGGCCTAACTCCCCCTAAAAGTTAGCTCAAGAGAGAAAGGTTTGCGCACTATTATAAATTCTTGAATACTCTCATAGTTGTCCGATGTGGGATTCCTAACATACCCTCCTCAGTCTAGAGCAGGACTGGACATCTAATGGACATATCAGGTATAGGGACATATCAGGTACCGTCCCAAACCATCGAAACAAACTGACTCTGATACCATATTAGAAGTACCTAACTCACCCTCAAAAACTAGCTAAAAAAGAAAAGGTTTACATACTATTATAAATTTTTGAATACTCTTATAATTGTCCGATGTGAGATTTCTCGTGTATTGGAAACACTTGAGTGTTCGAGCAAAAACACGAGAATGCCTCCTACACTTGAGTGATCAACGTTACTTGCATATATACTCTAGCACTATCCTCGACTGCTAATTATTTTAATTCGGTTTATTCAATTTGTTCTAGGTTTTAACGATTTGGATTGCCTAGAAACACTTGTCTGCTTTTTATCTTTAATAAAAATGCCAAAATGTATTTTTTATTTACAGCAACAATAAACAAAAACATGTTAGATCCACAAAGCAGTGTTTACACACTTTACATTTTAATTGTATTACAGATTGAGAAAGTGGTCGCATGTTGTTTCTCGACATCCAGATGCGGCCCTCAATGTCAATGACATGGCTCCATAAACCATACCTAGTGTCTTACAAGATGTTCCTCAATAAACATGTTGGTGGTCCACATAATAAGATAATATATTATATCTTAAATTAAAAAATCCAACCAATTTAGCCGGTTGAATTATAAAATTTTGAACCGTTTAATTTTTCGATTTAATTTTTAACTTTTTTATTTAATTTATTTTAATAAATTTTGTTGTTAAAATCGATTAATTTATTAGTTAATAGGTCAATATTCATGAATTAATACATTTTTATAAACTAAAAGAAATCAATTAACTTTTATTTAATAAAATTTTTAAATAAATTTTTAATTTTTTATAGATAAATACAATTTTTTTAATTATATTTTAAATTTTATTTAATTTTAGTAGGTTTTATGATAGTCGAATACTGGTTAAATCTTTTAAACTTTAAACTTTAGTCTTCCCGGTTTAACTTTTGATAAAACATTGAAAATTTCAACATAAATCTTTAAATCATATGTTTAAAATTAAATAACGATTGAAAATTAAACAATTAACGTGATTTAAATAATTATTTAAAGTCTCAAGAAGATCTAGGAAATTTAAATTCAAGACCATGTGTTCGAATAAATTTAAAGAGCCTCCTTCAACCATTCCATCAATCCAACCACCTCTAAGAAGTAATATAGGCGACTTTTGTCAATATACTACATAAGTTCCTAGGGTTTTGGAGCGTCGACTTTTTCTTAATGCTGACTGGGGCTACTCCATTTGTACAAGTAATCGAGTAGTAGCTCTTTTCTAAGAGATGGGTTTTTTCTTTTTTGGTGAGAGGGAAAAAAAGGACTAAGGCCGAGAAAACGCTACATCAGAAGCATCATTCGCTAGAAGGGGACGAAGGCCCGGATCAGGAGAGTCCCAAATAGACCAACGCTGGTGATGAGTGGCGCCCTTTCGTGCGAG
>JAOSBP010000006.1:2960995-2981124 GCA_027563825.1 Erythroxylum mucronatum
CAAGACAGGATCTTGGGTCGCTCGACATTGACATCAATCGACAAGGTTGCCAACACAAGATGTTGGAACCGCGCGATGCCAAGACAGGATCGTGGGTTGCTCGACATCGACATCAATCGACAAGGTTGCCAACACAAGATGTTGGAACCGCGCGATGCCAAGACAGGATCTTGGGTCGCTCGACATCGACATTAATCGACAAGGATGCCAACACAAGATGTTGGAACCGCGCGATGCCAAGATAGGATCGTGGGTCGCTCGACATCGACATCAATCGACAAGGTTTCCAACAGAAGATGTTGGAACCGCACGATGCCAAGACAGGATCTTGGGTCGCTCGACATCGACATCAATCGAAAAAGTTGCCAACACAAGATGTTGGAATCAAGCGATGCCAAGACATCGCTCGACGTCGACATCGTTTGACCTGAATGCCAAGACGAGATCCTTGGCATCGTTCGCCCTCAACACTGCTCGGACAGGTTGCCAAGACAAGATCCTTGGAACCAGAAGATACCAAGAGGATCAACCCCAATCGATCGGCTCTCATCGGACCTAACGATCGACCGACTTGCATCGGACGTGCTAGTTCGCTGTGTGCTATCCGAAAGGGTAACCTATCATACAAAGCCAACGATAGTTCAAAGCTTCATCTAACAAAAATGAGAAGACGAATGAAGGATAAAAATTTTCTTTTTATTTCCATTAAGTTTTTCCTGGTCACAAGCCCGACCAGATGAGCTTTCTACTTAGAAATGTCATTCTTCCTTTCTAGTATACTGCGAGTATTATCAATGAAGTTCTTCACGCCAAAGTCAGACGATTTTTCCATTATAGGTTCTAATATATTTGTGCTGACAAGTCCTGTGACAGCCAAATTCTTTACAAGCCCACAATTTTCACCGCAACAAGTCATCGTCCGAAACTGCCTCTCGCTCCCTTTCGGCTATCTCCCTCTTTTCTTCCAGAAAAAGGCCGAACCTACATGGAAACGGTGGTTCGGTATACCATAAACTTCGCAACTCCGTCAACACGTTCTCAGCCCTCAGTTTGTCCCTCACGTTCTCCAGCGTCCCAACCATTTTCGCAGTTATTTCCAGTGGCCCAACCACTGGCAATGCAATTTCAGGTGGAGAAAGGAAAGAAGGACGCGCCTGGGGACGAAGATATGAAAAGGCATAGAATAGGAGCTGAAGAAACTATGCAAGGTAAAGAAAGACTGTTAACCCCATAATTTATAGCATCAACTAAACGAGGATACCAATCGAAGTGGAACACGTGGAAAAATCTGAGCAGTGGAAGGTCAAAATCATTAAAAGCCTGAGGCGGTGCGGCAATCAAAGGGACGCGACGTTCCAAATTTCAGCGGCACCTAGAGGATGCAAACCGTCAATAATAATTACACCAAACGTTTTGGATCTCAGCACCCTCGATCGGCCTAACCACTGTGCTCGCCCGATCAACCTACCCCATTGGCATAGCCGAACGAGTGGTTTCCATGATGATAATCGATCGGTCTTTCGGGCTATTATATGTGACCGGTCGACCCAGATGCGATAATTAACCAATCGAACCTTTCACGAGCCGTCATAAAGACAGGCTATACGATCTCTATATACTCCTTCAACCCTTCTCTTCGATCAAACTCGAGGAGTAGGGAGCTTATGGTTGGGTCGGCTGGGCCGGCCATACAAGGCCCAACCCCAGGCTCAGGTGTTGACGGCCCGGTCGCAGGAGATAATCTTCCATGCAAATGTAAAGACCTAAACCTAACAATAATCCCAGGTATATAAGGTACTATTCCTCCCTAATTCAGGTACGATATAATAACCCTAATTTTTCTACTTGTTACAACCGAAACCTTCACAGAAAGACTGACTTGAGCATCGGAAGGGCCTCCCGGGAATCAATCCCGGCATGCCTTTATTTGTTTTGCAGGTATTCCCTAGCCGGAGTCGCACAGAATCATGGATCCGAACAACGACGTCCCACCTCAACAAAATCAGGCTGAACCAGTGATGATGCCTATATTTATACAGAAACATATTAAACTCTCAAGCATATAATTCCATCAACAAAATTAAAATCACACAATGCAGGAATGCATCCCATTACTCCACACTCCTGACAATTAATAGACGCATCCACTGTCTTTTTATTTGAATTGCAAAGATTCAAGCATGGCCAAAAATGAAATACATTGGACTTTTATACTAGTATTCTATAATAGCAAGTTCATCTATAACAGCAATACATGCTAAACATACAAGTAAGAACCAAGTTAAATAGCCTCATATATCTGGTAAATCAAAAGGCGTCTTTAACCAATCTTTTCCAGTAATGCGCATCAATACCAGTATTCTCATTCGTCAAAACAAACCAACAAATCCATTACAAAATGTCCAAAGAAACAAATGAAAACCAATAAAATTTTTCACCAAAAGAACGAATCTTTAAGTCTGTCTCCTAAATCACTTTCTCAGCTTCTGGTATTTGTGCTTGTTCATCTTCTTCTTCTGCTTTTTCTTCACGCTTTCAGCCCACGTCCCCGAATCATCATCCTTAAGTTCATCTTGGATATACCCAGTTGATGAAATCAGATATGAAAAATACCAAGTTGGAGAGATGGGAAAATACATAAAGGGATACAAATGGGTAAATGAACCCACAATCGGAGGGACGTTAGAAGTGAGGTTTTTACTTGGATTGATATAAAGATTGGAACTTTAGCGTTGAAGAATAAATGGCAGAGTGGGATTTTGCGAGCTTTCAATTCGAAGTGGGTTTTGAAGCACGGAGATGATTCTCATAGGTAGTGGCGATTTTAGTAAGAGGTTCTTAAGAGTTGACAATGTCATTGTACTGGAACCTGTTGTGAACTCAAGCAAATAAAACAATAACCAGCAATGAAACAGTAGATCGACCAAACAAATATCAACCAACACAAGATTCAGTGATGTATTTCATTCAGCAAAAAAAGGAAGATTATAAGGAATTAATGGTTCTTGCAGGAAAGTAAATGGGAAGGGGATGGGAAGAAGAAACAAAGAATTTGATGAGAGAAGAAAGAGAGAATCTGAGATGAGAAAGAGTTACATTCAACATAACAATCATCATCCCTCAACCCCTAGCAGAATATCGAATATATAGAGCAAATTCAGCAAGTGTAAACCGTTTCATTCAATGATCTGGCACTAGGCCGAGAACTTCTCCTTAGGCCCCTATGGATCAAAAGGCTCAATAGCGGCTTTGGGCTTTGTTGGTTGCTCCATAATATGTTCATAACATTACCTTCCTCTTCAAGACAACCTTGTCCGTAAGGTTGAGGGAAGAAAAAGACTCGAGGATAGTGCTTGTTGTGCATAAGTAAAAGCATGAAGATATCATCGTTGTCGTCCAAAATAGCTGCTTTTATTGACAACCCTTCCCATGGAATCAACCACTGCTTGATGACAAAATTCAGGTAGTGCATTGAGTCGATGCAAACACTTCAATTGAATAAATCGAACTGACTCAGCTGTCTTGAAAAATGCAGCAACTGTAATGAAAACCAAGGATGTTGCATCACCAATTTCGCGACAGTGAAGATCAACCGAGTCTACTAGTAGCTGGGAAGCTAGATGCTCCCTTGCCAAAACCAAACTATCTATTAGCCTTTTACCACACACACTCCTTGCAACATGAGCCATAACCAAAAGCCTAAATCTGGAAGGGTCATCAGCATCAATAAGGTCCTCTATATTCAGAAACAACAATGAACACGTTTCTTCAAACTTCACCTCAACATCAACAATACACCACAAAGAAGGTTCCGCTATTTTCCTTCCCATATCTAAGCCCTCATAGTCACTGCCTAATATTCCCCATGGCCACATAGCAACAAAAACAAACAACCCCTTTGCTGACAAATCCACTATAGCAGTACCCAATAACAAATTTGTTTCTTTGTGAGCCTCATACGAATTAAATTCCAAGATTTGTTGCAAGAAAAAATCAGTAGTAACAGTAGGAACAAAAGCAACACTTAATGTACTCTCAATCAACATATTTGCAGTCAAGGAAATACCCAGATCAAAAGGTTTCGATTGGAAAAATTCAGTAGGCTGCCAACACTCGTGACTCAATGCATTGCCGAACAATATATCCTTCGTACTCATCAAGTAACCACTCTTCGGATCACCAGCAATAATCTCAGGAGCTAGCCATCGATAACCATCAGTTGCATACTCCACGGCCTCACCCAAAATCTTATAAGCAATGACAATGCCCATATCCCCTAAACAAGCATTCCTGTGCCGGTCCAGCAGAATTCTCTGGGTGTTAAGGTCTCTATACGCAACATCATGATCATTTACAAATTTAATTGCTTCTGCGAAATCTGTAGCAATTCTTACTATCTCCTTCATCGGAAGCTTCCGGTTTCTCATAATCAACTCACTAACTGACCCACCCTCCATCAATTTGGTCACCACACACAATCGATGATTCTCATTTACACATACACCATAAAATTGCAAAATGGTCTTATGTCCACACGTCAGTAACTCCAAAAGATCTCTGTGGAGTTCAAACTCATAAGCAATTTCTTCTCCACCTGACTGGATCGTTTGCCTTTCAACAACAGATACAACAAATGATGAAGTGGGCAAGGGCATCGCAACCGGAATCTGCATGTTCGAATTAGCAATCCCATTCTTGTACCTGTGTGCGGAAGGATCATCGTCAAAATCACCAAGTTCTCTCCATCTGGTGTTCTCGGCTTGACAAACACGAAGGCCAAAAGGAAGCTTCACCGTGGTGGGTTTGGGCCTTTTAATAGGTGATTTCAGAGCATTTTCTATACGGAGTTTGAACAAGTTCTCCCCAGAAGTCGGCTGGAGCATTTCATCGAACACCTCGGCGTCAACAATGGCTCCGATCGGATGGATCGCAGTTGAATCCAATAAGCCCTCAGGTTCTTCATGTGACTGTTCTTGGTTTGTGAGAGGTGGGAGGAGAGTCAAAATCTCTTGAAGAAGAAGCTGATTTTCTGCTAAAGAAGAAGCGAGTGTGGTGAAACCTCGACGTAGTGCGGATGTTGAATCAACGAGAGCAATAAGATTAGTTTCAATGGAGTCAAGATGAGGTTGGTGTTGATACTCTGCCATCTATGCAGAGGCTCAATGAAAGCACCAATGTTATGTTTAGTTCTCAACAGCAGTAAGGAACAATCTATTAGAGCCGAGGAAATTTAAAGAAACTGGAAACTATATTGATTTTTTTTGCTGGGTTACACGAAATCCACAGCAAGCTATAATGAAAGTTTCAGAAACAGAGGTGAGAAACAGAGAGAACACAAGGGTGAGAGAGAGAACTGCAACAAGCATAACAATATTCCATTTTTCTTTTCCTTTTGCCACTCCTCGTATAGATCTTGTGCTAATGTTGTGCAAAATCAGCCCTATGGGCTCATTCATAACATTACCGACCCCTCGAAAACATCCTTGTCCGCAAGGATGATAGCATCACAAGAACTGGCAACCCACAAGGCACCAAGAAGACCTCCTGAAGGCAGAAGGTTTCCATATGCCCAATAGCCTCCTATAGCATCCGGAAACAAGCACAATGCAATGAAAAATTAGGCAATTTTGGCACCTTTCCACACGGGCACATGAGCTGGGGGCTTAAAGGTAGATGGCAGAGTTGCCTGAATCTCCAGAGCTAGATTGTGGCCCCTGAAAGCAAAAGCTACAATTCCAAGGGCGTGCAATACTGAGAAGACAGTAACAGTAGAGGATGGCAAAGACATGGGTTCATATGAGATTGAAGGTGGCCGTTGTTGGCTAACAGAGAGCACCATACCATGGTGCAGTAGGTGATAGCTGTTATGGCCCTGATAAGTGACAGTCTTGCTATTGAGGTAAGGTTTGGGAGCTGAGATAGAACAATGCATAGGGAAGTGAACACAAGGTACCACTCGACTGTTGGCAGGGGATTCAATGAACACAGAGGTCCACAAACTATTTGGAAGAATAAGGTCATGGTCTCCCCTCCTATTAAAATCAAAGTTGTTGCTGTTCCAGCAGATAGATAAACAATTGGGAAGAGAGCCAGCCAAAGTCCTAATTTTTCGCCAAATGCAGCCTGTGCAAGCTCCACATAACTGGTGTACCGCTGTCCAGGAACTGCGTCATGAAGCTGAACCAAAACCCACAACGTATAAAGTTGCCAGCAGTAAGCAATGGTCAAAGACAGGATGCCCCAACTCCTGCAAAAACCACAGAATTTGGTGTTGTGTTTACCATTTGCTGAATTGTAAAAGAATTTCCAATATCTTAATCCAAGGTATTGTTTTCCATTCTTCAGTCTTAAGTTTTCTTCCACAGCAATGGAAACATCCCTCTTATACATAAAGAAGAGGTCCCATAGTTCATGACATCCGGACGTTAATCGACCTTTTGATGGTTTTCACTTTCCTCTCTTTTTCTTCCTTTGTACTTCCTATCCTAGGGAAGACGAAACCATGATAAAGAGAAGGGAAAAGGAAAAACAGAGGATTGAGGTCTGTGACAGAGATTCAACAAAAAAAGTTCTGCTTTCCAAGAAAATCCGTGGACCAATTTGTCAACAATTGCGAGTTTCAATGAGAATAAACAAAGGCTTCACGATAGTACCATCACAACTACCGTAGAAAATTATCACACCCCAAATTTATGAGACAGTTTTAGGAAGTCATATGGTCAGAGTCAAAACATATCACATGGCATGTCCAGCTTCATGTCAGAACCAAAAGATTTAGACAAATCTGGCACTTCAATCGTTTGATTGCTCATACATCAATCGGTACATGGATTGCGGTCGGAAATACGAATTAATGTTCATGCATTTCAAAAGCTGTAGAAGAAACAAAAAACTGGCAAAAGTGTGATTCTGAGTTGCCAGCTAAAGTCATGAAGATGTCCATGAATCTATGGCCAACGAGGAAAAAGGCAACACTAAAGCATTTAGTCAATTACAAGGCAGCCCTCTATATAAAGTGAAAGCAGAAAAACAAAGGGCCCCAACTAAAGGAGAATCCTCTTTGGTACATATAATTGACTATTTGGATAATAAAGGCAAAAGATGTAACAGCTAGTGCAAAGCATGCTTCTGCTATGCTTCTTCTTCTTCTATTTCTAAGCAAATTTAAGATAATCCTTCTTTTGAGTTGATGGGAAAGGTCACTGGATAGACCCTACATTCCCTAAAGCTTCACTCCCTGTCAAAACTCTTCTTTTCTTTATAACACAAAGACGTCATTTTCTTTTGTGGTGAAATTAGAATCTTTGAATTGCTTTGAGCAAGAGAAGTGCGATGGTTTTTTGGTGCCGGGCTCAAAATTCAATATTGCTTCGCATGTTTAAAAAGAGTCGAACATATTTATTCTTTGTACAGTAAAAGGAACCATAAATACATCACATAGGAATTCGAAGCAAATGGAACAGACAACAAAATCCCTATGTCATCATGTTAGAAGATACGATACAACTTTAGAAACTAGGACATTTGGAGATTAAAAAAAAGAAGAGAAACTATGATGTTTTCTGAGGCTAGAATATGATAGTTAAATTTGATAATCTATGAACATGCATATGAACATGGAAGAACCGAATGGATTTATTAGCTCATCATATTTTGTTTTATAATGCTGTATTTGACTAAATCAGAGGCTCAAATATCAAACAAAATGCATTTGAATGAAATAGAAAAGTAACAGACATTAAATGAAATAGCAAATGGTTACCAGCCAAGGAATGCGAAGGCAACAGGCAAAACGAGAGCTTGGAACCCGATACCAGCGTTGAGGTTGTGAAACGCAGCGTAGTGAGCATTGCCATTGCGAGACTCGGTGATGGGAAGCCAAGCATCTTGTGGGTTGAGCTTAGTGAGATGGCCAACTTCCTCTAAGTAACCCTTCATGTTTATCAACACCCTCTTCATTGGTGTCCCAATGGGGCTCAAAAACCTCGGCGATATGAACGAAGTTGGCGTCCAAGCCGTCGACGACTTCGCCTCCTTCGAAGCCGGTCTTGGCGATCTTTGGCCAGAAGGTGTTAGTACCTCCGGCGTCGAAGCACGTGGGGATGCTGGAATGGATATGAGCTCCGTCTCTGGCCTCTCCTCCATTGCTCTAACCTCTCTTTCCTTGTCACTCTCCGAGTATGCTGAAGCTAAATAATGGAATGAAAAGAGAGGACTTTGTTTTTTTTTTTTTTCCCTTCCTGGTTTGTTGCTTTTCGCTTTGACAGTGAAACAGAGGGGGATGGGTCTTTAATGACTAATGGGAGAGCTGAAGAGGAATGTAGACAATGTTAGTGGATGAACCAGTAAGCATGAAAGTTTGCACATTACGATCACGACCATTGATTTCACTTTAACAAGGGGGCCACAATGGGATTGAGAGTGAATGGTGGTGATGTGTGCCTCTGTCTCGTCCGACGAGAAAAAAGAAAACTTCTGAGAACCCAAAATCAGGCTCGACGTTACTTTTTGGGATATGATACTGATTGATGGTTCTAGTACCTGTGTGTCGTGTGTGTGCGAGATGGTGTGACTGTGGGTTTGAGTGGGGCGGATGGTTATCGTGACGTGGTAGGTCAAAGAGTCCGTCAATCATTTCATTTTCAATTATTAATATTAATTTTTTGAGTGGGTCCGCGCTATGGTTCCGGAATTTCCGGCTGTCCGAATATGGATTTGAAGCTTTCAAGTCATTGGTTCAATGCTCGGCGCGTCGCCGTCACAAGGGATGAAGTTTAAGCTCATTAAAGCCGAAAGGTTCCCCTTTTATTTATTTAAGAATATCTGAAAAGTGGGTTTTGGCTACTAGTACATGAAATATTGTTTACATGTCGAAAGAAATAGGAATAGGTTAAATAATTATTAATATGAATAATTTAATTTAATTTTTGTAATTAAACTAAATAAATTTAATTAATAATTATTAGTAAATATAATTAAAATTAAAATATCTTCAAAATATATAAATTTCAAATAAATTTTAATTTAATAGTTAAAGTATATTTAAAATAAATATTAATTTATAAACAAAAATTATTTTAAAAATCATTTATTCAATAAAATAAAATATTTAAGAGATTAAAATAATGTATTTAATTAAAAATAATGTATATTTAAGTTTTATCTAATATGTAATTATTATCAATGATAAAAATATTCTTATATTAACATTAATAATCAAACATGTTTTTATTTTTATTTAAAAAATAGAAAAATAAAAAGTTAAAAATTACAGCAAAAAAATAGAAATAGAACCAAACTCGTGTAAATTTTCTTGGAGTTCAATTTTTTTTTAATATTTGAAATTTGGGAAGGATACCAAATGTATTATAACATTAAATTAATAATTAAAAAATAAAATGAAATAAAATTTTTAAATAATCAGGCAATTATTTGACATATAATTATGTACAGAGAATGTTTGATAATTTAAAAAATTAAAGGGAAAATGAAAAATAGAGTATTTAATAAAAAAAGAAATCGGATGAGAGTGAGTAAGACGCGCTTTGGGTGGTGTGTTGTATAAAATCTTTGGAAAGGTCCTACAAGGGCATGGATGAGTGTGGCAGTAACTTTCAAAGAGATGGGAACAGAGGGAAGAGGTTCAAATGTCAGGTTTACCCGACACGACCACGTGCAAAAACCTCTCGCGTGCGATGATTGACCAAAGTTGAACCGTTAGTGTTACGACAAAGCCACTGATTAAACCCCAAATGGCCAAACAGCATGCTGGGCATGGATAACGTCTTCATCATTTTCGATTATTACTCTTGTCTCTGTGGAGAAAGAAATCAAGTTTTGGTAAATGGATCATAATGAAACTTTACTCAGTTAAGCAAACTTAGGAGCATATCTGAGATAGGATTTCAGTAGCCGAAAGTTGAGTCGTTTCCTGGTTTATGTATGTCGCCGATAAGTTGATGATAAAAGCACTCGTGCCGTGTTTTCTGCAAAATGCCTCGACCGCATCCAACAGCTCATATACAGAACTTGAAGATATGAAATCCGTTATCATAACTATAAACGGTCGAATCGACTTAAGGTTGATGTCGTTGATAATTAATTTATTGTTGGGGATGATATTGGGCCGGTTGGGCTTAGATCTAGCCCAAAACTCCATTGGACTCGAGGCTGACGGTGCAATATAACAATAATAGAAGTTTTTGTTGTTATTTTACAACAAAAAATAAAGAGTGTTTACATTAGTGTAATAGCATTGATAGTGGTATAAGTTTTTTTTTTTTGATACAAGGAAAGAAAATAACATAACTACTAAAACAAACTACTTAAACCCCTATCAAGGGTCCGAGGATAGAGAGCGCCAGAGCGGTCTCGAGACATGGCCTCCAAAAGGCTTGGTGGTGGCTCCTGAAAGATATGAAGCCCCGTTGCTGCGAAGGACGCTAAACTTGTTTACATGGCCAGGAAATCTGAGATGTCAAACTTGCATTGTTTCCAGGACTTACGGTGAAACAAGGTTTGAATGAAAATTTCAAACAAGTCTTACTGTAAGCTAGTGCTGTTACGACTAAGAATGATGGCCTTTGCCTTTTATCAAGGAAAACATGCAATTGATCTTGTGAAGGCCATGTTCAGGTCGCTACTGTTCGCTTGTTGTTCCGGTCAACGTTAGCAGGGCCAGATCGATTCCGTCGACTCCTATGTAGCCTACACTGGATGCCGGTGATAAGATTTTAACAGAAAAGGAAAACAATTGTCATACATGTTACGAATATGGGTTGTGTGTGTCAAAAAGGACGAAACTTGGAATTGGGTCATTGTGCTAGCCTTACAGCGAGATGACAGAGCTTGCGACACGCTCGTGACGTTCATTTTTATCTTACTTTTTCCTGTTACCAGGTTTCGTACTTCTTTAGACAGCCTCAGGTTTCCGATACAGTCATACAAAAAGCTCCTCCTACCTTGCTGGTGGGTAGAATGAAGGTTATATGGCAGAGCTTGCTACACGCTCATGACGTTCATTTTTATTTTACTTTATCAGGTTTCGTACTTCATTAGACAGCCTCAGGTTTCTGATACAGATGTAAAAAGCTACTCCTACCTTGCTGGTGGGTAAATGAAGGTTATATTTCTTTGGGAGATTGTAGAATTTAATAACTTTTATTATAAAAAATTTATCAATTTATTAATTAATCAGTCAAGTTTTGTAAATTAATAAATTTTTATAATGTAAAATAAATAAATAAATAAATTTTATTTAATAATCTTTTTAATTAAATATCAAAATTTTCAATAAGTAAAATAACATCTTTCAATCAAATTTTAAATTTTTTAATTTTATTTAATCTCTAGTCAATTTTATCATGGTCTAATACTTGTTGGACCTTTTAAATCTTAAATCTCTTGTCTTATTAATTTAATTTCTGGTCTGATTTTTAAAACATTTTGTTAGGTTAAGAGAGACCGACAATCAACAACAAAATTCAATAATTCTAATCTCATCATTGGTTAAAGTTCAAAAAAATTATATTTTATGATTTATTCATTAATCGATTATTTAAAATTAAAATGAACAAATCCTCGTAATAGTTAACAACCTTACAAAATGACTAAAATAAATAATTATATTTTTAAACATTTCAGGGTTCAATTTTATGAAGAAGGCGCTTACATCTTGTTTTTGTTGGAAGCTTGATAGACTCCAAATAAAATCTAAAAAATATTCACTCAAAAAAAATTCTTCTTTTCTCAATGGCTACGACTATTTTTTCTTCCTCACAAGTTGCACATACCTTTTTTCACACAATGTGCTACTGTACCTTTTTTTAATTTCACTTCATTCATAAAGGACAATAGATGAGAGCTAGCCTTTATATAGAGATCCTAAACTGACATTTGACAATTAGTAAACAGAGGAAATGACAAGTGTTCCCCATATGTGTCCTAAATATAACAAATTAACACTAAAACTTTGACACCTCCTAATACATGTGTATTGACATAAACAAAACAACACTCAAACTTTGACACCTACAATTCTAAAATATTAAGCAAATATTTGGAGCCTCATAGGTTAATCTCCAAATGTCCAAAAAAAGAGTTTGCTTTCTAACACCTCCCCTCAAACTTGACTTCGCATACCAAGCTTTTCTCTCAATTTGCGGAACATTTCATTGTTTAATGGTTTTGTAAAAATATTTGCCAATTGATCTCTTGTTCTGCAGAATACCAATTCCACAATTTTGTTTTTCACCTACTCCCGAATAGAATAACATTTTATGTGTTTGCTTCGACTGTGTGCCCCTAGATTTTTTTCCAAGTGATATGACATACTTGTTGTCAACATATATTCTTGTCGGGTCTTCTTGTGCGTGATCCAACTCAGTTAAAATATATCTCAACCACATTGCTTTATATGAACTTGTTGTTGCAGCTAAATACTCAGCCTCACATGTTGAAAGGGCAACCGTTTGTTACTTCTTTGATGACCATGAAAATACTGCTGGCCCAATATGAAAGGCATAACCGGAAGAATTTTTTCGATCATCCACATCTCCACCATAATCACTATCTAAATAACCAATTAATTTCGAATTTTGAGAATGTGTATAGAATAAACCTTGGTCAATTGAACTTTTAATATATCTCAAAATTCTTTTTGTTGCATCAAAGTGATCTTGTTTGGGCTTCTCCATATATCTTCTAACTAGCACAACTACATACATAATATCTGGTCTTGTGTAGGTCAGACACCTCAAACTCCCAACCAAACTCTTGAATAATGTTGGATTTATAAATTTTCTGTCTGAATCAATTCTTAACTTTATGCTTGATTCGGCAGGCGTGGCTATTAGCTTGCAATCTTTCATTTTGAACCTCTTTAAGACTTCATCTGCATACTTCACTTGAGAAATGAAAATTCCTTCTCCTGTTTGTTTCACTTCGACTCCAAGGAAGTAGGCCATTTCACCTATATCAGTCATCTCAAAGTCTTCGATCATGGCTTTCTTGAAATCATCAAACATACCTGGATTATTTCCTATGAAAATAATGTCATCCATATATAAGCACACGATCATGATATCTCCTTGTTTGTTTTTCTTTGTGTACAACGCATGCTCATACGGGCTTTTTACAAATCCGTTCATTTGAAAGTACTAATCTATTCTTGTATTCCAAGCCCTCGGAGCTTGCTTTAATCCATACAGAGCTTTCTTCAATTTGTAGACTTTGTCTTTCTAACCTTTTTTGACATATCCAGGTGGTTGTTCAATATAAACTTCTTCTTCTAAGTAGCCATTCAAAAAAGCTGATTTCATATCCATCTAGTAGATATTCCATTTGTTTTGTGCTGCAAGTGCTATGAGAAGTCTAATTGTATCAATTCTTGCAATTGGAGCAAATACTTCTTCATAATCAATTCCATATTTCTGTTTATAACCTTTCAAGACTAACCTTGCCTTATATCTTTCCACCTTTCCTTCTTGATTGATTTTTGTCTTATATACCCACTTGACTCCAATTGGTTTATGTCCTTTTGGAAGACTGGTCAATTCCCATGTATCATTTCTTTGGATGGCATCAATTTCTTCATTCATTGCTTTTTCCTACTTTTTGTCTCCAGCGGCTTCTTCGTATGTCACCAGATCACATGCAGCCATCAAACAAAACAACGATAGTCAAATGTATCTATTCATTCTGTTGCATCATAAATATTACTAATATTTCTTGTTTTAATTAGTGCTCCCCCTGAATTGTTGTTGCTACTGCTTGACGTTGATGGTGTTGAAGCAGGTGTTGTTGGTGTAGGACTTTATGGAGGCGATTGATCATCATCTTGTTGTGCTTGTATATCCATGTCAGCATCATCCTCATCATCAAAGAACATACCTTGAGTATTCCTTTCTCCTCTACTCTACTTCCAATAATCAACTTCATCGAACTCAATATCTCTCGAGATGATCACCTTCTTGGTTAAAGGGTTGTACAATTTATATGCTTTCCTCCTGCTGTCGTAGCCAATGAAAATGCATTTCTCCCCTTTATCATCCAACTTCTTTCTTTTTTGATCAGGAATATGGGCATATGCAATGCACCCAAAAATCCTGAGATGTACAACATCTGGTTTGCTTCCACTCCACACTTCAATAGGTTTCATGAACTTTACGCTTTTTGTTGGACACCGATTCAGCAAATAGACTGCACATACCACGACTTCAACCCACAAATTCTGTGGTAGGTGCTTTTCCTTCAACATGCTCCTTGCCCTATCAAGAATTGTGCGGTTCTTCCTTTCTGCCATGCCATTTTGTTGAGGTGTATATCTTGTTGTTAGTTGATGAATAATTCCATGATCTCTACAGAAATTCTTGAACAACTTTGAGGTGTACTCGCCTCTTCTATCAGATCTTAGTGTCTTTAGATACTGTCCACTTTGTTTTTCAACCATCGCTTTGAACTCTTTAAACTTATCAAGGGCTTCTGATTTTTCTTTCAAAATATACACCCAACATTTTCTACTAAAATCATCAATAAAAGTTAAATAGTACCTATTTCCACCAGCTGATTGCACATCAAATGGACCAGCAATATCTGTGTGGACAATCTCTAGTGGCCTTCTGGCTCTCCATGATTTTCCAGTTTCAAACTGTTGTCGATGTTGCTTTCCTTTGATGCAGGCTTCACACAACTGCCTTGGTTGATCAACTTCTGGTAATCCGTTCACCATCTTCGACTTTGATAATAATTTTAGTCCGGTAAAACTGAGATGACCGAACCTCAAATGCCACAACCAGGATTCATCTTCGATGACTGACTTCATGCAATTTATCAGCTCATTTTGTACGTCAAGTGTGAAAAGACGATTCTTCGTCATCTTTATTCTTACTATCAATTCTCTCTTCTGATTCCAAATGGTGAGATATCCATTTTTTAATAATATAACGTATTTCTTTTCTAAGAGTTGACCAAGGTTAATGATGTTGCTTTTCAATGTAGGCACGTAATAGATATCAGTAATAAATGCCTTTTCTCCATTTTTCAAGGTAATTGCAATTTTACCTTTGCCTTTGATCGGAATCTTTGTTGAATTACCGAAAGTAACTTCACCACGAATTGTCTCATCCATGTTTGTGAACAACTCTTTCTGACCACGCATATGGTTGCTGGCACCAGTGTCCATATACCAAACATTATTATTGCTTTGCTCATTAACTGGTAAAGAGAGAAGCATAACATCATTTTCTTTCTTGTCTTCTGCTGCTGCAAAATGACTTCTTTCTTGTACCTCAGGATTCGATCTGCATTTGTAACTAAATAACCATATTTATTGCAATTGTAACACTACACTTGAGATTTATCTCTTATTTGTTAAAATTTGCCTCGTCCTCTGTCTCTATAACCTCTTCCATGACCATATGTCAGATTTCCTTCATCTATATTATCTCCTTCAAAAAATTCTCTGCCACGTCCACATCCGCCTTGGATGTTCCATCAACCACGTCCTCTTTGGTAGCCACCTTGACTTTCTTTGTCCTGTCTTTGGCTACTGCTTGCCTAATTTTCACCGACTGATAATTTGCTTTGTAAGACTTTCTCTAAGTTGCCAGTATCATCATTCCAGTTCATTCTTTGCTCATATGCTTGAAGAGAACCAACGAGTTCATCAATTGAAAGTTCTGACAAATCTTTCGATTCTTCGATTGCAACAACGATATAATCAAATTTGCGTGTAAGAGAACGCAAAAGTTTTTCCATTACACAAACATCGTCTAGAGTTTCACCGTTTCTTTTCATTTCATTAGCCACCATTTTCAAACGAGTGACATAATCACCAATATTTTCTGAGCTTTGCATTTTTAGCATCTCGAACTCAGCTCTGAGTGATTGTAGACGTACCTTTTTAGCTTTTTCAACTCCTTGGAAAGATTTCTGCAGAATCTCCCATGCTTCTTTTGAAGTCTTTGCATCTGAACTTTTCTCAAACGTGGGTTCATCAACACCTTGAAAGATAAAGAATAACGCCTTCTTGTCTTTCTTTCAATTTTCTTTCAACGTCTTTTTCTCAGCATTTGACAAGGTTGCTTCGGCAACTGCATCTACATGCTCAGTATATCCATCATCAACAATATCCCATAAATCATGAGAACCAAGCATCACTCTCATCTGTATGCTCCAATTTCCATAATTTGTCTTCGTCAATTTTGGAACTTAAGGTTGGATTAAGTTGGCCATTGCTTCACCAATTCACGAACAAACGAACCTTGCTCTAATACCACTTGTTGGAAGCTTTGATGGGCTCCAAATAAAAGAATCTTTCACAAAATATGTATTTGTATTGATAACAAAGTTTATGAGTACAAAAGACACACACAAGATATAAATATTTCTCTCTTAAGTGCTACTGCACTTTTCCTCTCAATCTTTCTTTCTCACAAAGAGCTACGGCTCTCAAAACACTTCTCTTTTCAAGTGCTTTATATTTTTTTTCCTTATACCTATAAATGGTTACAATACCACATATATACAGGCATACTAATGGAGTTCAAATACAATTTGACTTCTTCTTACATTAATAACTCGTTCTTATCTTCAAGACTTTAAATACAAATTGACTACTTTTTTGACTCATCCTTATCCATAAGACTCCAATTTCAATTTGACTACTTCTTTGACTCATCCTTATCTTCAATACTTCAAATTCAATTTGGCCACTTCTGTGACTCATCAAGTCACTCATCCTTATCCATAAGATTCTTCCATAAGCTTCTAAATTCATCCATAAATTTCCACACCATCACTAGATTTTTTTCTCCATCCCAAACCTTATCTTTTATCATAACTACATAATTATCCATAATGGGGGAGGGTTTGTATTTTCTAACAATCTACTATTTCAGGTGGTAGTGGCGTAATTACTACAGGTGTTGGTTCAATTATTGGTGCTACCAGCATTACTAGTGTCACATCTGTTGCTACCTCGAGTGCTACAGCAACAACTATTGGAGCTAGTAGCCTTACTAGTGCCGGAGTTTTTGATAAACCTAGCATTGCTGTTGCAAACATTGGATGCATATAAATTGGTAGTGCCACCTCCATTGGTGATACGTCTACTACTACAGTTACAACTATTAGAGCTAGTGGCCTTATTAGTGCCGAAGTTCTTGATACCTCTAACATTCTAAATGCAAATCTTGTTGCTTCATCGGCCGGTGCAAGCCCTATAAATGGCATAAGTAATGCTTCCACTGGCATCTCACTTGGTGGCACTGCCACTTCTTCCATAGCCAAATTTTGAAAATCCCTAATGTTCCAGTATTAAGGGGAAGGCTCCTGGTATTTGGGATTTGGCTTTTTTTCCTTGCAGATTTCCTTTTTGCAAATTTTGATTGCACGTAAAAATCTCCATAGATGTCAGGGAAATGGGCTACCGCTAATGGAGTATCATAATCCTCTGCTTGTTCACGAGAGATGATGTTGGACCCCAAAATTTTCATAAGAGATTAAAACCATTGAATGAGAAATTTTAGTGATTAGTCACGAGTTAAGAGCAAATGAATGAAAGTTTTAGAACCAAGAAATGATAGAGAAGAGTAAAGTAGGGAATAATGAAAGTGGATAGATTCAGGATTTGCTACGATGTTTTGGTGAATAAGAGAGTTTGGAACAGAAAAAATTAAGAAGAAAGTTAGAAGTAAAATGAGAGCTATATTGTGTAGTAAATTGATGAAGAATAGGTATATATATGTGGTTGGGTCAGCTGGACCGGCCCCACTAGACCCAGCTCCAAATATAGATATCGACGGCCCAACGACCACGGCCTGTTCGGCCCACCGGATGATAGACTCCCATGCAAACATTACAACTCACGTAGAAACCTAAACCTAACGGCAATCCTAGGTATATAAGGTATTATTCTACCGTAATGCAGGTATGACAATACAACCTAGCTTTCTCTCTATTTACGGCCACCAAAACCCTACCAAAGTACTAACTTGAGCGTCGGAGGGGCCTTCCGGGAACCAACCCCTGGCGAGCCTTTGTCTGTTTTGCAGGTATCACATACCTAGAATTGCACAGGTCATGGATCAAAACGACGACAATCCGATTCAACAGAATCAGGCTGAACCAATATGTATGTTCTGTTATTCGTGTTCATGATTAATCGTGGATTATAATTTTCTTTAGGGATGATACTGATTTGAAATGAAGTTGAGATTGAGGAGTAAATGAAGTAGAAAAGATGATCTTGGTATGAGTTGTGTAAGGAAAGATTTTGAAATAAAGAGTTGATATGGAAAATGTTCATAGAGTAAGCTTTAGTCTTTTAGTCACAACGTTTTCTTTAATTGTCCAAACGAGATGATTCTTGATTTGGATTAAAATAAAGATATATGGGTATATTTTGTATGAAGACATTGAATTTCAATTCTGTCTCTAAGAATCCAAAAATTTGTTAAGAAGTTAAAAATTGGGTGTAGTGTTGGTGTATAAATGGAAAATTTGTCATCTAACTTTAAGGGCAAATTTGGAATTAATATAAATAGGTTTTGACAAAGTTGTCTTCTAGAAAGTTGTAGATCTTTCTTTTATCTTTCCAATGGTATATAGTATGAAAATTTTAGACATCTGAACTGAAAGTTATGCCCTTTTTATTGTTCTGTCTTAATTTGACTTTTTTCATCTCAGTTTGACTTTTTCCGTTTTAGTTTGACCGTCTCAGTTTGACTTTTTCCGTCTCAGTTTGATCGACTTAGTTTGACTTTTTTCGTCTCAGTTTGACCGTCTCAGTTTGACTTTTTTCGTTTCAGTTTGACTTTTTGCGTCTCAGTTTGACCGTCTCAGTTACTGTTCACTTCTTCTGTCTCAAAATGACATCCTACCTTCTGTTCTATTTTTGACCTTATAGATGAAAGAATTGGTCTTCGAGGTCTTCATAAGAGTTGTAGCTCTTAAATTCTTCTTTCCAACAAGCTAAAGAACACCTCAATTCGATAACTGCAGGGAAAGTTACGATAATTTTCCCAACCTTATTTCGTCTGATGACATCACTTCGTCTAAAAAATGACGTCATATCGTCTGTTCTGTTTTGGATCCCTCAGATGAAAGAATTTGCCTTTGTGGTCTTTATGAAAGTTGTAGATCTTGTAGTCTTCTTTTGAACCATCTAAAGAGCACCTCAATTAGAAATTTCTACAGAAAGTTATGGCTGTTTCCCCGAAACAGGTTCAGTATGATTGAGTTCATTAACATGGTTGCTTCTTTTGACCATAACTTCTTTCCTAGACCTCCAAATGACTTGATTCTTGAACCATTGGATTTGTAAGACATTTCTCCACGTCTCATCCAAAAATTGAAGCTATCTGAAATGAAGTAAGAAAGATTGAGTGAAAAGAGTGGGGCGGGTTCAGTGAGTGTGCTCTTAAAGGATCTAAACTGGTGTTATCCCACTGAACATATTTCAGTATTTTGATGACATCTCAATCTATAAGAATCCAAATGAGATGATTTCTGATTTATGGTAAACTAGACTCATAGAGCTACGAAGTATCTGAAGGAAGTGAATTGTGATTTAGTTCTCAGAACTTTCAAGTTTTGGATGGAAGTTGTGCATAGTATACTATTTTGGACAAAAGCAGTCCAAAAATGTTTGAAGTATATCTTTTGAACCACTGAACCAAATTGAATGGTTTCGGTGGCATTAGAAACTTAAGACAATGGAGGATATTTTCTTCTAGAAAGTGTTATGTCAGAATGTTTAAGGATATTTTTGGCAAGACACTTAAGTTTAAAAGAGCATAAGCTTATAAGGAAGGATAAAATGGACTTTTTGGACTCTTTAATGGCATAATTGGAAAAAGAAGTATTTTCTGGCTTATAAATAAAGGGGAGAACGAAAATGGGCAAGAAAAGAGAGAAATATCATGAAGAAGAGAGAGAAATACGAAGAGAAGAAGAATGAAAGAGAGAAAGAAGAGAAAACAAGCTAGGGTTTTAATTTCCTTAGCCTTCTAGAGAGATTTTGAGGTTGTTCAAGAAGAGAAAAAGGTAGAAGAAGACAAGAGCTTTCTTTTGAGCTAAGGATCCCTTCATTTGGTGAAGAATGAAGGTAAGATCATTTTGAAACTTTT
>JAOSBP010000006.1:3005354-3026903 GCA_027563825.1 Erythroxylum mucronatum
TCATGGCTCTTCGATCAGTCGACTGGAATATGTTTGTAGTCGACTGGAACTGATTGTAGTCGACTGGAATATGTTTGTAGTCGACTGGTACTTACGAAAATCATCTCCGCTCTTAAAACAGTCGACTGGAATGATTTCAGTCGACTAGAATAAGCCCCCACTTGATAAATAAATTAATTCTTAGTCGACTGAGATGTTCTGGTCGACTGGGACCAGCCCCAACGGTCATATATCATAAAATCTTGATCATAAATTGTTGGGATACATTTCCTTTGATTATAATCTTCTAATAATCAACTTTTGCACATGTTTGTCCCTGAATTGCAATCCAAATCACCTGAAATAATTTCTTAACCAATTCTATATATTTTATTATTATCAAAACATTAAGGAATTTAATTTGTCAACTACCATTGGTCCAACATTCATGAGTTATCATTTTTCTTCACTAAGGCTATTAAAGAAGAAAATAGACTAATACTCTATCAGATTATTCTTTGCTATGTCATATCTCTAACTAATTCATCAATAACCATTTTTACATCCCCACCATACTTATAAGGTCTTAGGTTTATTGCCTATGTTCCCTCTTTCAAAACAGTAAGAATGATCATATTTACTAATCGGAGGTCAATCTACAAGCTCAATAAATACATCATCATATTACTCTAGTTTCTCTATTGATTCACACTCCCATATTATCTATCCATTTCCTTTTACCTCCAATTGCATCTATTAGATATCATATTTATTTTATTAATTTCATTGAATTTGAGCATCGTTCTTTAATAAAAAACTGACAAATAACATTAAATCTTTCTAACATCTTCGCAGTTTGCTTTTTCTAAGCCAAGTTACTCCACCACTTCTTAACTCTGTCACTTTTCCTTCTTATTCAAACTGCAAACTACTCTTTCTATAATTGCAAACTATAATGTTTAATGAAAATAACTACTAGATTTTCATTAAACATTTTATTACATATGATTTTCATACCTCTACCTACCATGATTAGTACAAGATTAATCTCCCCAATTAATCTCCCTTCCTTCTTAATCATGTTTTTATCAACGAAGTAATATATGTCTCCTCTGTCAATTAATACATGAATTATTTTTATTCTCGCTACTTTCATATGATAAAATTGAATAGTTGTGATATATGTTATAACTTTCATTATAATAGTTCTTGTTGATTCTTTCTATAGATGGCAACAAGTTAGGTCCGGTCAGGTGGCCTAAGAAACATTTAAACTCTGCCTAAAATTTGAATAGGCTTAGCTTATAGTACTTAAGTTTGAACCTAAGTCATACCAGATTTTAAGTAACCCAAAGTCCACTCGAAGCTTGAACTCGTCCAGTTCCACCTGACCTGACTTGACCCCACCTAGATCTTCGACACCTCACTCTCAACCTCTGCCTCACAGTCCCATTTCTTTAATGTGTACACCTTTTTGACCAAAGATTTGACCAAAAAATACTAATAAAGACAAATTAATGATATTTGATACAAGTTTAGTAATATGGTAGACCATAAATATAGAGAAAGTAACAGACTTTTTCACTTACAGAACCAGTTTTATGACAAAGTTTCAATGGTCATAATAGCAAAGGGAGATGAGAGATAGTTATAATGGTAGAAGGGAATGGACTAGGGATGAGGAGCATAATAGAGAGATTGAGTGAGAGAAATAGAGGATGTAGAAGAGAATGAACGTATTCACCTATACCGAAAAAACGTTGTGCCCCTGTTCTCTTAACATCCAACCCATTTATTAACTGGGAGAAAGAGAAAACAAATAGGTTAGATGTAAAGGGGAACAGACGCACAACGATTTTTGGTACAGGTAAATACGTTCTAAAAAAGAGGAATGGGTGTTGTAGAGAAGAAAGTGATGAGTGAAGAAGATGAGGGCTAAGAAAAATTATAATTTGCATATATACACTTAGGCTTCGGAATATGAAGCCTAATTTTAGAGTTGATTTGAAGTCTAAATTTTTTTTAAAAATAGTCTAACCTAAATCTTAATCAACTCAGACTAAATTCATTCACTTAGGACTAAGCCAGATCTAGTCTGGGCCAATTTATCATTCCTGATCCTCCCCTTTTTAATTCCTTCCACAAATCTTCACCTTCTTCCCTCTTATATACCATATACATATGTAATTAATTCTTTTTGCATTTCTGTCCCAAAGTAAAACTTTCTTCATACCAAAAATACAAATCCTCTACCTCTTCATTTGTCAAACTCTAGGTTACTTGTTGTTTTGGTTCCTTTCGTCTCTTCTTTTGATTTAAATTGATAAGATGATTTATGTAGAAGCCCAGTTGAACTGTTTAGGTTTGCAATGATAATTGCATACCCTACTGTTGACTCCTCAAATTTGTTCTATACACTGCAAATAAAATAGTGTTAGAAATCTAACTCATGTTTCTTAGTTGCCCCAATCATTTGCTACAAATCCCTTAGATTGAAAAGCTTCAATGGATATCCAATTTTTAGTTTCATCTTCAAAAAGAGATCCACTATATAGGTCTTTGACATTACCAATTTATGAGACACTAAATTTCACACAATAATCTTTCATATTTCTTATATGTTTCAATTCTTTTAGATCTCCCACTAGATCACCGAACACAACCTTGCTAAACCATTGCTCTAATACTATTAGATATTCTCCTAATTTAGGTGACTCCACTGTTAGTCTATTCTTTATATATAATTGGTACTATGATAAATTTTTCTCAAATAGATGTTTTTGCAACGATAGACACCTCCTAAGAGTTCTATTCGATATGTAGAACTGCTTACACTTAAAAGTCCTAATTTTTAAGACCCTCTCCATCAAAAGATGAATTTTCTACTCTTACTTAACCTAATAGGCATAGTATAGCTTCTATTTACTAAAAAATATTTTGCTATCATCCCTAAACTATTCTATCTTCCTCCACATTCCTCCGATTATTGTTGGAAATTTTAAAGAAAAGAACATGTATAAAATAAGATAAAGAATAAGTAACACTGAAGTCATTTTATTAATAAACTTAGTTGCCTTATATAGGCAAAATACAAAAACTTAAATAGATATTTCAATCAATAAATTTGGCTTATAAGATAAGATTAAAAACAAACTAAAGATATATTTATAAAGAATTTTAACAACTTTACAATTTGAATTAATTCCCAACATCCTCCCTTAATTTAAATTTTAAAAAAAATGTCACAGGCATAGAGCACATCTCTCCACAATTCTTTCTTTAGAACACTTTTCTCCAATATTTTCAATATGAGCACTTCTCTCATCACGTATCTCATAGAGTAGTTCTCTCTATAATGCGTCTTGGTATACTTCTCACCAACTAGAAGAAGTTGTCATCTTCAATCACTTGCACTATAATTGCTTGTTCTTCATTGTTAAACTTGCAATCCTTTTTCAAATGCCCAAATCATTTACACTTAAAGCATCAAGACTTCCCTTTGTACCAAGAATCTTTCTCTTCATGATCAAACTTCTCATAATAAACCCATAGAGAAATGTTTCCTTTCTTTTTTGACAACGAAGCCTTTGCTAGACAGGCTCCCTCCATCATCTTCTCATTTTCTTGTTTTCTCACTTAATCACTCATAGGTCCCTCAAGATCTTTGAGGGCTTTAATATCATGTTGAAAATTTTAAAGAAAAAAACATGTATAAGATAAGATAAAGAATACGCAACACTGAAGTCATTTTATTAATAAACTTGGTTGCCTTATATAGGCAAAATACAAAAACTTAAATAGATATTTAAATCAATAAATTTGGCTTATAAGATAAGATTAAAAATAAACTAAAGATACATTCAAAAGGAATTTTAAACAACAACTCCTAGTAGAAACCTACTGAGATGCGGGTCTGAAAAGGTCTAGTAGTACGCAACCTTGCCTCTAACTATTAGAGAGGCTATTTCTAAATGACTCACTCAAAAGGAATTTTAACAACTTTACAATTTTGAATTAATTCCCAACAATTATTAGTTCTACTCTAATGTAACTACAAAATCATCTATTTCAATTCTCTAATAATTGGTTATATATTGCTTCCATTTATTGCATTTGTTCTTCATAATTTTTTCTAACTATTGAATATCTTGTAATCTCATTCCTTGTCATATTGTCACCTTTCAGTTGCTTCCACTGTTGAGAATTAGTAGCTCTAATACTAACTTAATGCACTTCAATTGAAGACTTATACATTTAGCGTTTGTATTTAAGAAACTTCTGTGAATACTGAATAAGCAAGAGAGAAAATAATAAGAAATTGATTATTGATCAAAAGTCAGTTACAAATCCCTTCTAACTTTATATTTGATCTTATGATATTATTTGAGTCATAGATGAATAGCCCTCATCCTTTTTGACATTGTATGAACCTTCCTTTCCTTCCATTTACATTTCACAACTTAAGTCATCCCAGTTTTTATATTATTTGAACATCATGTTGTTTAATGCAAATAAAAGGTTTGAAGATTAAAATATGTCTCTTATTCCATTATTCCAACTCATTCAGTAAAAGTTATCAGTGATCTATTCATTTCAAGCACAGTCATCAAAACAATATAATTATATAAGTTTTATTCTTTGTCTACTTCTACATATTGTTAACTATTTTCAAGTATGAGCTTTGAAAAGGAATAACCGTATTTTTATTTTTCAATTTTTATTCCAATTTTTAATCAATAATTTTTTTAGTAATAATATAATAACATAAATCTATTAATATCTTTAAGAGAAATTTTATAGTTGAACAAATCTTAACTAGATATTTAATTGAAGGTATGTGTCCATATAAAATATCAAGTAGAATTTCATATAAAATAATTAATAAAATTGAAAGATTAAATTAAAATATTTAAAAATTGAATAAGGTTAATTTGAAGAATTGAACACATGTTTGATCCCTTTTATAATAGTATCACTTATAGAGTGCCAATATTTGACAGCAAAGTTGATAGTTTCCTTTTTGATTTGGTTTTCTGCCATTGGGATATCGAACGTTCAAACCCTTAATTAAAACTCAATTAAGAGCAACTTCAATGCTGCAGGTTTACTGAGGTTGAGTCTGGCCAACACTTAGCTGATTATTCAAGATTGGATAAACTGTTCCTGTGGATTATACTTGTTTCAAGTAAAACATGCAAGGAGTTCGAAACAACTTGCAGTGACCATAGACTGCTTAGTCCATAAACAATCAACCATTACTAATATAGGTTCAGAGATAAAATTATAATTACTTGGACCCTTTCAGGAATTGACAAAATCAGTGAGCAGTAGTAGAGTTTCATGTCAAGCACTTACTATATATTACAACGTCATCCGGGTTTGGTACTTGGCATTGATAGTCAAGGCAAGGGATTAGCTGCAACATTACCAAATGGGCACTGCACATAAAAGAAACTGTTAAAGCTAGTGCCGACAACAGTTTAACCTGACCATCCTTGTAAAAGGAATGAGCTTTCTAGCGCTGTAACTGAGGTGTTCCTCACTATGCAGATGAATTATAAATTTATTTTACGTGGCTCTAACCTCTAATCTAGTTGACATTTAGAACTAGTTTGGTACAGATATTGAGAGGACACTAGAACTTCAATGAGAAGTTTTTAGACCATTGGTAATGGATCTGTAAAAGCTTTGAAAACTGAGGTTTTTGGCAAATCCAAAAATTTCTGAGAAAATGTCCGTACCAAACCACCCCTTGACTATCGGTGTCTTGCATTCTTTAACATTACACCATCTGCAAAGGGTAAAAAGTCTATTTGCTTTATGTTGAAGACTCCAGGAATTCTAAACACTCAGCTACTAGCCTGAGTTTGGCTACGAGATTGAATGGGTTCTGAGGGCAATTTCAATACTAATACTCATTATTAATTCCACTGCTATTGCCATTAGAGACTCAATTTAGAAGGCTTAGTTTGGCCAACATCGAGAGGCTATTAAGTTGATCATTCAGGATTGTGTAAACTGTTTCTTTTGCCGGGCATTTATTTCAAGCTACTCATACAATAAACTTAGATTGGCATTGACAATGTGCCTTCTTTATTGCATTATCATTGTCGCGTAGCCGATATTATCAGAAAATCAAACTGAGAGAGAATCAAAGTGTATTTTATCTCATCCGAATGAAGAGTATTTATACTGTACATGTGTAACCGAACTGTTAACTAACGACATCATATATAATTCTAACACTCCCCCTCCGCCCCAAAACTGGAGAGTATATATTATGCACTCCCAGTTTGCGAAAAGAATTGGTAAAAAAGGATGAAGAAAGCCCTTTCATGAAGCAATCAGCAAGCTGATTCCTGGAAGAAACTGGAAGTAAAACGATGACACTAGATTGAAGTTTTTCCCGAACCACATGACAATCAATGTCAATGTGTTTAATACATTCGTGGAAACCAGGATTATGCGCCAAATATAAAGCAGATTGATTGTCACAAAATATTGGCGTTGGAACGGTGGGAGACAACCGCAGTTCACCAAGAAGATAATGTAACCACTGCACTTCACAAGTCGTTGTAGCCAGTGCCCGATACTCAGCCTCCGAAGAACTCCGACTTACAGTGTTTTGCTTCTTGGTTTTTCAAGAAATAAGAGACGAACCAAGAAATACACAGTACCCTGTCAGAGAGCATTTGGTGTCTGGACAATTACCCCAATAGAACCTTTTAAATAACGAAGAACTCTGTACGTAGCAGCCAAGTGAGTCATCGTAGGAGAATCAAGGAATTGTGCCAACTGTTGAACAACAAAAGAAATATCAGGTTGGGTCGTAGTCAGGTACTGAAGTTTACCAACTAACATATGGTATGATGTAACATCCTCCAACGGTAAACCCCCATCTTTGGAGAGCTTAGTTTCTGGCATAATAGGCGTAGAGACAGGTTTAGACTCCAAAAACTGAGTAGCCCGAAGCAAATCAAGAGTGTATTTCTTTTGATAAATATTAATGCCTCTTGTAGTTCTGGCCACTTCTAGTCCAAGAAAAAACTTTAGCTCACCAAGATCTTTATTGGTAAAGGCATCATGTAGATATTGTTTAATGCTACGGATGGCCTGCATATTATCACTGGCCAAAACGACATCATCGACGTACACCAAAAGGGCCATGAAACCATCACTTCCATTTTTGAGGAACAACGTCTGATCAGATGAGGCTTGCGTGAACCTAAAAGAAGTAAGGCCAAAGTCAGTTTTGCATTCCATTGACGACTTGCTTGACGTAAACCATAAAGGGATTTAACTAAGTGGCATACTTTGTTGCGATTACCGGCACAACCCTGAGGAAGTTGCATGTATACCTCTTCATCAAGATCCCCATGAAGGAACGCGTTATTGATGTCCAATTGATGAAGATACCACCCTTTGACCGCGGCTAAGGCAAGAAACAATCGGATCGTCATCATCTTGGCAATCGGACTAAAAGTGTCCAGAAAATCAACACCTTCATGTTGGGTATAACCCTTAGCAACAAGCTGAGCCTTATAACGTTCGACGGAGCCGTCAGCCTTTCGCTTAATACAAAAAACCCACTTGCATCCGATCGCTGTCTTCCCAGGTGATAAGTCGACGAGCTCCCAAGTGTGATTTTGTTGGAGAGCATCGAGTTCTGCCTACATGGCTTGTCTCCAAGCATCAATCTGAACTGCTTGGTCATAGGTATGAGGCTCCAGATCCTGATCCACAGCAGCGGCAAAAAGAAAATGCTTAGGAGTAAGATGGGAATAAGAAAACACATGAGAAAGGGAATGAGGACTAGTCCATCGAATAGCCATGCACTAATAGTCAGAGAGGTACTGCGACAGGGACGTCGTTATGATGATTCGACGCAAAGACTGAGGTGGCAGCTGTTGACTGGGAGTGAGAGCAGGAAGCTGAATGTCAGGTGGAGATGTCGAAGGAGGGCCATCTGACGTCGGTGAAAGAGAGAAAGTGATGTCTGAGACTGGTAATGTAGACGCACCAGGAACAGGAGGAAGGCTATCATAGGTTGACTGAACCGAAGAGGAAGGGAGAATTAAAGTATTGGAGCCATCAGAGTGCTGCATATCAGATGTTAGTGTGGAGAAAGGAAAGGCATGCTCATAAAAAGAAACATCCCGCAAAATAAATAGCTTGTGAGTAGTAATATCATATAGTTTGTAACCCTTAACACCTGGAGAAAAACCATAGAAAACAGACTTAATACTACGAGAATCAAATTGTTTCTAATGTTGGAATGATTTGAAGCAAAAGCAAGACAACCAAAAACACGTAAATTAGTGTAAGTGAGTGGCGTAGAGCATAATACTTCAAAAGGTGATAAGTAACGAAGAACGGGGGTGGGGATACGATTAATCTAGTAAACGACATGTAATACACACTCACCCCAGAAGGAAATAGGAAACTTGGGATGAAAACGTAAAGCTCGTGCGACATTGAGAATATGTTGATGTTTGTGTTCCACAACACTACTCTGTTGAGGAGTTTTAATGCAAGACTGTTGATGAATAATACCTTTGTAGTTGTAAAATTCAGGAACATAGAACTCTTGGCCATTATCACTTCTGATACATTTAACAGTGGAATTGAATTGAGTAGAAACATAAGAAATAAAATTTTGCATAATTGTCCTGGCCTTTGATTTGTGTTGCATTAAAAAAACCCAAGTAAATCTACTGAAATCATCAACAATAGTAAGAAAAAACGATGGCCTCTAAAAGTGGGAGCATAATTATCTCCCCAAATATCAATATGAATCAGGTCAAACACAGCAGTGCTAATAAAGGTACTGATCGGAAAAGGAAAGCATTTTTGCCGTGACATGTGACAAATATCACAAGGCTCATGAAGAGAAACAGAAGGAACTATTGATCGTAAATGAGAAAAAGGAAGATGACTTAGCCTAGCATGCCAAAGTAAAGTAGTTTCTTTATTACAGAAGACAGGATTAGCAATAACGACAGGTGAAGTAGGAAAAATATCACTGGAACGGAATCTGTACAATCTATGAGAATGCTTAGCAACCCCAATCATCCTCCATGGCTGGATACTCTGAATTATACAATGAGAAGGTGAAACAATTAAACAACAAGAGAGGTCACGAACTAACTTACCAACAGAAACAAATTAAAAGTAAACTCAGGCACGCATAAAACATTAAAAAGTTGCAGATGGTTATTTAAATGAACAGTACCCACATTTGTAACTCGAACTTTGCATTTGTTAGGAAGAGTGACATAAACATTAGGAACCGATTTATAATAATGGAAAAAAGATAAAGAACATGCTATATGATCTGTAGCACTGGTATCAATAATCCATTCATTGTAATGAAAAATATTACTAGTAGAAATATTTAAAGAAACGTGAGAAGCGAGCTCATCATTTGAATAAAGCAAACATGAAGTAGAAGTTGGCTGAATAGAATTCGGTAGTGTTACTGATTTCATATGATGAGAAGTAGAAGAAAGACCCTGAAGCAATTGTAATATTTGATCATATTGATCTTTAGTAAACTGAAAATTGGAACTTGGGTCCTCTGTATTTGCAGAAGGATGATGATTGACAATTGGAGTAGGAGAATCAACATCAACAGCATTAGCATAAGGGCGACTGGAAATTTCTTGGAAGTCTTCATGTTGGGAGGATAACCATGTTTCTTGTAACATCTGTCAATGGTGTAACCTTCTTTTCCACAGTGAATGCAAATTGGTGAGACAGAACTGTTGAAATGCTTTTTAGGTGCAATAGCACTAACGCCTTTAATAGCTAAAGTATTAATATCAGGAACCAAAGAACGTTCTGGTGGAATAACCAAAGGACGTTCTTGTTGAATAACCAAAGAGAATGATTTATTTAAAGAGGGCAAAGGATCCATTAACAAGATCTGAGACTTCACAGTTGAATACGACTCAGTTAAACCTTTAATGAAAACCATGACTTGATCATGTTCATGGAAATCTTGAATATTCTTGGACAGCCCATAAGAACACTGAGGAGTATAGGAGCAAGACGGGACAGGACATAAGATTTGTAACTCATCCCACAAGACTTTGAGTTTAGTAAAATACTCATGAACTGACAAACTACTTTGTTAACAAGTGTGAATTTCAAGCTGAAGGTCACAAAAACGGAAAGAATTGCTTTAAGTAAATCTTGCTTTGAGATCATTCCATATTTCGTAGTATGAATCTAACTAGATGATCGACTGTGCAATGGAAGGGGAAACAGAGTGAATAAGCCAGGAGATAACCAGATTGTTACACCTCTCCCAAGGGACGAACAATGGAACAGTACGCAATGGCTGCAATATAGAACCATCAACAAAAGGAAGTGTGTTCTTGGAAAGCAACGACATTTTCATGGCTCGTTGCCATTGGTGATGTTCTTGGAAAGAATGACATTTTCATAGCTCGTTGCCATTGGTGATAATTCGGCCCTGTGAGAACCGAAGATACGAGAACCAACGTTGGATTCTCATTAACATGAAGAAAATACGAACTGGATGGATTATCTTTTGGTTTGGACGTCGAACCTGAGGTATGAGTAGCATTCCAAGCATTAACGCTGGCTATAGTAACACGGTTAATCGTAAAGAAAGGAAAGGAAAGAATACAGATAAAGAAATGATAACGTTTCTTGGACGCAAAGAATGAAAAACAAGAAACTCTGGATGTCGTATATAGAACCCAAAAAAACTCAGAGAAGCAAAAAGTTACGCTCTGATACCATATCAGAAAATCAAACTGAGAGAGAAAAAGTGTATTTGATTACATCCGAATGAATAGTATTTATACTGTACATGTGTAACTTAACTGTTAACTAATGACATCATATATAATTCTAACAGTCTGTGTCTGATCTCATCCATTCCTTCATAGATATCCCATATTCTCAAGTTCTTGTCCAACAAGGTTTGATGAAGAAGCTTTTCCTATAAATGAACAAGTCCATGTTTTTCATTAATTACCCTTATATTTGAAAGAAATAGCTACCTTCGAATAGGCGAGACAGTTTTTCAAAGGCAATTCTAGCTATAGTTGTTTTCCCAATTCCTCCCATTCCTGGGATCCTAACAATGCAAACATCGTCCTCCCTCCTAACATCTAATAATGAAGTTAGTTTCTCTAGACGTGAATCCATTCCAACAAAATCCTTGGCTAGGCTAGAGAATCCACTACTTAATTTTCTCAATTTGCTTAATATCTCTTTAGCAACTTAGAGATTTAGGTTACAGATTGAGAGGTGATTTGTTCTTGTTAAAATGACGTCGTTTCAACTGTATCATGAAACTTCATTTCAATAATTAGACTCATTTATGTCAATTATGCTGACGTGTCTGATTAATGAGGGTCCCTTGACACGTGTCAATGCCTCGTTAGCAAAGATAACGGTGAAATTAACGTCGGGTTAGAATCGAAAAAGATTGAAGATTTGGATATTTTATTGCTACTTTTTAAAGTTCAGGCTATAATTGAAAAATTGAAAAAATTTGGGCTTTTTTTGGGTCATTAACCCATAATAATAATAATAATAAGATGAAGAAGATGAAGAAGAAGAAACTACTAAAATAAGCTAGGTTAAAAAAAACTTAGGTTAAATCCCTAAAAGATAAGTACTACCTATTTAAAAGTATAGACTAACTACAAGAGAAACAAGTTAAAAGACTTATGGGAATTACAAAGATCTCTTTACGAGAGATCCTTTATCTAAATCCTAATACGCTAGATTTTTCTATTGTGGGTCATATCATCGGTAAGTTTTAACATTGTCATATTATTTTTGATCACTTCTTCCCAATTCTTCTTAGACTTTTTTTTTCTTTTATAATCTCTAAGTACGATTTTTTCGCATCTGAGTGTCTTCTCTTAATATATCTAAACGACTTAAATTTTGTCTCTCTTAATTTATCAATAATATTAGCTACTTTTAATTGACTCTTGCTATTACATTTCTGACCTTATTTCTTATAGTAAGGATGCACATCAAATAGATCATCCTAATTTTCGTCACCATTAGCTTATGACTGTGTACTTATTTGATGAGCCAACACTCTGTCCCATAGAGTATGGTCAGCTTAATTGCTAAACGATAAAATTTACCTTTAAGTTTGAGTGATATTTTCTTGTCACACAAAACTCTTAATGCACTTCTCCATTTGCTTGCAAAAATATTAAATTGTTAATAATCAATTACAATGAATAAAATAAGAATAAATATATGTAACAATAAAATATTATAAATATTTAACTTGATCACAAATTTTTGCAAATTTGTGCAAATTTTTAATTGATATCAATCAATAGTCTACAATTGTAGTTAGGCAGAAGTAAAACAACAAAAATTAGGAAAATGTTTCACTACTTTTGCTTTGTTCTATGGAAGGTACCTTTGTAATATCATTTTTTTCAACTTTTCTTGTTCGTAGAATGAAACAAAACCATATGTCACTAAATGCACGTATTTATCATGTTATTTCTTTTTATAATATTTTGATTAAGAAAAACTATATTATGTTTCTGTAAGTTAAGGATTTTTTTAATTAAATTGTTTCCAAAAAATAAGTCAAGGCACCTTATATCTATTACTATATAACCTTTACATAAAAATTAGGCACGTTATTCAAGGCACCACACAAATTTAAGTATGTTTAATAATTTGTTCATCTTTTTATTATTTCTTAGTAAGACTAAGTATTATCAAACCTTTTTAAATTATGTGTGATAGTAAGATTTTTATTAGGTGTTGTTGCTGTATATTTTCTATAATATAAAAATTTATACATATTAGATTTTAGAAGCATGTGTTAGACTCTTTTTTTAAGTGTCAAAAATAGGGGGATAAATAAATAATCGCACGTCATTACGAATATTGTGACTATGACATCTAAACTTACGTTGTGACACCTAAACTTACGTTGTACTTAATGACTCTTCAATCTTCACTCATTTTCTTCTGATATACGACAAAAAATGTATGGTCAAATGTTAAACACCCGTAAAGAAAATGTAATCATGGTTAGGATGTGGCCTTCTTTATATTAAGTTTAGTTTAATCCAATAATTATATTATCATTTAATTTGAAGTTGTTGATTTATTTAAACATTTCATTTAAATTTTGTGAACTATTATATACAAGATTTTGAAACTCGAATCGGACGTCGAACCGGAGGTCTTATTGGTCATCAATTTGACCGGCTCGATCAGTTCGACCACCGGTCGAATCGGTGTGACTTCATAATTACGCAATACTTATATATAATATTAGTAATATTAAAAAAATAAAAAAATATACCAAATAATATAAATTTCTATACTCCTGCTAAATTTTTAGAGAAAATGTGGGTTTTACTTTTGAAAAAATAAAAAAAACACATTAGTATTTTAGAAAGAAAAAAAGTAAAATAAAAAAATAAAAAATTTATTTAACTAATAACTAATCGGTTTGATCAATCCTGGCTTAATTGATCAATTGACCGGTTCTTATCAGTTTGTACTGATTTTATTAAAAACTGATTTTTAAGAATCACCTGAATCAAATATTCGACCGATCACTAGTTAAATTAATCAAACTGATCGATTCTGTCCGAGTTTCAAAACCATAATTGTATATATATAGCGTGTATATTATTGACAGTTGCTTTGCGGAGAAGGTTAAGTTGTGAATGATTAGTGTTAAGACTTACCCACAATGTGTTATCATTAACTGAACTGTTTGAAAGAGTGGGAAGGTGACATGACAGGATGCTTATACATAGATGGTGGTCGATAACGAAAAGGTGACATGACAGGATGCTTATACATAGATGGTGGTCGATAACGAAAGACTATATAGTATATTCCCTCTACTTGAAAAAGAAAACAGACGGAAACAAGAAGACCCACACCACACCCTACCCTACAGGCATAATCCAAGATATGGATGACTTGACTTCCTGTAATCAATTAAGTTCAAGCACGATTCGAGAAAAGCGACAATCTGATAATGATATTAACCACTTTCAACGATATACCTTACCTATATGTGTGAACACAGCATGGGTTCTTATGAATTAAAGGGGTATGGCTCATTCCGAACTGTTATACAAATAAGTTGGTGAATATTTAAGAATGAGATCTTCTCTACGATTCGCATGTTCTAACTCTGTTCCGTACTATTTCATTCACATATTTATATAAAACTTATATTTATATATTTATATAAGACTTAAAAAAATATATAAATGAGATGGCATAAAACAAGATAATCGGAACAAAATATCTATCAAAATATTTCCTTATCCGAAGTCCCTCTCATCAAGCAAAATATAGCTTTTAAAGGGCTGAAAACCTTTTTTCATGGACGGAGCAATTATACTATATACCGTATTTATGTTATATTATAATTATAGATATTTTAAATTTATTAAATAATAAAATTTATACATATTATATTAAAATATTAATATGATGTAGCTCGCTGCATAATTCATATTGATAGAGAATTTAACGTTGAATTATTATTATTATGTTTTTTTATTAAAATTATAAACTTAATTTTTGTAAAATTAAATATCTAAATTTAAATTCTTATAAAAATATTTAACGCAAGAAATATAATATTCATACTCTTATAATTTTTTTTAAAATAATAACACATAAGTTATTTTATATATTAACAACTAATATTAAATAGCTAATTTCGCGAAAGATATCTAATAAACCGCCAATTTGGAAATAGGGAATAAAGTGCACTAATTATACATCTCTTTTCGTTTTTAAAATACTTTTATAAAACTTATCATTAAAAAATTCAACTCAACTTTAGTTGGATGTAAAAAAATTTAAAATTTTAGTAAAAATTTTAATTTTATATTAATAATTTTAATTGTTAAATTTATCAAATTTTTAATTAATTAGTTAATTTTTATAAATTAATAAGTTATTATAAATTAAAATAAATTATTTAATTTTATTTAACAATTTTTAATTAAAAATTAAATTATTTGAAATAACTAAGAAAAATTTCTTAGAGATTGAATCTTTTAATTTTAAATCTTTTATTTTATAAGTTATTCAATTTTTAAAATATTGTATAAAACTGTTGTTTGTGATATTTATTTTCCAAAGTTAAAGCGAAACAGTAAAAATCTTTTCCATATAATAATACGGTTATCATTTTGACACGGTTAGGTTAGGATCATAATTGTCCCCGAGTCTCAAGTTAAATCCAACACGACCCGCCTTGTCAGGAGTGTTAGAACTCACAAAAAAAGTGTGTTATAGAGGGCACAACCGTAAAATGGAGAGGACAAGGTGAAAATGGCTTCGACACGCTTCTACTGTAACCTCTTCCTCGGAACACGATAACCTTAACTTACGCAATCTTACGATAACTCAACACTGCAGACACTCGCACTCTGTTTTTCTCTTATTGCTTAATAATCTTAATCTTGTACTGTGTCTCAAATCTCACACTCGCTTGCATGTTCTCTCCTCATTCCTTCTATCGTATATAATATAACTAATAAAAACTACAAAAGACTTGTCCTTTACTCTGCGTGTTACCATCCTGAGCTGTTTATTTTATTTGGGTTCTTCTCTTTTTGGGTTATTTTTGATCCTGCTGCGTCGTCCGACTGAAGGCAGTTCTGATTAATTTATTTATTTGTGCTTTTTCGAGGAACTCCCTTGTGCCGCCCTCTAGTTCTGTCGGTGATTTAAAGCGGTAGTTTAATATATCTAAGAGTAGTGAAGAGGTTTGAGTTTGTACTTCCTATCCGTAGTTACTCTTCCACTTAGCTTTTTAACCAACTCTTCCACTTAGCTTAAGTCGTGACTTAGTGAGGTAAGACTAAGCGAGGAAACAACATGGGGGAAACGGCACCACCGCCAGCTGCGGCGGCACCACCACCTCCGCCGCCTAATTTGGCCTTGTCAAAAGGGCCCATCTGGACTCCGGCCGAGCAACTTCTCCAGCTTCAGTATTGCATCCATTCTAACCCCGCTTGGCGTCAGTCTCTCCCTCCCTCCCTCTCACTTTTCATATGTTCCGTACTTACCATGATTCGGTTTCTGTAGTTTAATTAGTATCTTTCTATTGGTTCTAATTTGGGTTTATTCGATTCTGCAAAAGCCTGTTAAAGTTTGAGGTTTTTGTGCTAAAGGTGGATGCTTTTAGCCTAGTATTCTAGTGGCTAGGCATGAGAGGAGATATTCTACTTTATGCCTGTCTGCGTCTCTAGTGGGGCTGCTACTTGGTGGTTGATTTTGATTATTTCTCTTTTATATATATTTTGGTGTGAATTAGGTAATAAATCACCTCCTGGATGCGAATCTTGGATCATAACATTCAATCGAGAAATGGATTATTATTATTATTTTAATAACAACAATTTTGTTGCATATCAAATCATCTTTATGCAGTTTATAAACGTCTATAATGTAAAAAGGCTTACATTAGTGAGCTATTTGTGGGGAAAAAACGAATATTTAAAGATTTGGAAGAAAATGATAATTTGAAGATGTCGAAATCTTATGATTCCAACCTAACATATGATAAATATAATTTAATAAATAGCTTTTATAGTTACTAGTCTAATGATAATTTCAAGTGAATAGAGTAAAAAATGTAAGAGAGTATTATTTTGCATAACTTTCCCCATTTCGGTTTGCTCATTAATGTCTTGTAAATTGTAAGTTGGTTCAAATTCTCTTTAATTTGCGATAGTTTGTACCTGTATTTCATATATGATTATTTTCTTTTGAATTGCATGGATCAATTATGAAGTTCAAGGATTGCATATGTTATGTTATTTATTATTATCTTATTCTCGTTATGCAACTAACTAAGAAAGCAATTCAATTTCGCAGCTGAGATGTTTCTTCTAGCTTTCCAACATTACATTGTGATGCTTGGAACCATAGTCTTGATTGCCAGTGGTCTTGTGCCTCAAATGGGAGGTGATCATGTAAGCTTTGTTCATCTTCTGAATTTCCTTGTCAACTGCAAATTATTGGTCATTGCTTATTATTTATTTGAATTGGTGTTTATTGCGGAAGGGGGACAAAGCTCGTGTTATTCAAACTCTGCTGTTTATGACGGGACTGAATACATTGCTTCAAACATTGATAGGAACAAGGCTGCCCACAGTGATGAGTGCATCAGTTGCTTACACTCTACCTGTATTGTCAATAATCAAGGATTTGTCTGATGAGAACTTTGCTGATGATAGTGAGGTATGAAGTACTTGATATAACTGAAATTCGAACAATATTCTTGTACATGACTTATTGTGTGTTTTGCATTTTGGTAGTTTATTTTATATCCATATGCATGGTTCGTTGCATATTCTGTAAACTTTAGATTGTGAAATATGAACTTTCTTCCGACATGGTTCGAATCTTTTTACCTGCTTTAGATTCTTATTAGAATGAGTTTGGTTGTTGTAGAGATTTTCCCACACTATGAGGACTATTCAAGGATCACTTATAGTTTCTTCCTTTGTCAACATCATTCTTGGGTATGGTCAACTTTGGGGTCATTTGACCAGGTACTTGTTCTATTCTCTAGTCTGTATTTGTTGTGCTCATTTTGTTTAGATTTTATTGTCACTCTCCTCTCTTTTGCGTAAGAATGTTACATTAGTTCCCTTTTTGTAATGCTTAAGGTTACTCCTTTCAGGTTTTTTACTCCTATTGTTGTCGTGCCAGTGGTATCTGTGGTTGGTCTTGGTCTCTTCTTGAGAGGTTTTCCACTGGTAGTTATTCTTACCGAGGGCTTTAATTTAATACTTGTTGCTTTTGAAAGCTAATTAAAAGAAGTATTTTTGTTGACACTTCATAATGCAGCTTGCAAATTGTGTGGAAATTGGCCTACCTATGCTGATTCTTCTTGTCATTTGCCAGGTAATTTATCTTTTTAGGTTATGATTATTTTGGTCTCCAATACAGTAACGAAGATTTGTGTGTTTATGGCAGTACATAAAGTATCTCCACGAAAGGGGCCGTCCAGTACTTGAAAAGTTTGGCATACTCTTGTGTATCGGGATTGTATGGGCTTTTGCTGCCATACTCACTGCTGCCGGTGCTTATAATAGTGTTTCACCATTAACTAAACAAAGTTGCCGCACAGATCAATCTTTTCTGATATCTTCTGCTCCATGGTATTGCCAGAAGCACTAGTCTTTTCTGTTCACATGGTGTTGAGATATGCTGAAATTGTTATTTTCTCTGACATGCTTTCTTGTTTTTCAGGGTTAGAGTTCCATACCCATTTCAGTGGGGTGCTCCCATATTTAGAGCAAGCCATGTCTTTGGAGTGATGGGGGCCGCACTTGTAACATCTGCGGAGGTTCATTCTTTCTTTCAAACTTTTGTTATATAATTTCATAAATCATTTTTAATTATACATCTGGATGTTTTTGCAAACCTGAACATACTGCTTAAGTTTTGACTGGGCATCCAGTGACTTATGATTATAGATGTTATATTCCGTTATCATTTATTCATGGATTTAACAAATTGTTCTATTTTGTTTTCTTGACTAATACTCAAACTTCCACTGCAGTCAACTGGAACGTTTATTGCTGCTGCTCGGCTTGCAGGTGCTACATATCCTCCATCACATGTCCTCAGCAGAAGTATAGGTCTGCAGGTCCGTTCAATGCCATATATTTCTTTATTCTATTCCAGCTTGATTAGTTGTATGCCTGCAGTTAAACAGATGTTAGGAAGTTGTGGATGTTTTGACAACTTAGAGGTGTGACCATTTTTTTTGGTAATTTAGGGTATTAGCTTACTGCTTGATGGGATCTTCGGAGCCGCTGTCGGTACCACTGCATCTGTGTAAGGAAAAAAGTGCCCTGGCGAAGTCTACTTTGGGCTTAAGTTTCTTTACTTCCAACAATGCAGCAAAGCTATTCTACGTCAAACATCTTTTAGCTAGAATTAGATGTCTTACAAATGTCCAAGATCTAAGTTAGCTTGTCTTGTGCATTGCTGCTACCATAGAATGGAAATACAATCATTTTATCTGTTATAGTGGTAAAAAAAGATTAAAAAAATGCAAAAGATCCACACCAGAATTGAGAAGTCATTTTGTTGACTGACATGAATGATATTGCAGTGAAAACGTGGGTCTTCTTGGATTAACACACGTAGGCAGCCGAAGAGTGGTGCAGATATCAACTGGTTTCATGATCTTCTTCTCTATATTTGGTTTGTATTTGTATCAGTTATTAATTGTTCAATATAATCGGCAGGAGTGCATATTTTTGAGTTGATTATGCGGTGTCTTGCATATTCTCAGGAAAGTTTGGGGCCTTCTTTGCATCTATTCCTCTTCCAATATTTGCTGCCATATACTGCGTTTCATTTGGCATTGTGGGTGAGTGATTCTATTTTTATCATTGAGACATTATTCTACAAGAATGATTACATAATCCAAGACCTTGGTTCTGTTTTCCTGTTGGGCAGCTGCTATCGGTATTTCGTTTATACAGTTTGCAAACAACAACTCCTTGAGAAATCACTATGTTCTGGGCCTGTCTTTGTTCCTTGCAATATCAATCCCTCAATATTTTGTCAGCAACACCACCCGTGATGGACATGGACCTGTGGGAACTGGCGGTGGATGGGTAAGTTGCATATAAGCATCATGCTTTGATTGCCCATTTTTTCTTTTCTACGTCTACCATCCATTTAAACACTGAATGCTTCCATCAACCGTTAAGATTCTGGGTTTTAGTTGATCTAATAAGACATGGTTCTAAACAATCAATTTGCAAATATCAACTTTAAAATTGTACGTTTCGACTGGCTTTTCCATCGTTCTCACATGTGGTGTATATGCATTATGACCTGCAGTTCAATGACATATTGAACACAATTTTCTCATCACCTCCGAGCGTGGCAATCATCGTCGCAACAGTTCTTGACAATACAATCGATGCAAGGCGCGCTGTAAACGACAGAGGAGTTCCATGGTTAAAATCTTTCCAGCGGAGGAAGGGAGATGTTAGAAATGACGAGTTTTATAGCCTTCCACTGAGGGTAAACGAGTGGGTGCCCAGCAGATTCCTGTGACCACACATTCACATGTGTGTCTGTATATTTAACAATACAGCGAGCAGACATTTTATGTTAATACGCGAGACGATGTCTGATTGATTCAAGTTAGTTTGTGAAAAACAGAACCGTAACAACATAATCATGTAGTAGTTATTTTCTCTTCTTCTGGTAAGCTATCTCCACGTCTTATTCTGTGTCTCGTATGGTAGTAGTACCACAGAGATCATTATGGTAGTGCTAAGGCCATCTCTAGCCATTCAAATTTTACAGCAAATTTAGCGTAAAAGTAAAAATATTTTAAGATTCTTTTCGTACCAAATTTGGTGTTACTTTATCTACTTCACACCAAATTTGGTGATCAATTATTTTTAAATAATATTTCACAATAATTTAGTTATTAACTATATTAATTTATATTTATACAATAATTTTATTTATTTTTTTATAAAAATTAAAATAAAATTATTATTTTTAATAAATTAACATATATAATTAATTAATTATTATAACATATGTTAGTTTGGTTATTTAACATATATAATTAATATTATTGCAACAACAAATTAATAACATGCACAAGTATAATATTTTTATTGCACACTTAACTTTTAATTTTTTGAATTACCATATCGTTCTTACAAATGTTTAATTAGTACATTATGAAGTTCATAATGAGCTTTTTTATCTTTAATTTGCTTGTGTATAGTAAGGAATTCTTGAAAAATAATTGTATTGTCTCTATTTAATATTAATTTTAGGGGCTAGCGTTTCGCTCCAATCTTGTATGACGCTTAAGTATCACGTTCATCCTCAATGATTATATTGTGCATTATAATTATGCTGACATAATATCATGTAATATGGACTTTTTTTTCAAAAACGTGCCGGTTCTTTGATAATTGCAAATTGTGAATGGAAAACTCCAAATACACGCTCGACATCTTTCTTACATGCTTCTTGCATCTTTGCAAATAACTTCTTTTTTGAGCCTCGGGGATCATGAATGGTTTGTACTAAGGTATACCATTTTGGAGAAATACTATCAGCTAAATAATATCTAGTGCCATACACTTTTTTCTCGAATAACATAATGAGCAGAAGGTGCTATACCTTTGACAAGGTTTGCGAATAAGTGAAATGCCTCCAACACATTGATGTCATATTTGAACTTGGCAAATCAAAATGTGCATGTCATATCCACAAATCATAATCAGCTACAATCTTAAGAATAATAGTTGGGAATGCACTACGTCCACTATATTGTCCTTGCCCAAGCCGTTGGATAATTTTTCCATGTTCAGTGCATGCAATTTAAGCTCCATAGCATCCTTGGAAAACTACGTTCTTCATTAATTTTAAGTAGTCTTGCAACATCATTAGCATCCGCTGCTCTTAGATAACATTGTCCAAAGACCTCCACAATGGCTCGACAAAACCTTTTTGTACTTTCAATTGCAGTTGATTCTCCAATTTTAATGTATT
>JAOSBP010000006.1:3027003-3037334 GCA_027563825.1 Erythroxylum mucronatum
ATATTATATTATATTATAATTATGTGTTACACATAATAGTATAATTACAACAAAATATAAACATGATAATAAAATCAGGCATGTTTTTGTTTTCAGCTTTATATTAGAAATCTCAACCAAACAGATTTTTGTTTTCAGTATTTATATTACAAATCTCAATCAAACAGGTTTTCTTTTTTTTTAATGAAAAAACAGAAATAAAAAATAGGAAACAGAAACAAAAAAACAACAACAAAAAAACAGAAGTGAAACCAAACGGCATGTTACATGTTAATTAAATATTTGAAAGTACTTGTATTGAAAATATTGTTTTCTCTTTTAAACATATTATAAAAGATTTTAAAATATGTAATTATTCACAAATTATATATAAATAAATAATTATTTAAAAAATCAAACAACTTACTTAATCAAAAAATTATTGAAGGGAGTTAAACCCTTAACTGTATTGCAAGTAAATCTCACTTTAAATCACTTAATCACATAATTTTAGTTTTTACACCTCTTAATTATTCGTAATCAGTGGTTTGGAATGCGATCAATGTAGCCATTATAACCATTATAATGGTCCACCAACCATATAAGTTGGGTAAGTTACATAATAAATCAAAGAAACGGAATTGATGGAGAGTTGAAGAAACTTTCTGACTATATTACAAACAACACTTGGAATCATTTGACTATATTCTTTAGATTCTTAGACCTTTAGTCAATAAGAGTTAAAGACGTAATTGGTAAGCAAAGTCGGAGTACTTGATTCAACATGTTTTGGTGGGTAGGTAAGTGACAAATCCAGTTGAAAGACTTGCAGATAGTGAATCGCGAAAACCATATATCCATGACTAAGGCCGAACAGGGCAAGGCAGAACAGGGCAAGGTTGACGAGCTTATGTTTGGACCTTTGGAATAGAACTGAGAAATGTGGAAGTGAAAGTCTAGCATTTCTGACAGTGGAACATATGTGGATAGCCAAAAGTTAGAGTCCAGATTTTTTGTCCAGTTTTACTCTATCTTATTCTGTTTCATGAAATCTCAGTTATTTATTTTGCGGGTCCCATGCGGATCCAATGCGGGACCTACATAAATAAATGGCTGAGATTTATTGGATACAATAAGACACCATAATATTGGACAGAGGATCTGAACTCCAAAAATTGGACAGTTCGAAAAGAAAGTTAAAAAGTTTTCTTTTATCTTTTTTTATAAATATTTTCAAAGGTGGATCAAAATTTAAATTAATAAAATAAGATATTTAAGATTTAAAAATTTTAACTTATATTAGACCGTCATAAAAGCGATTAAAGATTAAATAAAATTTTAAATTTTAAATAATAATTGAAAAATATTTTTCTTACTTATCGAAAATTTTAAAATTTGTTATATGAAAACTAATTAGATTATTTTGATTTATAAAAATTTATTAGTTCACAAAAACTGATCGATTAATTAATAAATTAATTATTTTTTAACAACAAAATTTGTTAAACTAAATCAAATTAAAAAAATTAAAAAATAAACTATAAAAATTAATCAGTTCAAAATTTTCACCGCTCAACCGATTAAATCGGTTTGATTTTTAAACCATTATTTTTTTCCGCTCAACCTCTTCTCTCAATTAGTTTCTAGAAACTATAAATTTGAAGTTACTGGCTTTTGATTAGGGATGATAATGGACGGGTCTATGAGCTTATATTCAAGTGTTTTCACCAACGTAACGTAGGCCTGAATCTAATTTAAAAAAAGACGTTATTTTATACTATTAATTTTTTAAAAAATATTTTAAAAAATTTGACAGGACCGGTCCATTGCCATCCTTACTTTTGATAGCATAACTTCCATATGCGTATAACCAAAAAAAAATGTAATTACTCATTTTAAATATAGCTAATAAATCATAACTGTTAAATCGATATCTAAGATATAAACCCCTAAATATATGTAATAACTCGCAAATTAAATAATTGTTGTAATTCATAAATTGTTCCGTTGTTGATTAAAAATTAACTCAATTATGAAATTATTTAATAAAATTTAAAAATATCTTATCTTTTTAATTTTTAATTTTGATGTAATATTTTTTAAAATATTAATTAATTAAATTTTCAAATGTTAAATAAGTCAGATCAAGATATTGTTTCTGTTATTATTTATTGAGCTAGCTAAAGTGAACCCCTCTATCTTATTTAATGAACACGTCACATTAGTTAAAAACTAACTGAAATAACATTTTGAGTTGAGTTATATTAGTTTCGAAAAGTTAATTACTATATTAAAAATTAAAAAATAAATAAAATTAAAATTTTTAAAAAGATTAAGTGCTTTTAAATTTCTTATCCATAAAATTTAATATAGACCTTTTTAATATTTAGAAATATTTTGTGAGTTAAAGTAGTGATACACAAAGGCTCTTAATATTTTAAAATTATAACTTACCAATTGAACACCCTTATAGTATGGTTTTAGTATGGTTTTTGACTAAAGTAGATACGATGCTAAATAACTTAATGTTAGAAATTAATTCTTTTTTTTTTGGTGTTTTAAGAGGGCACAGCCCTAAAAATACAAACTATCTAAAATAAGTGACTCCTATCAAGTCATGAAAAAACCACGGTTTGACTGCAGGCGGCGGGTCAACAAGAAAGTGCAACCCCAAACCAAAAGAAGACGCATGATGTGAAAGACAATCTGTCACAAAATTCCTTTCACGATGAATATGAACAAACTGAACAGTGTCAAAACGAGTAAAGAGTACAGTTAAGAGATTTAATAATTTAATAAATGGGCCTTTGGGCTTTTGGCCCATTATGTTAAAGAGTTTTAAAATTGACAGATAGATGTTAGTTTATTAAGAGGGTTTAAGGTTTTATCTCTCGTAAAAATAAGTTTTTATCTTCTAAAAAAAACACAATCATGAAAGAAAAGTGTGATAAAAAGTTCAAGAAAGAGACAAATTGAGTAATGAGCTTATTAAAAATCATTTCTAATCATTAAGCTATGGACAAAGGCCAGTATTCAGCGTTGTCTTTATTTTAGAATAAAATTATGATCATAATTGAATGTTTGTGTGTTCCATAAATGTATCTTTATGAAAATTATGCTTAAATGTGGTATCAGATTATGATTATAAGAAATTTATGGTTCTCAATAACTATAGATTTCTTAAGATTTAGAGAACCTTATAAACCCTAATTTGAAATTTGGAAACCCTAAATTTTTACGTGTTTTTTTAATTATATGAAAAAAATTTATTTATGAAAATTTGAAGGTTGAACCAATTTTATGTATAGAATTAAAAAAAAAACGGAAACTACTAGCGTCAGGCACTGGGAATAAAATCCTAGCGCTAACTTGGGTATGATTTCCAGCGCTAGCAAGCAACTAGCCATTATTTTTTAAAAAATTTAATTATAAATACTATAATTAAAGTTTAATTACTCATAATTTGATGCTATAGAATTGTAATTTTATGGGTAAATTGAAACTCATTGCTATAAAATATTTTTTAAATCACCAAAAGGTGGTTTGTTTATTTTTATAGTTAATGAGAATGAAGATAATGTATATATAGAATTAGTTATGTTCAAATATCCAAAGATAATAAATATTTTTAGTTGGTGTATGTGTGATTACTAAATTATATACATGTTAGCACCATTATATGTTGTATGGTATATTAATGGATTTCCCAAAGCTAAACATGAGTATAAAATTATTAGAGTCTTTATTTGCTATATGGTGTGTTAACGGATTGCCTAAAGGTGAACATTAATATAAAATTTATGAAGTTTTTAAAATAAGTGTAGCATGTTGTTGACTTAAAGTATTAATATTAAGTTCTAATTTTCTGCAGTAAATAGGGCCATGCATCTGAATATCTCATCTATTACAATGTTTAATGGACTGAACTTCTTTAAATGAGATGAACGAATTTAGTTCTATCTTGGAGTTTTAGAATTAGATTTGGCATTAATAATTGAGAAACCAGATGCTTTGAACATTTTAAGCATTAACGAGGAGAAAATCTATTTTAATAATTGTGAGAGATCAAACAAATTGAGTATGTTGTATATAAAGATGCCAATTACTAGCAATACTAAGTCTGCTCTTCCCAAAAATAAAAATGTTAAGGAATTACTTAATTTTGTGAAAGAGCACTCTCAAGCTATTGATAAGTCTTTTGCTGGGACTCTTATGGTACATTGACCACTGTAAAGTTTGATGGATCACATACTATGCATAAATATGTCATTAAGATGCCAAACATTGCAGCAAGACTTAAGTCTTTAGGAGTGGAAGTGGATGAAAGCTTTCTTGTGTAGTTCATCTTGAACTCATTACTGTCTAAGTATGGTCCTTTCCAAATGAACTATAATACCAAGTAAGACAAATGGAATGTCCATGATTTACATGGTATGTTGGTTCAGGAAGAGACTAGACTCAATAATTAAGGAAGCCACTCCAATAATTATGCCAACAATCCAAGAGTTGGTGAGAAACGTGAAAAGAGGCATGAGAAGAAAGCGAGGTGGACCCTTGAAATTTAGTGGGGAATCTTCTCAAATCCACAAGAAGAAACATGATGAACACATATATCATTTCTATAAGAAGGTTGGGTATTTCCAAAATGAATGTTTTAAACGTAACCGTGGTTTGAGAAGAAAGACAAGCCTAGTGCTTATGTATGTTTTATTGAAACAAACCTTGTTGAAGTGACTTTTAATACTTGGTGGATTGATTTTGATTGTACTACTTATGTTTCTAATACCTTGCTGGAATTCATTATGACCCAAACCACAAGATCAAATAAAATATTTGTCTATATAGCAATAGTATGAGAGTTTCAATGGAAGTTATTAGGACTTATCGCTTAATTTCAAACATCAGATATCGTTTGGACTTATGTAAAACTTATTATATACCTAGTATTTCTAGGAATTTAGTTTCTTTATCCAAACTTGATAGAACTAGATACTCATTTAAATTTGGTAGTGGTGGTTTTAGTTTGTACAAACATAACCACATGGTTGGTAGTAGTGTATTATGTGGTAGTTTATATAAATTAAACCTTGATGTTATTTATGTTGAAACTTTATTGACTTTCAATCTTAATACTATTATCAAACATAGTTTGATTAATGATATATCTGTTTAATTGTGGCATAAGTGTCTAAGACAAGTTTCCAAAGAACAACTTTAAAGATTAGTAAAAAAAAATGAAATACTTCCTAAAATGGAATTTAATGATCTTAACATTTCTATGAATTGTATTAAAGGCAAATAAAAAAAACACACAATAAAGAAAGGAACCACAAGAATCACTCAGCTTCTTGAATAATTCACACTGATGAGTGTGGAACATTTGATCTGTCTACTTTTAATAAAGAAAAATATTTCAACACCGTCATAGATGATTATTTATGTTATGGATATGTCTAGTTGCTAAATGATAAATCTCAAGTAGTAAACACTTTGTAGCTTTATACTAATAAGGTTGAAATATAATTAGACAAAAAGGTGAAAATAGTTAGGTTTGATAGAAGTGATGAATATTATGGTAAGTATAATGAAAGTAGTCAAAATCTTGGTTTCTAAATTTCTTCAAAGACAATATTTGTGAGTAATACACAATGTCAAGCACACAACAACAACATGGTGTAGTATAAAGGTGTAATAGAACTTTATTACATATAGTTAGGAGTATGATTTGTAATTCATCTTTACCCACTTCTTTATGGACATATGTTCTAAAAACTATCATATACTTATTATATAATTCCTAGTAGGCATTTCTAAGGACTCTTTTTGAACAGTGGACTGAAAGAAAACCTAGGTTAAGGCATTTACATGTTTGAGACTACCAGGTAAAAATTAGGCATTATAATCCACTTGGATGAAAGAACAATTAGTGACTATTTCATTGGTTATATAAAGAAGTCTAAAAGGTATATATTTTATTATCCTAACTATACTACAAGAATTGTGAAAACTGGGAATGCCAAGTTCACTGAATGTGGTACGACTAGTAGGAGTGAAACACCACATATAATGGATATTCAAGAAATGGGAGAGGAAGTCCCTATGGTTATGTAAGTCCCTGTGGCTTATACACCTACTTAAGTTGTTGTTCCACAAATTATTTAACCACCAAATAATCAAGAAGAACCACAAATTAATGAATTCACTGATCATAATGAAATTGAACATGAAGTGAATGAACCAACAATAGAAGAACCACAATAAATAGCACTAAAAAGGTCCCAAAAAGAAAAAAGACCAGCTATTTATGATGACTATGTGGTATATCTACACTAGTCAGAAAATGACTTAGGAATCGAGACTGATCCACTGACCTTTTCATAAGCCTTGAATAGTGAAAATTATGATAAGTAGTTAGAGCCATGAAAGAGGAGTTTAAATCTGTAGAATATAATGGTGTCTAGGACCTTATGTAATTACTAGAAGGTTGTAAAAGAATTGGTTATAAATGGGTCTTTAAGACCAAATCTGATTCTCCTAGTAACCTAGAAAGTTATAAGGTCAAACTAGTTGCCAAAGGATTTACTTAAAAAGATGATATTGATTATCAGTCTCTAAGAATGATCCGCTCATAATTATTATAACTTTGGTGGTTCATTATGATATGGAGTTTTGGATGAGAAAACCAACTTTCTGAATGAAAATTTAGAGGAAGAAGTCAATATGGACCAGCCAATGGGGTTCATAGGCTATAAAGAAATTCATGGCGGGTTAATTGAAGAAGTCAATACACGCACTTAAAAAAACTTCTCGACAAAGGTGCCTTAAATTTAATAATATTATTGTTTCCTTTAAATTTAAAGAAAACATCATTGATTGGTGTATATATTTAAAGGTCAGTGAGAGTAAGTTTATTTTTCTTGTATTGTATATTGACGACATCTTGCTTACAACTAATGATCTTAGTATATTAAGTGACACTAAGAAATTTCTCTCTAGTCATTTTGAAATGAAAGATATAGTGAGGCAACATTTGTGATAAGAATAGAAATATTATATGATAGATCACAAAGATTATTGGATTTGTCTTAGAATGCATATATTAATAAAGTGTTAAAGAGATTTAGGATGGAGGAGTGTTCTACATCATCAATTCTAATTCAAAAAGGGTATAAGTTTAACCCTATGCAATGTCCAAAAAGTGACTTAGAATGAAAGCAAATGGAATCAATTCCATATGTATATGTAGTTAGAGGTAAGTTTAGACATGTACGAGACCAATCATAATTTTTCCAATGGGGATGTTAGGGAGATACCAGAGTAACCCTGGTATGAATAACTGGAAAGTTGTAAAGAAGTTCTGAGATATTTGCGAGGAACTAAAGAACACATGCTTAATTTTAGGAGGTCTGATCACCTTGAGGTGGTTAGATACTTATATTCAAACTTTGTTGGTTGTGTAGCTATAAGAAAATCTAATTTTAGTTACGTTTATCTATTGGTTGGAGGAGCCATCTCACGGAAAAGTGCAAACAAGTTTGTAATTATTATATCCACTACAGGGATTGAGTTTGTGGCTTGCTTGGTATTGTCGACAGTATAGCTTGGGCCACTGAAAATATATTGTGATAATTCTACATTAATTTTCTTCTTTAAGAATGACAAATATCCAAATAAATACTTTAGCGTTAAGGAGGGGTTTCATAAACGTAGAGTGTTAATAAAGCATATTAGCACCAATCTTATATTAATTGACCCTTTGACAAAAGGTTTACTACCTAAAATATTTTCTAGTCATATAAAGAATATGGGCATTATATGTGTCGATGTCTTTTAGTATTGACTCTTATTATATATTTCACACTCTTTACACATTAATGAATATATTGTTTTTGAAGTTTTGATTTTCTTCTTTATGTATTTGATTGAAATGTATGATATTGAAAACAGAACTAAATGGTAAATCCTATTATGTACTTCCTATTTATAATCATGATTAAGTAGAAGAGCTAGTATAGTGGAGCATGGAAGGAGTATATTGAATTAATAATATATGACTGTCATGACCTTTATTAGTCTTATACTATATTATGATTACTAATCTTATGTATGTGTGTGTGTGTGTGAATGATGATTATTGTATATTATGATTGTTTGAATTGTTGATCCAACAGACCGCATAAAGTCATTTGAGTCAAGTGGGAGAATGTTAGAAATTAATCCTTTAAGTGATTCATGTGTTAAAAGGTAGTTATGGAATTTAATAATTTACTAAATGTGCCTTTCGACTTTTGGCCCATTATGATGGAAAGTTTTAAAACTGAAAGATGGTTGTCAGTTTATTAAGAGGATTATGGTTCTGTCTCTACCTAATAATAAGTTTTTGTCTTCTCATAAAACATCATCATAAGAGAAAGTGAAATAGAAAGTTCAAGGAAAGGGACAGATTGAGAAAGGAGCTTATTGAAAATCGTTTTTGCATCACTGAACTATGGACAAAGGTCAATATTTATAAACTTTATCTTTGTTTAGAATAAATTTATAATCATGACTGAATATTTGTGAGTTCCATGATTTTCTAGGTCGTGCTATGTTTATGAAAATTATGCTTACACTTGAAACATAAGACAATGATTTTTAAGGACTAACTATAAGGGTATGGAGTAATTGCTGCACCACTCACTGCTTTACTGAAGAAGTAGGCGGAGTTTGTGTGGTCATCAAAGGCAAATCTCGCATTCAACCAACTTAAGCAGGCTATGGTAATGACCCCAATGTTACCATTACCTGACTTTTCTACTGCCTTTATTGGGGAAACTGATGCTTCAGGGATAGGTATAGGAGTTGTTCTTATGTAGACATCAGTAAGTCATTATCCCTATTTCATAAAAGACTTCCAATATATGATAGGGAGTTGTATGCTATTCTCTTTACTGTTAAGAAGTGGCATCATTATCTAGCTGGCAGGCATTTATACTTTAAATTGATCATAAAAATCTAAAATATTTGCTAGAACAAAATATTACTACACCTAGTCAGTCTACTTGGCTAGCTAAGCTAGCTAGTTATGATTATGAAATCAAGTATAAACAGGGGAAAGATAACTTGGTAGTTGATGCATTAGCTAGAATTAGTGGTCAATTGCTTTAGTTTATGGCACTATCTGTGGCTTCTTTTGACTTATTAACTAGAATTCAAGCTTCTTGTGAGATATATTTGAATGTATAGAAGATCATAAAAGATTTGTTACACTAACCAGCTAGTCATCCTCACTATACATGGAAGGATGACTGATTGAGCCCAAGTTTATCATATAAATTGGCTACACTTTCATGGTTGTTAATGTACTTTTTGACTCTTAATTCATGATTTTGTGTTTAAATTAGTCCCTTACGGTGAGCTTATGTTTTATGCAATTTGTTAGTAAAATTGTGCAAATTGACATTAATTGCATTATAATTTTTCTAAGGACAATTGATACTGCAAATTGTTATTTTATATTGTAGGAGAAAAAAAAGAGTCAAAAGGATCAGAAAGTCAACAGGATGTGAGCTCCTCCACGGACGTCGCAGCGCATCAAGAAGAAGGCACGTCGAGGCGTGAAATAATCACCTCGCCGCGGCAAAACTTAATTATCACGTCGCGGTGCATCAAGAAGAAGGCACATTGCAGCGTATACTAATTCCCACGTTGCGGCGCATCAACATGCGACAACACATCGCGACGTCCATTAATTAACCCGCAGCGACGAGCGAACAAGAACAACACGTCGCGACGTCCACTAATTAACTTGTCGCGACGTGCAGACGGATATCCGGACTTTAAATGGAAATTTCACTCACTGTACTGACCTGACCCGATCCATCCTATATAAACCTTGCCAAATTAGGTTACGGAGGATTGATTAACTTGATCGACACTCGGAGGAGAAGAGAGCATTGAGAGAGAGAGAACAAAGAAGAGAGAAGATAGAGTCACGACCTCACCACCCAGGGTTCCCTTCGGGGTTCCCTGGGAAAATTTATGTATAGGTTTTATCTTTCGTTTCCATCGCCGACTTCCACCATGGGTAGCTTGGATTCGCCACGAGTTGTGAAGTGTCCAGTTGCTATGCGTGGCTAGTCATTTCTTTTCTCCTGAAGATGTAGTGACCGGTGGAGTTTACCGAGCTTAAAAGGGGAGTAGCTTAATATGTACTTTAGCTATGATTTATGAATGCCTAAGTCTAGGATTTGTAACTTGTAGTAAAGCTACTTGATTATAGTTTAATTAAATGTTGGACATTTAATGTGTTGTTTGGATTAGTAGTTACATTGTCACATTTAACTACATTGTTATGAGCTTCTGAGTTAGGG
>JAOSBP010000006.1:3053353-3070371 GCA_027563825.1 Erythroxylum mucronatum
TTGTAGAATTAACAATCAAATTATGCTAGTCAATTGTAATATTTGGACTCTCTTCCTTTTATATTTATTTCGGGTAATTGCTACTTTTCGGGCTGGATAAGTTCGGGTTATTAAAATGTTGAGTTCGGGTCGGAAAGTTCGGGCTATTATAATTTCGGGTTCGGGCCGGGTAAGTGCGATTTCGAGTTTGGGCCGGAAAGTTCGGGTTATTATAATTTCGGGTTCGGGTCGGGTAAGTGCGATTTCCAATTCGGGCCGGAAAGTTCGGGTTATTAAAATTTCGGGTTCGGGCCGGGTAACATAAAAAAAATTCGGGTAATTCGGGTTTTACCCGAATTGTTCAAATTTGGCCCGATTGGCCCGAATGCTCACCCCTAGCATGACCAATAATCCCAATTCAGGAAGGCTTGAAGATAACATGTAATGCTGTTCCTAAGTTTCATCACCAGTTCAGCCCAATGCCGCATGCCATGCACACATAAGTCAAACTAGCATAGTGATCCTGTGTAGTAAAAATGCCCGGTGCATTTAATTGAAATTGAAACGGAAAACAAAAAAATTTTGATTACATAAAATTTTAAAGATAGTTTAATCTATAAGTTTTTTAATTTGTCTCTCATACAATTTTCTCATCTGGATGGCTACCCGTTTTAAATTATTGGCAATGCCTATCATTCGAGCAGTTTCATACATCTCGATATAGCGATGAGCATGTGAACTATTATGTGCTTTTTTATTTTGTGTATGGTATTTAATAAGTAATTCATCTAGCTCATTTTGACGATCGTATATCTCTTTTATGGTATTTTTCAAATATCTTTTGCGCTCGAAATAGCTAGAATTCATATCTGCCATTAAAATAAACAAATCAGTGTATAAATGTCAAAATTATTTTGTAACTTTATTGACGACAGTTCTATATTGTTTAATTTGGTTTAAGATATTTCGAAATATGTCTTGTGAGTCAGGAACAATAGAGAAAAAATAAATCTTTTCATTTTCTATTTTCAAAAACCCAAAAATACTTTTTACAATGCATTTTAGTGTAGTTAATGTTTTCAAAAATCAAAACCCCCTTTCCTTATTAATTTCACTTGCGCTTTATGACATATAGGCTAGCTTAGGTCCATTTCGTTAGGTTCCAATTAAGAAAGACGACCCGAGGTTGCACCCTATACTGCAATCCTTGGTATTTATTATTTTTGACCGGTTTCCAAGGATCGATATTTAGATCGAAACGACAGAGCCGCGATCAATGACCAATTAAAAAGGAAATGGAGGTTAGTTGTGGGTAATGACAAAAAGTTACAACAGTACATCCTACAACTCTACCATTCATCAGTAGTTGGTGGTCACTCAGGAGTGCAAGGGACTTATCAGAGAATTTCAGCCATGTTATATTAGAAAGGATTATAGAAATCAATGAGAGAGTACATTTGGCTTTACCCCATTTGTCAAACATGTAAAACAGAAACTACAACTACTCTTAGATTATTACAGCCTCTTCCAATCCCTACTGGTATTTTTATAGATATCAGCATGAATTTTGTATAGGGACTTCCTAAATTAGTAGGTAAAGATGCTAGTATAGTAGTAGTGGATAGATTAACAAAGTATGCTCATTTTATAGGATTAACTCATCTCTTCACAGCTGTCAATATAGCTCATAATTTCTCAGATCATGTCTATAAACTTCATGGTCTCCCTCATTCTATAGTCAGTGATAAGGATATTGTCTTTCTCAATCTTTTTTGGAAGGAATTCTTTAAGGTACAAAGTGTTTCATTATTGCATTCTTCTACTTACCATCCTCAGACAAATGGTCAAACAGAAGTTATCAATAAATGCTTGGAGACCTAATTAACTTGTATGGTTGGAGAGATTCCCTCTTCTTGGGCTAAATGGTTACCTTTGACTAAAATTTGGTATAATACCATTACCATACCTCACTTCAACTAACTTCTTTTGAAGCATTGTATGGTTATCCTCCTCTTATTCACTTGTCATATTTTCCTAAGGGTATGTTTGGATGTGGGTGGAGGGATGGAAGGGAATGGAATGGAATGACCTAAATGATTCAGGCCATTGTTTGGGAGTCTATTTTGAGACAGGATGGAATGACAATTAATGGCTTTGGAAGCCATTCTTTGCCATCCAAAATCCAATATTTTGTGACCTCCCAAATTGGGGGGTCAGGGATGGAATGGCATGGTTTGCCTTCCAAACCCTAATTTAATAACAAAAATACCCTCAAAACATTAATGAAATTACAACCCCAGTCCAACAAATACCTACACGGCTACATGTTACTACGTCCATTGTGTTTCTCCTTTAATGCATTGTGAAGGTTCATAAATTTTAAATATATTATTAGTATACACTGCGAAATGTAGAAATAGATTTACAACGCCAAAAATGATTATCAACCATAACAAGACACATGAATAAATACCTAACGAATAGTACAGTGCGATGAGGGTTAATGAAAAAGAACAAAAAAGTTGATTGCTTATATAGGAAAATGACAAAACTATATTATGGGCATCCTACAATTTGAAACGCTTAGGGGTTACTAAAATAGTTTCATGGCAACTGTGCATATTTTATTACAGGGGTAATTTTGAAAAAAAAATTACAAATCATTCCATTCCATTTATTTTTAGTATCACTTCCAAATAATGGTCAAAGGAATCCCTCTTTTATTTTATTTAAACTTTCAAATAATAGAGTGACCCATTTCATTCCATTCTATTTTATTCCGTTCCATTAATTACCATTCCGTTATATTCCATCCTAAACTTCCAAACATATGTTTATCAGAAGAGGTAGTGGATACATTATTAACACAAAGGGAAGAGCTACTCAAGGTCATTAAGCATCATCTTCTTAAAACACAAAATCAGATGAAACAGCGGGAGCACTTTGCATCAGATTTACTTTCCTCATCCATTCTTTTCGCATCCTTTTCACACAGCAAAAGCATGTATACTTTTCCAATGATGTATTAGTATATTTTACTCTCTTTTTTTAAAAAAAAGGACATTGCCCGCTCCAAATATATGTCTGTATGACTCGTATGTAACACAGAAGAAGAAGAGAGAAGAGTTTCGAGCTATGATTCTTTGACTCATGGAAGACTCTGTTGTGGTCCTCACTGTCTCAGAACTGGTCCGCCGTGGCCGGTCGGTAACCGCCGCTGCGTCACTAGATTTTGGCCGCCCTATTTCCAGATTACTGTCTGATGGAGAAACGCGGTCTACTCAAGACCGTAATTTTAACCCTAACCCTAAGCATGATCCTAAATTGCTCACTACGCTGGACCACCCCGCACTATTGATAGGGACGATTACGCTACCTTCCGAAACCCAAAGTTGTCTAAACAATAATTGCTTTCAGTTCTCCGACAATTCGACCACTGTTTGCTGTGATGTACTTAACTTTGGCATTCATTTAATCGGGAGAAAGATTAGGGTTCTTGCTTGGAATTTCATTCCTTTGAAACATTCTGGTGGCGGGTTTCTGGAAATTATCAAATTGAGCCTTTTTGATTCAGATATCATTGATTCGATTCCACTGACTTCTCGTTTCTCTTCTGTTTCTTCTGACGATAAATCCAAGGCCTTTTATAACGTTCATGGTGCAGTTGAATTGGTAAGCCCTGTTTCAGTTGTTCCATGTTCGTTTGGTGGTGGCGAATCTCAAAAGCTTCGTGGGTTTATCACCCGCATTCTAGTTTGCAAGTGCAAATTGTGTAGTTATAAGGAAGATTCAATTCAAAAAACGGGTTGTCATTGTTTTACGAAACCCTTGTTTGTATATTTTTGTGGGTCTTCATGGTATTGGCATCCTGTGCTTTGCAAGCTCACAGGGAGCCTTATCACTGTGACGAGGTTGAAAAAGAAGCTGGTCTTCATAGGAAAAGAGGAGTCCCAGCTGATGTTTATAGTTACCGAAAACTCTCGTCTGCATTTGCATAGAATGTCCAATGAAAGATCAAATTTTCCTAGAAAATTTGTCGAGGGGAAAGGGGAATGTGGTGATTATACTGGAGTTGTTAAAGGTAGCTACATGCAAGGAATGGTTGTTGAACTGGATAAAGAAGTGTGGCTTCTACTAACTGATCAGCTGCTCACTGCACCTCATAGTCTTAGGGTTGGCGCGATAGTAAGTAAACTATGTTCTATTATCTTGTTTACAGAAAATGACTTCATACGTATTTATGGCTAGAACAAATCGATTAATCAAAGTATGCTCTTCTAACCATCTGCTTTAATTGTAGGTTTCAGTGAAGAATGTACATTTTGTGAATCCAAAGTTTTCGTGGTCAAAACTGCTCATACTAGGGGCTTGCTTCAAGACTAGCATTAATGTAGAGTTATTCTCCCCATTGGAATCTGGGTACGGCATGTTGAATCTACTCTGTATATCTCTTTAATTCATGTTTACTAGTATCACTTTTGTCTCTATAATCTTCCCTTGGGAATTAGATGAAATTATTTCTTAATTTGGCCTGAAACTGATTGTGTATGGATATTTTGGTTGCAGAACTTATGCTTTCTAATCTCTTCGTTTTAAAAGATGTGGCAAATTATTAGAGCTATTGACTTTTCTTGGAATGTGTCAATATAGACTGGTTAACCATATTCTGATTTGTTGCAGGTGTCATATGGTTTCACAATCACAGGGTCGACTGGGGAAGTTCATTGAGTCATTGACATTTTCTGCCAGGCTATGGTGTCAAATTTTGCCCATGCTAATGACATAAGACATTAGCCACAATTTTTGTATTGATATGTTGCTAATTCGGTTTCAGGGTACTCCTTGTCATTTCATGTTTCAAGAGGAAATTTGCTGGGATTTTATCAGTAAAAGAGATTTTGGGATCAAACCATGTAACTTCCTTGCTTTACTATTGTGTGAAACTTCTGCTTTCCAGCTGTCTTTTACATTGCCATATGCTAACACATTGTGAATGATTGCAAGTTTTTTTCAGAAAGAAGGGCTGGCTCAGTTGTTTTCTAGTTCACATTTACCTCATTCAGTGTCTCGAGCTAGGGTATATTGGTAAATTCAGTTTGATGAACTGATATGGTAAGGCTGTTGTTTTGGATTTAGTTATGCCTTCTTAGAACAAGTTTCCTTTTGCAGCATGGGGTACTTAGAGAAGTATCAAAACATGATTCAATGGGCTGTTGTAGCGAAGGATACTTTGACAGCCTAAAATTGGTCAGTTCAGTAATGTCAATGCTCTTTTCTTTTTCATTGCACAGTACCATCAGAATGATTTGCTTCATATCATTAGAGTATATTTAGCTAATTGCAGGATTTACTGTTTTGTAGCAATTGAGAATGTATGTTAGAAAAAATGTTAACTTTCTAACCACCCATCTCAGGTTCCACCTGTCTCCACTGTTCTTCATCATTGTCAAGCCATGTGGATGAAAACATTATCGCAGGTGGAGAAGACTAATGTTAGTTTTCTAAATTGTGAAGGGAAATCTTACGCCCTACCATTGAGAAGAATACTTACAAGTCATGAATTAGGTGGTCTTTCTCTTGTTGGGTGCCTTAAGGTAGTCATAATATTTTCTCTGGAATTTTATGTGGCCTTCCTTATTTGGGTTATGTGATTGTTTTAAAATGTAAGAACTTGTATCATAAAGTTAGTCATTGTATGGTTAGTAGTCGAGCACAATTGACTTTCTGATGGCAAGTTTGAGGTGTTTAATCAAATTGGGATTCATATATTTCATTTTGTTGGCCCACTCAATGTTTGGATATAAAATAAGCTTCTAATATCAAGGTTTTGGGTATTAATCTATGGGTGGATAAGGGTATTAATCTATGGGTGGATAATATTATTGTTAGTGTGTGAATGTTTGTTCGGATAAAATTCGTTTGACCATTTGTTTACTTGTTTGCTCTCTGCAAATGTCTAAGTGCAAACTATGTACTCTGTTTTCTGAAGGTGACCTGGGTGAAATAGTGGAAAACTAGTTTTGATTAAAGTCTTTTTATTGGATGTTCAGATTTCTCCGCTTACTGGAAGGTTGCAGCTGGTTGATGCGACAGGCAATATTGATGTCATCATACCTGACCTTCCAACCACTTGGAAAAGCAGCAGCATATATGAGGTTGTTCTTAATTACGAGTCAACCACTCTGGTCCTCATCTGAATTTTCTGATCTTCATTATTAATCTTTATGTTATGTAAAATGTCAGAAATCAAGTAATTTGACTTTTTTTTTCAGGTTATTAACTATAGTCTGATTGTAGAGGGCACACCCCATGCCCTTGATCTTTTAGAGTTGCTTGAGAATGAGTTACTCTCATGCAGAAACATTTTTCATTTTGTTCCATGGGAAAGGAAGGTGCAATTGACAGTTTATGCTTGTTTTCACTTGAGAAATGCAACCCAGAAAAATATTCCTATTTATCCTTGTTTGGCCTCGAATGATGATTGGAAAAAACTTCAGAGTGGTAGATTTCATCTGATCTGGATAGCACATAAGTACCCTGTGCTGCAGAAGGTATGATATGCTTTAGCCTGATTAATTCTTGGCAAGTTTAATCATAGTTGCTTTTATAGTTTCTGTTTTATTGGATTATGTTGCCAAAAGAGACCAAAACTGGAATGAAGAATGGCGTGTTTGTTCAAATGACTACTTTTCATTTTCCTGTGCTAATTGTTAATGTTTTTATCTGCAGTCTCAAGATGAGCCAGTCATATCTGATGGGTATAGTATGTTTATAGAGGCCTTCATCTTGCCGTGGGATCTCTTTTTCCTGGGAAAAGATGAAACCTTATGCACTGTTAAAGATTTGAATAGTCAACTGACTGAACCCTTGGGTCCTTATGTAAATTTCCTTGAAGCTTTACCTGAGAAGAATTGTAAAAATGATCGGTTATCAAGCCAGACTTTTGCCTTTGATTTGATGAATGATAATAATCATGGTAAAGGTAAAGTCAGTACTTGCGCTTCTTTTGATGAATCTGTCAAGTGGGAATGTGGAAACTTCCATTCTCTTGAAATTCCCTGCTTAGCTATGACCAGGAAATCTGATGGTTCTAGCAAGCTCTGTTTAGCAAAATTGTGCTCTACAAAATTTAAGTCACAGAATGGTGCTTATCGTAAGCCAAGGGCAGAAAAGGTATTGCTGGAATTCAGTTCCGACAGCTTTTTCAAGTATCAGGTATATCTTATATCTTCTCTTTTCTAGGTTTTTTGTTTTCCAATTCTCTGTTTGTGAAGAGATATTGAGAATTTTATGTATGTGCTTACTGACAATATAGGTGCTTCTGAATGCCAGTTGTTGCAGATTGGTGGTTACTACATTGTAAAGCATCATATAGACGAATCTAGTTGCCATCTTAGAGACCCTGGTGCTAATAGTTTCCGTAAGGTACTTATCACTTTTGGAACACATCTGTGGGAGCTCTCATTCTGTCATGATGAGGCTTTAACAAATAGTGGATCAACAGAAGATTGTCCTGAGAATGATCTTCCTTTCAGCATTGAAGAGGCCAGGATTAGAGATCAATTTGAACTAGATATTGACAGGTCCATTGCCAATTGTGCCAAATTTTGTTCAGATGTTCATCTTCATCTCCCTGTCAATGTCCTAGGTTTATTGGAAATAAAGCTTAATGAAGCTAAGTTTGCTCAAGCATCAGAAGAGAATGCTAATGATCTTCCTTCCACAATGCCTCTTTGTGGTCCATTATCTGGATCTTCCATCTCCAGCTGTCTTTTTCCTGAAGGAAGTCTAATATCTGTGTTTGGAGATGTGGTCGGAGTTCATGCTTTTGACGACAGCTCATCCAGTAGTCATTTAAGTTGTGGAGGGCCTGGTGATTTTTTTGCAAAGAGATTGAAAATATCAATCAGTGTTTGTATACATGTCTTTGTGGACAACAAAATGGTAAATTTCTAGTAGATTATTTCTTACTCTCCCTTTAGTCAGGAAATGACATATTTTGCATTATCACTAAAGCTAACTAGTATCTTCTAGGTCAATATTTTTGGTTTCAGAAGCAAATATGAGTGCCCTGTTGGATTCGGACCTGGTGTTAAAGCAACATTTCATCGGATCCTTAAGTTAGGGTATGCTGCACATAAAAGCCTTGTTGAGCTTTCACATGAATTCTAATTTTCACTTTGTTCTGCTTTCTCTTGCCAATCGATCTCTTGCCAATTTAATGGCAATGCCTCAACTCTTCTATTGAGATTAGAAACATTAGAAGTTTTCAGTGGCTCTTAAAAGAAGCCAGTGCCATCATTGCACTGAAGTTACTGTTTAAAGATATCCTGAATTTGGAAGAATTTTATCAAGAAACTTCCACTAGAGTGAGTGACGTTGGGCAGAATCAGTAAAGCCAGAACATTCTGGAGAACTCTGAATTTATGGTGTTATTTAGATTGGCTAATGGATGAAAAGGGTGGATATGCAAACTATTAGTGAGTTGAGTTCTTGGAAATTAATAGTTATTATTCTGTTGTTTGAGGACATCTGCTATAGTATTTTGGCTTTATATCACAGCCTGGCTATCAACTTTTCTATGTTTGAGTTTGGCTATTGATGCTGAGATCTGCATTTTTTTCATGGCTAATATGTATTAATTTTCCAGGCAGGGTAATCGATTGATGCTGACACCTACGTCTTTTATTGTACTAAATTGCACAAGAGTTCTCCATGAGCCAAACCATGATATGTCTAATTTCCGGTCTGATTTTCATACATCAACTGCTGGATCTTTGGACAAAGTTTGTTCCGGCTCAATCTATGAATTAATTTGGTGCAAAATCTCCATGCCTATGCAGATTAGTTGCAGGGTAAGTGTAATAATGATATTTGCATTTTGTCTAGGGTTAATTTCATAAATTTATGCTTCTCCTTCATAAATATTCTTCATTGACGAAACAATTTATGAGATGTGGAACTTCAGTTATGATTTGCCTCTGCGTTTGTGACAGATAGTCACTGTACATATCTTGGTTTTGGAGTACAAAAAATATGATGGGATACATTCAAAAGTGCACTCCAGTTCACATTGTATTGACATACCACTTGCGGGGTTCGTGTTAGGTAAGTTGTTATAAATGGGTGTAAAAATGTGCAGTATTTGTGATCATCATTAAGGGTAATATTTATACCGAGTTTTTTAAGATAAAACTTGGGGTTGCTGTGGCATTAATCAATATTAAGTTTAAGTAACAAATAGATCTGCAGTCGTTACTTGACTTACCTGCAAATTCTGGTTGCTACATATGTGGCTGAATGCTGATTGTAAAAGATGTAGTGAGAGCGTAGAAAGCTTTCTTGATAATCGTATGGAAATAAGCAAACGGTAGCTAAGAAGCCACAACCTTTACTTGCAGTTGCAAGAGACTTGGTATACAGTGGCCTTGCCGGCTTTAAGATTTTGATTCCAACGTTATGTTTTATACTATATCTCATTTGCATGTGTAGATGACGGATCATCTTCATGTTTTTGCTGGGCTGATGCTGAAAGAGCAGCAATTTTGCTAAGGCTGGATGAAGAGCTTCCTAGCTGTGGATGTTTATTGATGCATGGGTCTTCGAGGTCCAACAAGTATCATCTGGAAACAATTTTAAAGAAGCATGATAGAATTATTGTGAGAAACTATGGATTGGTAGCTGATTCTTGTAATCAAGATCTTTCTATTTCTGTCAATCCAGAAAATGCACTCGGCAGCTCAGATGAGAGTCTCTTGAAGTCTATAATTTTAAATGCTTGTTTTGGCTCAGTTTGGGTGAGAAAATTTTAAGAACTTGAGACACAAATTCCCAGTGTTTTATGATTATGTCTAGGCTGAATAAAGTGATTCAAATCTTATTTTATACTTATGGAACCCTTCGACCATTTGGTCGTATTTGACAGATTTTCCTATATTTCCAGTGTAATAGCCCACAATTGATATGAGCTGTGTATTATCCCTAATCAAGCCTCTTCTGTTTTTATAAAGTCCAGCTAATTGCAACTTTTTAACATCACATTGACAGACTGTTGTTGCGAGTGCCCTGCATCCAAATGTTGTTAAGAAGCTGGATAAGGAGAACCTTGTGCAACTGGAAACGACAGCTACGAATGTATGGGCCATGGAAGTGTACAACACAAACTATTTGATTGGGGCCAGGGAGAGAAGCGGAGAACTGCTAAGTAGGTAACTATCCATATTTATTTCAACTGGATATGAAATAAGATTTATATCATATTTAGGTCCTCAAAGGTAGCTGGTGCTATTCTTTTGATATTTGTTCAATTGTCCCCAATGTCTTCTCTTGCAAGATGTGTGGCATTGGTTGGAGGTGGCACATGTTTGTAACATATGATGACCATCAGCTATATGCATCGTTGAGTCTTTGATGGCATGGCTATTACTTGCTGAATTTTGAATGAGAAATGACATATGAAAGTATGCATTCACTATATTGATTGTAATCGCTTAAGAAATTGCATTTTCTATGTTCTTTGGCATTATTTGTATGATCTGTCCGAAGTATGAATTCAGTATTAACTTTATATATTTGCCTAATTTGACTGGCCAATGAACCCTAATACCCTGCTTTGGCAAATTACCTAGCAATTGATCGGGGGGGTGATCGGAAATGATCTTCTTCAGGAGTCTACTCATGTTATTGGAAGTAGACATATGAACACACGGTTTATTCACAATGGCCACTATAACATTGACAATTGTGGTGTCTGAAAAGATTTATTCGAGTTGGAAGGGAAACTTTGCATTTGCCAGTGTTTGATGGATTGATTCTGGGTTGAAACTGGCATTCTGGAGCTAAGAGAGGTCCATCATTATTGAATTTTGGTCAGAACCAGGTGGTCCACATTTCCCTGCCTTCCAGCGCCATTTAGCAGCAAAATGAGTTCTTCGCCTATGGTTCATGGATGATGTATGGTTCCATGGCGCTTTGACAACAAACAGCTGTTTTTGGAATCTATTGTTTTTGAAAAGAGCCAGAGTTCCTAAACCATGCAAAATCATGGTGCAGTCAAGAAGATAGAAGATCAACCAGAAGAATGGCAACGAACTATCTAATATATTTAAAGGCGGTGTACGTGTGTAGCTGTTATGGCAGTTGAAATGGTCGCTGTCGAACTATATGTATCCAGCCATCTGAAGGGTTGGTCAAATACTTGTTCACTCATAATTTTCTAAGCAGGAACTGCCTGCCGTGAATGTGGGAACTGAGAACTTTACTTTTATGACCTGAGAATTTCAGACATCATATGTACTATTATTTGTCACAAAGGCTCTAATTTATGGGGAAGTTTCAGAATCGAATTGTATCCTACAATACGGCTTAAATGCGAGCTGGTACTAGAAAAAAAGAAACTATTCCTTAGATTTCAGATGATCAGTCCATCTAAAGCACAGCTATAAACATCAGTGAATATACTTTCACTAGGTTAAATTTCCCTTGTTTCTGTACATGAAGGCATAGATTAGAAAAATCCTTCAGATTGGTTGGACAGTGTTGGCAGTAATTAGGTATAGCCTACAGCCTAGACTCCTGGTGTTGGTGGAAGTCACTCAATTTTGAAATAATATGTTCTAGGTGTGTTTAATAATATGTTCGAGGTTTGTTTGGTAGCTTACAGGAGCAGAGAGTAGTCCTGAGAAAGCAAATAGACCTTTCTGAAAAGTGTTCCCCTGGCAGAGAGGTTTTGGAGCTTAATACAGACAATAGTCAGTTCTTTTAGATTCCCCAGTTCTTCTGTTCACCTTTTGCTTTTCTTATCGTCCTTTTTACCGTCCGGAGGTTCTTCTTCTGACATATTGTTAAAATAACACATGTGGGGACAAGTAACATTCGCCTCTGGTTTCGTCCACCATGTGAAGTCATTCTGCTCGAACCCTTTTCACATGATGCCCCAAAACTACTAGAAAGAATCCTGAAGCTCTCATCAAGGCTGCTGCTGCTTCATTGTTTTAAAGCCTACACAGGAGTAACTTAAAATCCTTTCGTCTCGAACCATTTCAAGGCCAGAATGTCAATGCCAGTTAGCCAACAACCACCAGCAGAGACCGTAACACAGCAAACCTTCAATTTTCACTCAACCCACAGCTCGGTTGGTCCAGCAATTGCTGTACTAGTAGTGATCATGGTCTTATGCATAGTTGCTATTATGATTGGAAGGCTTTGCTCAGGCAGGAGAATCATGAGCTACGGACGGTACGATGTAGAGGGTTGGGTTGAGAGGAAATGCTCTTCCTGCATTGATGGAAGGATTAGCCCTCCGCCCCCAAGGCACAGTACGTCTAACACCTCCACACCAGCGTCAACTCCAGTTCAACCCAACCTTGAAAATAAGCAACCAGAGCAATCTTCTGAAAGCACAAATCTCGGTTCTTAAATCAGCTCCTGTTGTGACATGTATGTCAGGCTCATCATTTGTGCATCAGGTTCACTGATTCGATCTTCTGTCTTAAGCGTTAGTTGCCTCCCTGACTTCGTAGCTTCAATTTGTGTTCTTAATTTCTAACTTCTTCAATGGTAATAAGCTCACATTTGCCGGAAGATATCTTCCATCCCAACAATGCATAGCTTATGGTAGCCAACAGTTCTTATTCTGGTTATGCTCAACCGTTTCTAAAACAGCCTACAATGAGCAATGCTTGACTTCCATCATCTAGCATTAAAATTATATAAGAAAGTATCTTTTCTACATCTAGCAAACATTGATTGCTAGTTTAACAAAAGACAGACGCTCAGATTTGTAGTTTGATATAATATACTTGTGTTGTTACTAGGACATCGGTACATATGGTTCGGGCAGTGAACTAGTGTTTAGTCAAAGTCTCTCTTCGAACTTTCTGTTCCTTGTCTTAACCAAAATGCAAAAGAATTTGACTATCTTAAACAACATAATCAACCAAAGTACACCCTAATGCTTGCCCTTCATACAATGGGAAGAACAGATTGGTTCGACATCATCACTCAGCAGGAATTACATCCTCATAAGTTATAATGGATGCTCCTGCAGGCTGCATTTTTACTTCAAAATGACAACTAGTTCCACAATGACCAGGAGGGAGAATGAGAAGAAAATAGAAGAGAATAATCCAAATCAGTTCTGTGGCTGGTCTCTGCACAACTAATTACGAGGTTAAAAGAGTGATTTATATTTTAATGTCTACAAAAAATTTAGAAATAAATCTAATTTTCATCTTAATTTTATTTAAATTATTATTATTTTAATTTTAATTTTATTAAAATAATAATTATTATATTTTGAATATGATGTAACAATAGGTTAAGAATTTATTTGATTTTTATTAAGCATAAAAGAGAAAATCACATCTTTAACTAATGTTTAAGAACACTACAAGAAAACTGTCAGGTGGCGACGGAACATTACCGACAAAATTGTTGCCGTTTGAACTTAACGACGGACAAGGCAATTTCGTCGGTATTTGCGCATAATATAGTGATGGTGCAAATATCCGCTGTCAAATTTAGAGGGAAAATATCCCGGCAAAAAAGAGCGACGGAATATTACCGACGTAATAATATACGTCGGTATACTGCTACGGAATTATGTTGTTGGTCGGTAAAATTGTCGTGGATTACTAATGTTTGGCGACGGAAGGGATTCCGTCGGCGAATAAAGCGGATCGAGACATCACCGACGATTATTAGGGACGGAAGTTACCGTCGGCATGCTCTTAAATTCACCTAAACAAAACGACGTCGTTTTGTTTAGGTTAAAACGCCAAAACAGCCTCTCTTCCTCATCTCCCTGTCGCATCTCTCCCGGCTTTCTTCTCCGTCGTTTTGTTTAGGTTAAAACGCCAAAACAGCCTCCCTTCCTCATCTCCCCGTCGCATCTCTCCCGGCTTTCTTCTCTTCTTCCCCAACTCCCCGTTGATTTTTCTCCTCCGGAGCGAAGTTATTTTTAAAATCATATTAATATTTAATTGATTCAAATTATTTAATTATAATATCATATAAGTTAAATTAATTATTATATACTAAAAATTGTTAAAAATTCATTTTTAAATAAGATTCAACAGCTTATTTGTACTCCTACCATCAGTGGGGTCTTGTATTTTCAGAAGCTAAGAGACAGCTGCCACAACGTACATACTTCCTGGTACACACGTCTTTTCCAGTCCCTTCCCTTGACCAACAGTATAAAGCAAGTAAACAGTTTTATGTCATACACTCATACTAGGGGATCTGCAAACAGAATCATAAAAATGGAGCCACTGCTGTCATCGTTTCACCTCATTGATACATTCTTGTCTCTGAAACTGCAAGGACGAAGCTTCCGTAATAAACAGGAAACGGATTGATTTTAAAACAATAATTTGATACGAGAAGGCTGTGCAAATTAGAGTTTCATTATTGACATTTGACATTAAATGATTGATGATACTAAAGTCGCTTCCAGCACCTAACGTCACTAAAACGTTCAACATAAATGGCACTTGCAAGATCCTGAATTTTGAGATTCTGCCACACCGATGCACTCTATGGATTAATCGAAATCTTCTTCCAGAAACCGAAATCCTTGCTTGAGGGTTGCCACTACTTCTTTGATGTAACGAATTGAGACAAGTCCCCTTCGTGTCAGGTCTCAAGCAACAGACTAGAATTGCCTGTAAATGCTTGTTTTGGCACGTAGTTTTATCCCAAGTCCATTTCTTTTCAAGTTGCCGCGCCAGTGATGTACCGTTCTTGTCAGAAATGAAGGTAGGTTTTGATCACAGTTAACAAAGCCAGGCCATTACTCTCGGGGAATCTGAAAATTGGCACTTGGGCTATGACTACACTGATTGGTCTCTGGAGAACAATCCCTTCTACATCGATGACACTTTAGGTCAATCCAAGAATTCCTGAAGCCCATTATAGTTGGTTTATTTCCAGAATTTTCAAGTTATAAGGCGCCAATCTTGGTGAAGTTCTGTCTTCTTGTGCAGTGTACAAATATGATCCACCATATGGAAATAAAGTAGATACATGTCTACATGTTGCAGGCTTGCAGCAAAACTATAAAGCAAGCAGTTGGCTAACCCTTACCAAGGAAGTGGACAAGCATTTTCTTCTTAGCTGAAGCAATGAAGGCCTCTCTATTTTGCTAATGAGTCGATCAAGTTCTTTGCGGTGCCATGTACTCTTTGTGTTCACGAAACATACAAATACCAGAAGTCGTAGCTGCAAGTCTTATTCAGAATGAGAACATTTCAATCAATTTGGCAGACAATGATTGACTATTTTAAATAATATATTAATATCTGTCTTTGGTCCTTCAATCCCACCATGATAAATATACTGCATGAGCTTTCTGGATTGAAATGAAGTACAATGTGGTGGTTGTGTACACTACCACTCAGAGCACTATTCTGACCAATTCGTGGTGGATATGATTTCAATTCTGAATTGTTATTGTTACGTAGCATTAACTAGTGCTGAAACTGACGTGAATCTGTTTGATCCAGATGTCCATGTCCTGGACTATCTTCCTGAGGCCAACCATGCACCGAAAGTTGCTTCTGTTGAACCTCAATTCTGTGTCCTAGGTGGTCCATTTGGTCTATATGACCCCACCATGTCATACAAGTCGTTCATCTAACTTTTGTGGTTCCGTCATCATATCAGAAAATATCCACCAAGCTTAAATCCATGGTTGTACGTACTATCATGGCCTCATGCAGCACAGCAGATATAAACAAAATCTTCTGACGAAACCCAATTTCAAGAAAGTAATGGATACGAACAAACAGAAACCATTGATCTTTTAAGTGCTTATAGCTAGCAAAATAAATGGTAAGTTGGCGAGACGGGAAAGAGAGCAATTGGACAGAAGCAGTAACTACGATCGAAGAGAAAGAACAGTAATACATGTTTACAAGGGACTTTGCAAAAGTTGGCAAGCACCTGAAAACTCGCATGAGAGTCTTAACATAACCTACTTAAAAACCTTGTGTTTTGGACTCGGGAGTTCATTTCAAAGGAGTTGTCATTCCTGCTAACTCTTTTCTTCGAGTCGGGGCCTGATTTAAAAATGGATTTCCTATTCATTCTATCACTTGCAAAATCAAAATTTACATAAGATATCACAACATTAAGATATCGGAGAACAAAGCACCATTTCTTGAAGATAATTTTAAATAGATTAAAATCTGGATAATATATAATATTTATGTATGGTCACTTGGATTTTAAAATTGACTTGTAACTGGCTGTACATGTTATATACGGCCTAGTGTAAGTTAAATATATTAACTTCTTAATTATTCTTTGATATCTCTCCTTATTTGTTAGGATTGGAGTATAGGAGAAATACAAAGACATGATTCACCTTAATAGGAGTATTTATTGGCTCACAGATAGAATGATGAGTTCAAGTAAGAGTTTGAGATGAATAATTTTTGTTTAGACCGAAAAATTTCAAGCATTTGAGAAGCTTAAAATGCGTTCCCCGGTAAAAAGTTTATCATCATCTTCTCCACAGTTTTGACTAGCTTTTTGACAAGGGAAAACGAGTACTCCAGTAAAGATAAAGGGAACATAGAACATATTTAATAAGTTGAACCCTACTACCATAAGACAAAATTCTGTTTGTCCATTTGCCCAATCGCCTTTGAATTTTTTCAATAAGGGGAAGACAATCATTGAAGGATAGTCTTTTGGTGGAAACAGGAAAACCTAGGTACTATAGATGAAGATTTTTCCTGTCAATACTAGTCAGAGAGGAAACAGTGCCCTGGAGAGAGTCTGTCGAAGTAGAGAGAACAAAGTGACTTTTGTGAAAATTCACTTTAAGACCTGACATCCTAGAGAATTCTTTGAGAGTGCCCATTAATAGTTTTATCGAATCTAGATGAGCTTTGGAGAAGAGAATAAGGCCATCTGCAAAATAGAGATGAGTGAGTGATAATTTCCTACATTTAGAGTGAAACTTGAATTTAGGATTGTAAGAGACTTTGGCCTTAATCATTAGCGAGAGCACTTCCATACATAGGATAAAT
>JAOSBP010000006.1:3114714-3147804 GCA_027563825.1 Erythroxylum mucronatum
GTTTAATATACTTTAAATAATATTTATATGCATAAATAACTTTTATTACAAAATAAAATATAGTTAAAATTAAAAGTACTTTTTATTTTTTATGTTATCAATCAGTCTAATGCACGAAGCTCTTTCAAAAGAGTTCTTTTTTTAAATGACAGCCAAACAGCCAAATGGCTTCTTATAAAAGTTCTTCTCAGAAAAGATCTACATAAAAAAGTTCTACTGATATAAGACCAATCAAACATAGATTTAATACGAATTAACCATCACAAAATTTCCCTTGTATGATTTCAGAAAGAAACTAATTATACAGATTATTAGAATTTGAACATGAAAAGCTGGGGTGCTTTCAGTTTATATAAAAAGTTAGGACAACATGCACATGTCCTGTACAGAAGTCTTACTGCATAGAAAAGTCAAGCTTGCATCTAATGGAAAGTTACTGCAGCAAAAGATTAAAATAAAATTATCAATAAAAAAGAGTAATACTGATATTCAGAAGAGGAAGAGAGGAAATCAACGAGGTCTTATCAAGTATAGTTGAAAGAAAAAAGTGAAGATTCATATCTTGGTCTTGACCACATTAATCGATTGTCTTAGTACCTTAAATTAATATATTAAGATAAGCAAGGACCAAGCTTAGAACACAGGACTAACGCATAACTACTTTCTTTTTTTTATCCCACAAAATATTTTAAGAAGGTCCTAATTATGAGAAGGTGCCTTTAAATCGTCCACACCCAAATTAATCCTCGTTCATACCAGGTCAACCTGTAAAGGGTAAAGTACTGACCAAACAGATTTTTCCATTCTAAGACTCAAACTTAAGATCTCTCTAATTAAGGAATGAGAATGCTAAACCACTCATATCAATCATGTTTAATTAGGAAATTAATAACTGTCATTAGAGTATTTAATGAAGATTTGGCACTTGCAATAATTGAAGATCCCGGTGCATTACTAAAAGTGCTAGTGATCGTGACAAAGTGCCGCACTAACATCTAAAAGCTTTACCACTGAAAGAAAGATGGGCAACCTTTGAGACCCGCACAAATCCACTAGGGTCCCATTGATTTTCTGTTTCGGGTATACCCTGTCTCTACAACTCCTCCATTTGGTCCGTAGTTCCATCAGAATTGTTTTACTTCTTCGTCTTCCCTCACACGTTCCGTGTCTTAACTTGCTTCCCTTTTCCTGCGCGTCTCTTCCATTCCACAATCAACATCAGAGAGTTGAATTTGATAGAGAAACCAAACTCAAGATGCTAGCTGGCTTACCTAGTTGCGTGGTTGGCTCCTCGAGTCGGGGAAAAGTTCATTACAGTGCCACTCAGTTTATGTTATGGACCTCAGAAAATGGAGCAGCCACTGTTATGATGGGAAGCAGCAACCGTCAAACTTGTGTCGGGAAGAGATAAAATGTCATGACAGCTTTGTTTTATCAAAGTGGTCGAGGAATCCATTTCAAGGAATCTTTTCGATGCGATATCAAAGCATTTGCTTGTCTTCCTAGCTCCGTACATGAGTGGGTAGGACCTGTATGACCATTAAAGCTTAAATGTGAGACTTCAATTTAATTATATTTATTTCATAATGTGATGAGACTATCTAAAATCATTAAAGATTCATCCACATAAAGGTTCGATCATGTAAAGCAAAGATAAATTTATTTTAGTGAAAAATGAATTTGAATCACTTATAATTGTTAGGAAAGAAGTTTGTAATTTTATGGGACAACCTTAATTGATCAATATTGCGTGACTTAATATTCCAACTTAACATTAGAAACTCAACTTTGTGCTTATAATTAAGGTTATTTCTTTTTTGTGATTTTAAGGGACCATTATCCACCAAAAAAATTAAAAAAAAACTAATTTATTCCTTTAAATTTTAACGAAAATTCATTTAACACCTTAAATTTAATTTTACATTGGTAAATCATAAAATTATAAATTATATTTTAACAAATTCTTTCATTCTTTTATTTAATAAGGCTCATATTAGGGATGACAATTTTTAACCAATGGGCTTAAATTTAGTTGCTTTCAATTGACTTATACTGACTCAAGACTCAATTATTCTAAACAAAATAACATCGTTTTATTTAAAAGAGTTGGATCTCGGGTAATCTTGGGCCTAGACAGTCTGGACCCAGATCCAATTACAAAAAATAAATTGTTCTATATTTCTGATTTAAGTTAATTGCTGAGAAAAGTCCAAATTTTTGACAATTTTTTAATTATAACTCGAACTTTAAAAAGTAGCAATAAAATGCTCAAACTTTCAATTTTTTAATCTAGCCCAAACTTCAAAAAGTGGCAATAAAATGTTCAAATTTTCAATTTGCTTCAATTCTAGCTAGGCGTTATCTGTTGTTTTCCTGATGCCCTTAGTCATTTGTTTCTGTTTATTCTTTTGACACCCCAAACTATTCTCATATTACAACGGACTGAATCAGTAAGGTCGTCGGAGGTACATAATTTGATTTAGGTCATTTTTAAATTTAACATGAACACTAACTTCGGGCTAGAATTGAAAAAAAAATTAAAATTTTGAGTATTTTATCGCTATTTTTTAAAGTTCAGGTTAGAATTGAAAAAATTTGAAAATTTGGACATTTTATTACTATTTTTTAAAATTTAGATTATAATTAAAAAATTGACGAAAGTTTAGACATTTTATATGTAATTAACCCTTTTAATTTTTAAAAAATTATTTTTAAAAAGTTGCCGAGGCTAGCTCATTGCCATCCATACTCATATTTGTTCAAACTATCTGTACTAAACCGTAAATCCAATTGTAATTTATAAATCCAATATTTGTTTAATAAAGAATAAAGCTTAACCTGTTAGACATTTTTTTATCCTTAGGGGCAATTTTTTAAGAGTACTGTATCCCGTCCGTACAGCTGACATCAGCATGATGTCATGCGCGTGGCCGCCAGCCGCGCGTGTGGGCGCGTGCATCACACGCACGCCATGTGTCACCCATCGCCAGTGCCACGTTTTTGCCGCATGGACGGCCCGGATGGGCGCATGCGAGGCACTCACCCGCCATTCCACGTAGGCGTCAGCTGCGGGCCGCGTGCGCTCAACACGCGTCGCCCAGCGACTAGAGCCGCGTGTCGTGCAACAGTTGGCGCGTGTGTCGCACGTGCCAGTCTGTGAGCGACGCTCCCAGCCACTGTAGCGTCGTCGGGCGCGTGTGGCACCTCCAACACCGGAGGCGATTTCCGACGTCTCGATTAGTGTAGATCGGGTCCATATCGGCCTTGTGACGGGGAAGCATAATATGGAAGCTATATAAAGGTAAGGTCTCCTGCAGTTACTCAGAAGAGAATTCTCGAGCATAAGGTTCCTGACCCATTAAGGAAGCTCGGGATTTGAGGAAACTGTAGAAAGGTCTTGCCCGTGAGTCAGTGAGCACTTTCCGCTAAAGGACCCTGAAGATTCAGAGTCGTTTGGAGCTCGAAATCGGCATCGGAATCAGAGATGGAACCGAATCCAGGTATTCCGCATTACCTTCGTTTTTAATCCTTTCATGGGACTCTGGGGTACGCAATAAGGTTCCCTCTACATACTAACATAACCTACCAAAAGAAAAAAAGAATAAAGCTTACATTATTAAGTAAAAAATTATCAAAAATTGATGGATAAATTGAATTGATTTTTGTCGACGACGGTCAATGATTGACCAGGCCCTTCCGAGGTGTGAATCTTATGTATCCTTCACTTACTATAGTAAGTGTTCTCTGGACCTTGTTGAAGCCCATTAGAACCAAACGGTCGAGATATCAGTTTCGGGTCGAATAAAACTGACAGCCCGACCCGATCACATCGAGAATGAGACACACAAATGTCCCGACCCAGGGGTCATTTTTCCGAAACCAGCACGGCACGTTTCATAAGATCATTGTATTGCACTTCGAAGATAATGCAAAGGAGTTGTTGAGTTGTTGTATAATTTTGACCTTGTAACCAAGGGTCAGAACCGGAATAAGAGCAGTTCACTTTGAAATTTTGAGTTGAATGAATCCTTTTTTTAATTTTAGATTTCTGGCAATATAAAATTCAAAATTTTTAAATAAAATAATATTTTTTAATTTTTAAAACATAATTAATTAGACTATGACGTATTTGATTTACTCGAAAAAAATAATATGGTTTATAATAAATATAGTAAAAAATAGAATGACTTTCATTCCTATCACAACAAAAGAGTGCCTTTCAAAATATCTTTTTTTATTAAAGATATTTCAAATTACTTTAATAAAAATTGTATAAATAATTATTGATAAAATTTGTTTATTAAAAACTCTTTTACTCTAATGCTTACATATACAGTAATGTGTTTAATGAAATAGAGAAGTCAGGAAATTAATACAGTTATTTATATATAAAAAAATAAAAACAGTTAACTGGAAAATTAAGGATAGAAGAATGGAGGAGAATATGCTCCTCTCCAGACCGGTTTATTGTGTTCTTGCAGAATTTGAAATCACATTCTGACTTTCTGAGACGCCAAATCGGTCTATGATAAAACATTTTTTAATTAATTTTTTTTTCTTACTTCAACGCATGCATGCTTATTGCTTAATGCTCTTCTCTTCTCTCCCTATCCACCGCCTTCATTTCTCTCAGGTAATTTTCCCTCTCTCTCTCTCTCTCTCATATGTTTATATTGTGTTCGAAATTTGTGAGTGCTTTGTTTTGGTTTTGTTTTATTGTTCATTGTGTTTTGAGACTTGAGTTGTTCTAGTGTAAACCCTAGTGCTCTGTTTGGATGTCGTGAAATTGGTACGTTCAACTGGTTAACCACCTGATATGTATGTGTGTATGTATCGGAATTGCTTTAGCTTGTGGTAGTTTGTTCAGTTTCGGTGCGCGCATTGAATTTTATTATAATCATGTCTATTTCTATTCTTACGTTAACGTTTCGCTTTGCTTGATATTTTTATTTTATTGTTGTTTTGGTTGCTTGTTCAGAATCCTGGAATTTGTGATTGCCGCAGTTTGGGGCTTGCGGAGTGCTGTGGTTTGTTGTATAAAATTTGAGGAAACTCTCGAGTTACTTGTATTGAGAGTGTTAATTGCGCAATGGGCTCTGATTTGTTTGATGCATTCAAAATGGAGAGAGTGAGGACTATCTTGACATATACGAGTCCTTATCCTCACGAGCATTCGCGCCATGCCATTATTGCGGTGGCTGTTGGTTGCTTATTCTTTATCTCTTCGGATAATATGCATACCCTTGTAGACAAACTGGACAAGAATGTTAAATGGTGGTCTATGTATGCTTGCCTGCTTGGTTTCTTTTATTTCTTTTCTTCGCCATTCTTAGGGAAGAAGTTAAAACCCAGCTACTCTAATTTCAGTCGCTGGTAAGTTTGTATTTAGTGAAATTATCAGGTTTTTACTACATGGCTGATGTTTTTATTTGGACCTTGAGGTATTCATTGCTTCCACATTGTCAGTGCAGGTATATTGTTTGGATATTTGTTGCGGCTTTATATCATCTTCCTAGTTTTCAGTCTATGGGAGTAGATTTGAGGATGAATTTGTCCCTGTTCTTCACAATTTATGTGTCATCAATTTTGTTTCTTCTTGTCTTCCACATCATTTTTTATGGCCTGTGGTACATTGGTATTGTTTCCCGTGTTGCTGGAAGAAGGCCAGAGATCTTGACCATTCTCCAAAATTGTGCTGTAAGTGTTCTAAGCCACATTTGGTGCTTCCAGCATGTCAGGTTAAGTGGTTTTGCTTCTACTGTATATTCTTATTCGTAACTTGAGTCCATTATCTTTGGATTAGGTCCTTAGTGTAGCCTGCTGTGTGTTCTATAGCCACTGTGGTAATCTTGCTATCACGAGACATAAGCTGCCCAAAAGAAGAAACACTGGTTGGTTTCCTTTGAGGAAGAATGGTGAGGGAAATACATGGATTGCAAGGTTTCTTCGCATGAATGAGTTAAAGGACCAGGTCTGCTCATCTTGGTTTGCTCCAGTTGGGTCAGCAAGTGACTATCCGCTTTTGTCCAAATGGGTTATTTATGGGGAGGTAAAGCTATAAGTTCCAAGGATTTGTATCATCTTATTCAATGCTCTAAACATATTGAGGTGGTAGGTTTTGTTCACAGCAAATCCCTCTCATGTTTTCTTCAACTACTTGCAGTTATGTTGCAAAGGAAGTGAATGTGTTGGGTCATCTGATGAAATTTCTCCAATATACTCATTGTGGGCAACATTTATTGGCCTTTACATTGCCAACTATGTAGTGGAAAGGTCAACTGGGTAAGTGGTGATTGATATCGTTTTTATGTGTTATTATTCTTTCACCCTTTTCACTAAAGGATTCTCAATGACAACTGATTGGTTAAGGTTCTTCTTCTTGTCCTTTTTGTATTCTAGCCTCACAAGTTCTAAAAATGTTGTACTAGGAGATGGGTGGTATTTTCATTTTGCTTTAAAAATCTTCTTCCTTGATAACAGAGGAAGGTTGTTTTTTTCTCCTTTTTCTTGAATTCAAAAAGATAACTATTCTGTCAGGGATATAAATAAAACATGATTCTGGCAGTCCGTTGTGCATATTTCACTGCATGGGTGATGATTGAATTATACCTACTTTCAGGGTGTCATTTGGTTATGTGTTAAGTTATGCTTGCTCTTGCTTCTGTTCCTCTTACTGTATTTAGCTTCCCTTCCAATTCATTCAGTTCTGGGAAAATGTATAGGTGGGCTCTTACTCACCCTTTGCCAGTTCAAGAGTACGAGGAACTGAAGAAGAAGCAGATGAAGCCTGATTTCCTGGACATGGTTCCATGGTATTCAGGGTATATGCTTGTTGCCTTACTTTCCTTGGTTTTGTAACTAATGTCATTTTTGGGTGCTTTTCTATTAGCTTTCCTGACTGTTCAATGTCTATATGTTGCAGAACTTCTGCTGATCTGTTCAAGACAGTATTTGACCTCTTGGTATCAGTTACGGTATTTGTCGGCCGTTTTGACATGCGCATGATGCAGGTAGTGATACTGCTGTCCGATATCAGTTCATGTGTTGTGTTTGTCTGTTTTAATTCTTCAGATATGTTTTGCCTTGTTTCTCTTCATGCGAGTAATTCAATTCAGCCATATGACATAATTTCCTGGCGAGGCGATGTTCTTGGAAATTTCTGTCATAGCTACAAGTTTGGTGTTACTAGTGGGCAAGGTCTTGGTTGTCACTAATAGAGTGGAAATGTGTTACTTGACAATAAACATATCTTTTCTTCAAAGTTCTGAAAATGTCATTAGAAAATAATATTATCATTTCACATGCCATTTTTAACTAGTATCCTTTATAATCTTTATGCTAAGATGACTGGTGAAGCTCAAATTAATGGTTGATTCTAGTCATATTGTTCCTTTTGCATTTTTTGTTAAAGATTGATCATACTTGGTGACATCTATCTCCTCACTTGTGTTTCATCAGGCAGCAATGAACAACGTTCAAGATGGGGATGAAGGAGATACAATATATGATCATTTTAGTGAAAAGGAAGATATCTGGTTTGACTTCATGGCTGATACTGGTGATGGGGGAAATTCTTCTTATACTGTTGCAAGGTTACTTGCACAGCCTTCCATTTGTCTCACAAGTGGTGATTCTGTGCTTTCTTTGCCACGCGGAAACTTTCTTCTCATAGGAGGGGATCTTGCGTAAGTTTATGGTGTTTCTTGCATATAATGATATGATTGTTTGGTGCAGATTTTATTGGTTTATTTGCAAGTTAAACTTTTCATATTTTTGTCTGACAGTTTTTGGCCCTAAAATGATTCAGCATGTACAGTGCTTGAATGCCATTATTCAACACTTGCTTTTGGAAGGTTTTGTTAATTCTCTGCTTTAGACCATAAAATAAGGGATATGGAGATGTAATTTTATCTTATAACACAATGATGCTTTTTGGAAAACTTCACATTTGGTAATACTTTTTCTTAACCATGGCTTGGTTTCTTCCTGAAAGAATAAACAGGTTAATATTGGTACAGGAATTGCTTGTTGGCATTCATGTGCACCAGAAGATAGTTATGAAAAGTTGGTGTCTATGTGTGCGTGAGCATTCATGCATACTTCTAAAGGTTTTTATTAATCTCGTGCTTCATAAATATAAACCCTTTCTGATGGATAGTTGTAACAAGTTTGGTGTCTATGTTTGTGTGAGCATTCATGTATACTTCTAAAGGTTTTTATTAATCTTGTGCTTCATGAATATAACCCTTTTCTGATGGATGGTCATGTTTCTGGTGTAGATATCCTAATCCATCAGCATTCACATATGAGAAGCGCCTGTTTCGTCCGTTTGAATATGCTCTGCAACCCCCACCATGGCATATGCCAGAGCATATAGCTGCTCACAAGCCTGAGCTACCCCATGGAGTGTCTGAACTGAAGCAATATGATGGACCTCAGTGTTTTGTCATTCCCGGAAATCATGGTTGGTTTCCATTTGGGTTTTTTAAGTTTGATTTTTCCTGGGCAAGAAGAGTTCATAGAAGATTTGTTTGAGTGCATATTTGCTGACGTGGTTTCTTTAACCTAGCCACTAATACATGTTTCCTTACCCGGGCCTGGTTTCTTATGATGGAATGACGTTCATTCTAGTTTATTTCAAGTCATTCTGTTTTGGGTTTTGCAGATTGGTTTGATGGGCTTCATACTTTCATGAGGCATATCTGTCACAAGAGCTGGTTGGGCGGTTGGTTCATGCCTCAGAAGAAGAGTTATTTTGCCTTGCAACTCCCCAAACGATGGTGGGTCTTTGGTCTTGATTTAGCACTTCATAATGACATCGATGTGTACCAGTTCAAGTTTTTTGCAGAATTAATAAAAGAGAAGGTACTTTTTTTCAATTTTTTTTGTTATTTTCATTAATTCTGGGACTGAATCTGCCGAAGAAGATACAACACCTTTCTGATACCTTTCATATTTCCATGCATTGGACCTTCACAATGACTGTTAGAGAGTTTATATTTTGAAATTCTTTGATAGGGAGTTATTTCATTGTGCAACATGAGTATTTTATTCCTGTTATGATATGTTTCTGGTCTTTGAGATTTATTGATATGTTGGTTATTGGCCACTTCTAGGCTAACTTCTATGGCATGTTATCATGTCTTTACATATGCTAGTAATGAATAACAAGATCCTCATTTCACCATTGTTGATTCAGGTTGGGGAGAATGATTCTGTCATCATCATTACGCATGAACCTAATTGGCTTCTTGATTGGTACTGGAATGATGTTTCTGGAAAGAATGTCTCTCACCTTATATGTGACTATTTGAAAGGAAGGTGTAAGCTTCGGGTGGCTGGAGACTTGCATCATTACATGCACCATTCATATGTTCCATCTGATGGACCAGTTTATGTGCAACATCTACTTGTCAATGGCTGCGGTGGTGCATTTTTACATCCCACCCATGTCTTCAGTAATTTCAATAAATACCACGGTACCACCTATGAGACCAAGGCTGCTTATCCTTCTATAGAAGATTCAACCAGGGTGATTCTCTTATGATGATTTAGGGTTTTTGATTCTTTATGATGTATTCTTTTTTTTTTTTTGCTTCCATTTCTTGGTTCCTTAGCTTTTTAGTAATTTGATGCAGATTGCACTAGGAAACATTTTAAAGTTTCGAAAGAAGAACTGGCAATTTGATTTCATTGGAGGCATTATTTACTTTGTGTTAAGCTTCTCAATGTTCCCACAGGTGAGTCTCTTCAGTGATTCTTTAATACCACAAACTTGACTATATGGTTCAGTAGTGAGAAAATGAGTCTTTCCTATTTGTTAACTTTTTTTGGTGAACTTGCTTGCACTTCCTAAAACTTTAGATATGATGCTATTTGTTGCTTTTCAGTCATACTCTAAAAGGTTTGTAGCATATACTTCTGTCAGAAAGTATATAAGAATTGACTTATTTTCCCTTTTAATTTCCAGTGCAAGCTCGACCACATCTTGCAAGCTGATACATTTTCCAGTCACTTGACAAGTTTCTTTGTCACAATCTGGAATTCTTTTTTGCATGTGCTGGGGGAGTCTTATGTCTCTTTAGCAGGTGCTCTAGTATTGCTAGCAGCGGCAATTGCTTTTGTCCCTTCCAAAACATCTCGGAGGAAACGAGCCATTATTGGAATTCTTCATGTGTTATCACATCTGGCAGCAGCTTTGATTCTTATGCTGCTCTTAGAAGTGGGTGTTGAAACATGTATCAGGCATAAGCTAATTGCAACTTCAGGCAAGATTCTCCCTTTTTCTTTTTGTATTTATGGACTGGATCTTTCTATTCATGAACATTTAATTTCAGTTGCTTCTGTCTAAAATGGTCATGAATGTGATGAAAGAGATTGTTATTTGAGTACTTAATGAGTTATGTGGTGTATTTGTCATCTTATCTCTCAATTTAGAAGACCATATCTTTCACCCCTTGTATAGTTTCTACTTCAAGAGTGAAGATTCTATAGTGGTCCAAAATTTATTTGTGGTTATTGATTATGTGATGTTTGTTGATGACCTCTTCCAGGTTATCACACATTATACCAGTGGTACCGAACTGTGGAAAGTGAGCATTTTCCAGATCCCACTGGCCTTCGAGCTCGTATAGAGAAGTGGACATTTGGCCTTTATCCAGCGTGCATCAAGTATCTTATGTCTGCATTCGATGTTCCTGAGGTAGGACATTCATCTATGTTGTAGATTTGTAGTGTTACCACTTGGATAATGTTTTATACTCACCAGAGACTGTCAGGTCATGGCTGTCACACGGAGCAATATCTGCAAGAATGGATTGAAGTCCCTATCACGAGGGGGTGCTATAATTTATTACGCTTCTGTGTTCCTCTACTTCTGGGTTTTCTCAACTCCTGTTGTTTCTCTCATTTTTGGAAGTTACCTCTACATCTGCATTAATTGGCTTCATTTACACTTTGACGAGGCCTTCTCCTCCCTCCGAATTGCTAATTACAAAGCATTTACGCGATTTCACATCACTAAGGATGGGGATCTTGAAGTTTTCACACTTGCAGTTGATAAGGTAAGAAGCCACGCTCTATTTTTCCATCTCATCTTTTATTCCCTGTTTTAGTTGATACAAGAAGCAGAAATGTCAACTTTTCAAAAAAATAAGTAGAAATATTATCATTTTATTAATTCAAAAGCAAGTACTTCTTGTATGCTATCTACATTGATTTATATATTTAATGAGTTTTATGAAGTGCAATACGTTGGTGATGGTTTAGTGATGTTGCAATACTGTTCTCTACTTAAAAATATTTATGACTTGGTGTTAATAGCTGCGGTTTTCATGCTGTTTTATGCCTCAAACTGGAATTGACGTAATGATGCCTAATTTTCTTGTCTCTTTTAGTGCACAAGGATCTTATAATTATTGCTTCTTTCTATGTTAGCGGTATATTTTGTGTTAAAAATGCTTGGCATGTCCACAAGCAGGAATATGTTAATATCTGACAAACCACCCTTGATCTATATGCTTCATAAAAGTTTGAAGTAGTTTCCACGTTGGTCCTGCTTATGTGTTAATGAACTTCTCGCCTTATATGGTAGATTGTTTTGCTAAAAATCTCCCCCATATGTCCTTTATCAGAAATCAGTCATTAATGGTAGCTAATATACATGTTGCCTGTAACTTCTGTCTACATGTTGCTAATTTGATATAACAAACAGGTTCCAAAAGAATGGAAACTGGATTCACTTTGGGATGCGGAGCCAAAACTACCACAGCAGTTGAGCCACCGTCGAAGATTTCCTAGCAAATGGAGTGCATCGTCTCCTCAGCAGGACCCGCTGAATACCGTTAAAATAGTTGACCAATTTGTTATTAGACAAACAGAAGAATCGGGCTTTGTAGCAAGCAACGGCTCAGTCATACACTGATCTTGCTATTGGAATTTGTCTTAGGTATGTAATATGATGTAGGAAGAATAGGGAGATAAAAGGGCCAATCAAAAATGGAAGAAAAGTTGTTCAGGAGATGATTGCCATTTTTCATATCGGTTTCCTGGCGGCGTTCTATTCCATTTTTGTGTATAGTCAAAGGAAAATGTAGAAGAAAAAAGGACTTCCGTCTTGGTAAGTAATCCAATTCGTATACATTGTACGGAATCTAATCAATTCACTGATCTGTTGCCAGATTGTGGAATACAATAAAATGAGAAAACAGATGATCTTAGTAACCCTTTTTACTTTTTCTTGTGTGTAGCAATTTATTCTAAGAAATAGCTTCAGAAAATTGGTTGATTTTTCCTATTCTCAAAGGAAAGGAAAATGAGAAAAATAATACTGAGGATCACTTCTTAGATGGATCATTTTATATCTCTTGCCGGCTTGGTTGGATTCAGCGGAGTTCGTTCCTGTTAATGCAATTTGCAACTCTGAGCAGATTGCCGGTGGTAAGCGAGAAGTAAATGCAACTACTTGGCGTCAGTAGTTCGTAGTTCGGTGACAAGGAAATTCAAGAGTAAGGATTCAGTTACGTGACGTCTTAAAATATGAAGAACAAGACAGATCATTTGCTCTGAATCTCTGTTCCTGTTCCATATGGGTTTTGAATATGCAAAGCAAAGGCGATCTGTGAATCTTAACTTGGCGGCTAGTTAGCTCTATGAAGTCCAGCACTTCTTTTAGTTTCTGAAGCGCCGCAAGATTTGAACCGTAAGATCGTCACCTATAATGAACAACAGGCTCTTGTAATGCAGCAACAATCCCTACGATTATTGGTTATAGATACTCATCACATGCAGGAAATTTGTGGTAAAGGAACAAGCTGCCTTTGGATTCTGTTACAACCTAATTGGATCAGAAGTTTCATTGTTCTGATGAAGGCATTGTTAATGTTTGAGGAGCTAATGAAAGAGAAAATCAATATGTTTGAATGGGACATCATTGAAGTAAGTACTGGTTAAGCACCCATTTGAATCCAGCAGAGCTCATTCTTGGAAGCACTACTGACCCAGTCAAGATTGTATACTTTTTGCAATACTTTCACAATTGCAGAAACATTGACTTCTTTGGATCCAAAAATTTCACCATTCCTGATCTTTGCGAGTATCAAAATGGGATGCAGGCACATTCTTCCCTGAAAATGTATTTATAATGAAATAACATGAGATGAAACCAAGATAGCAATGATTTTTAATTCTTATCAGGTACCTGTAGGTTTTCGGGTATTCAGAAATGTGGCAGTTCCTTAAATGTTTATTTCCTTTACACATATGGAGGAAATATAAACTTCACAGATCATATAGATAATATTTCTTAGGAGCCTTCAATGAATCCAGGAATTTGAAAGTTAATCCAGATGTTGGACATGATCATGAATCTATAATTGGAAAACAAAATGAAAATTCTTGTTGAAGAAGAAAGAGTTTCAGAATTTTCATTTTTGGAACTGCCATCCTGAATAAAAGGTTTGTATTAATTAAAGAGGACCTTCTTCTGCTTCCAGGGTACGCATTTTATTAATTAAAGAGGACCTTCTTCTGCTTCCAGGGTACTCTAATGCTTAGGTAAGAATCTACATTCTGCAAAAACTGTTACTAACAATTATTTATATATATTGTGCAATAATTAAGAATGAGTTTAGTTGACAATTAATGTCTAAATCGATGGTGTTTTGTTCAAATTGAATTAAAATTATTTAGTTACTGAATAAAAAATATCGTTTTCAATAGGACTAAATTAGACTCAGTTCTTAAGAGCAAAAGCCTATTCAACTCAAGAAATATCAACCCTATACATATGGGAAACTATATGAGAAGTTATCAAAATGTTCAAAAGTCATTTAATGCTAGATTCAGAATAAGTTCATTCATATAAAAATTCAAAATATAAATTATATAGAGTAAGAAAATACAACCACCCTTAACGAGAGTCTCGCTTATATGCGAAATATAAAAAAATTCAATAGTACGCAGTCTTACTCTATAAAAAGTGTAAAGAGATATAAATGAAAAATGTGTTTCACCTTTCACGTTATAATCTTATTTGTTAAAGGAATATAAATCATATGGATTTTCACCTCAAAAAGATAAAGAGTTGATGTACATCAACTTGTGTGGAGTTTCAGAGAAGTGATGATTTATAATAACTCGAATGTATTCAACTAGGTTTAGGAACATGAATAATGTTGGACGAAAAATAACATGGCTACACTGTAAAGAATATGATATTTTAATAATTTAATATATAAATTTGTTATTGTCAATCTGATTTACTTGAAGCTATACTTGAGGTTGGCTCTGCCGAGGAATTGATCAACTTGTGACATGCAATGTATACAAGAGAAAGAAAAGAACACCATTGACACTTCATGAAGATTAAGTTCTTATCAAAGCTAACCCTCCACAACTTTTGGAGGTCTCTTGCAGGAAATTAACGTTATCAATCCACATGCAGCATCATAGATGAATTGGCGATCTGTACCATCTTGAGAGTTGAGATAGAAAGTAGACCAAGGTCTGAAAGAAAAGCCTTGGATACGATTGAGAGACAGGAAGCTTAGGTGGGACTGCTATTCTGTGAATCTGAAACAAGAGCTTCAGCACGAAACTTAAAACAGTGTTTAGATCAAAACTTGAAATGACAAACAACCGAGTACTTGAATTTATGCCCAGAGAAGAGGATCTCGTTTAACTCAATGATCAGTATGTTTCCGATTTCAATGCATTAGAAATATGTTGAGTTTGGACAGAGATAAGGAGAGCAGCCATTGACATTACCTGCAGTAAATCAAAGAGAAACAAAGCCTTCAAATCCTAGATTTCACCCTTAGCACATTGCAGATCCAACAATGTTCTACAAACCATACTGCGTGAGCTTACTGCTTTTCTTAAAACTTATAGCGGACTTGGAGTGGGCATAAATCTCTCTTTGTAAAAGATTATTGTAGGTAGCTATAGTATCAGAACATTAGGAGAATCAACACTTCATCATAAAGCATAAGGGTAAATGAAAGATGAAAGATATTGAAGCATTACCAGGTTCAAGCTCTCAAATAGGCTTCACACGATGATCAACCTGACAATCTGCCCCAAGTACCTAAATGACTTTGTTGCTTCCTTTAAGCATCTGTTTTTCACATCTCTAGACCAGTGCTGCAAAATTTGGTGTCATAACCACCAAATTGATACTATCAATTCACATACAAACAGAAATTTCAGGTAACTAACCTCGCCAAGCATGTTGAGCTTCTCACGCACACTCTTCAACATTTCTTGGGCATCACCATCCCATCTATGGAACTCCAGATCTCTTCCTTCAAAAAGCTTGTCAGAAACCTGTAAACGATAAACTAAGAGGTCATTTGGTCGATCTAATTCCGAAGTTAACAATTTTACATACCAAGTGTTTTGGAAAGGAAAAACAATATCATGTTTCAACCAAACATTAGGTGATGGCAACAACAAGTCAAAATACAATTGCACAACTATATTCAATCAAGTCTGTGAGTCAAAAGGATGCTCAGCAGCCTCGGTGAGCACAGAGCATACTTGTCTTGTTATAACTTGACCACCAGCTACATGCGAGAAGTATATGTTGTAGAAATGACAGAGAAACAACGGGGCACTCTTCTCTGCAAGCACCTCCAAATACTCGGCATAGGAAACTCCCGCAGCACTGGGTTGAGGTATTGCAACATCCTGTTGGCTAAACCAGTCTAAATCTTTTGCAAGACTCTTTGATCTTTCCAAGCCATTATTTCTAAAATATGCATCTGCACATTGGACACAAGCAAACATTGCATCACCACGAAATCACTTCATGCCGAGGAACATTCACCACACAAACGAATTTTCCCAGTAGCTCATAAAAATCAAATAGTGAATCAAAGCCTGATTAGAGGAAAAGAAAATACCCAAGTAAGATTATTCTTCATGAAGAAAGCTCAAAGATGGAAGAAGATTAGAAACAATCTAACCCAAAAACACAAGCACATACAAGTTTAACAGGATTGACCAAGCCAGTGGAAGATAAACGAGAAAGAAAAGGAACACTTGGAAAAAGTAGAGAGCATATTAAAAACTCACAAGAAACATCATCGGACTTATCAATAATACGTTCGACAGTGTCAAAGACCAGTTTGCTGTCAACCATATACTTGACGAAGCCTTCCATACTGGGCAACCAATTCGCCTTGTCACTATTTCTGTCTTCGACTCGTTCTTCTTCGACAACATCTTGTTCTTGTTTCACGCTCTCGTCCTCAGAATCAAGGGAACCATCGTCAGAATTAACAGTGGTCTTACTGTAAGTATACTTGCCATTAATGTTACGAAGCCTCATGGCCACAAATCTCATCTCTTCAGTGATGCCCTTGCTCTCTCCTGGATAAGCTTTCCTATACCTTCTTCTCTTCTTAACAACTGGAGGTCCCACACTAGTTGTTGCTATTGTCGTCGTCGAATTCGTCGTTGTTGTTTCGGGATTCATGCAACATGTTATACGCGGCCCCCGAGCATATCTTGTTCTTGCGACGTTTCCGTTCAGAGTCAGGCTCCTGCCGAGCTTCAGACATTGTGATGGAAACAGGGAAAACTGTACAAAAGATTCCAATGGTGGTGCCACCGCCGCATACGGCGGTTTGGATGACGTCAAGGAGAAAAGCTTCATAGCCAACAGTGATAACAACTTCCAAGTCCTAAACCACTCCAACCATTCCAGCTCTTGAGATGTTTAGAAGAGATGACGGCTGATGAGGATCCTCTTATCTCTCGGCCGAAAAGTACACTTTCCTAACCCAAATTTAGAGCCCAAAAACTGAATTTCCTATTTCAGTTGGGTCCAATATTGTAGCCTCTGAACAATGGCAAATGCGATGAACATAGAGTAAAAGGTATCAGACAATTTCATGTCAAAGGATTGCTTTTCAATTGCTTCAGGAATTTCAAACAATAATTTTTCTTTCAATCTGTACAACGTGTAAACCTAACGTAAAGAAAGGTCATTTACAGGTTGACAAGGAGAATGTGACAATGATATTACAGGGTTTCTATGTACAGCTCCCAATGAAGCTATATTAGTAAGTACTGTACAACAAATTCCTCTGGTTAATGTGTAAAATGAAGATGGTCAATGAACAGAGTCTTGTAGCTGACGTAGTCTGATCAGCGAATCTAATCCTCTTCTGGAAGTGTATGGTGATTTTATTTGTTGTCGAGGTCTAAGTCTAACACAAGCAGATTTAACAGCCAGCTGTCTTGCAGAATGCATTTATACATGCGGACCCGGCCATCAAATCCAAGCTAATTCTACTTTTCATCTTAGAATTTTCTCTTTCTCCCTTTTTTTTGTGATCCTGTAGCATTTAAAATGAAACATCTTTTCATGAATAACGGGCCTTCAGCATTTGCAGGAACTCCAATGTCTTCGTATAGGATGGATCCGAGCGACTAACTGGCTTGCATGAATTTACATGATCAGTTGACTCTAATACCTGTAATAAAATTTTAACAACAAAATAATGAAGATACATGTTAAAAAGGATAACAATGCACCAATAATAAATGAATAGAACACTCATCCCACAACATTAATTTGATTAGATCGATCTGCAAGCCATAAAGTAAGTATTTAACTCATGCACCAAATCTCTATGTACATCCGAGTTTGATGGAGAAAGCCCTGCAGTAATTACACTTACCACAAGTTCACCATATCCAGGATATGCAGATTCAATGGGTACAATTTCCATCCTGAAGGCCCATCCTCCATAGCCCTCAACAAGTGGAGTGACCTTGGTCTAAGATGCAACAACAGGCAACCAATTAGGCTCATATAAAGCACATACAGAGAGTCCGCCAGAGAGTGAGGAGTATAGGAGTTGGAATTCTTTTTTGGTGTGATATAAGACTGGAACTTATTTGCAAATATTTGGTTTAGTCGGAAACATATATATTACCTCACAGAAACTTAGAACTTCAAGCAGCCTTTTCCTATGAAGGTTGCGAATAAAGTCATTCAGCTCCACAAGCCTTGGAGAACCACTTCTCAGCTCCCCGATCTAATAAAGTGAATTCAAAACATTATCAACAGTAACTAATGCATGATCCACAAGATCAACTAATATCATGAATTCAAAACGGACAAATTAGTGTAAATCGTATACTAACTGATGGAGCAGGGCGCAAAACAAGGCCCATCCGCCAAGGCATATCTGCTAGCTTGCTGCCAAAGTGTGGACAACTATAGAACACCTAAAATCAGGGGGCAGTACAAAATGTCATCAACCAACAAAGAAATCAAAACTTGCAATGTCAATGATAAAGTTCATATATACGCTTCGCATTGCAAAATGAGCTTACAACTCCAACTGTGTTTTTCACAAGATTATCAATATTCTCCGCCTTCGCTCTGTGCAGCATTTGCTTCACAACCAGACCTCCCATGCTGCAGATATAGACAAATATTACTTCAAAGGGGTCCCTTTTCAATCCAAATGTATAAAGACCAGCCTAGCCAAAGAAAGGAAGAGAATCAAAGCTGAAAATCAAGTTTCCAGTATCACTGAATACCTATCAAACAACTATTCACTAGGCAATAGCTCTGAAAAATTTAAGGCCTGCACCAATCAATGCATCAAAGGTGGTACTTTAACATCGCCTCATAAAAATGCCACATAAGAACTACTTAAAACTGACAATCTTCTCAACCAAACTTGTGCACATTTACAAACCACCTCATTTCTGCATAATATTTTCCAATCGTCAATCTCAACATCCCAGTTGCAATGTTACCTGTGAGTTACAAACACAACAGGCCGATTCCCAACACCAGCAGCAACAAGTTTATCCAATATCTTTGCGCTTACTTCCTGCACAGTGATAACATAAATGTTTAGTATTTGAAATGGTCAAACATTCAGGAAAAAAAAACACAATAAGAAGGATTGAAAGCAATTAAGAAACATCAACTAGATAAGCACTAGCTTATAGAAGCAAAGACAAAATTCCTAGAAAGATGTTCTATGAAGCCATTTGCTGTTGGGCATTACTTAACAAACTTGGGACACTCAGAAATTGTACAGTTAAAAAGACCAGACTTCTAGTTGCTTGTAAGGTGTCAAAGAGAAAGTGACAACCTGAAGTGGAAGGCTAGCTCCAGACCATTGTGTAAGATTCGACTGCATCAGAAATTCATTCAGGACTTGAGAAGATTATCAAATAACAAATAACAAAAGATCACCTCAAATCATTAAAACCCATAGCAAACAAGAAACAATTCTATTTTCAAGGCAGTTAATTAAAACAAGCAGTTAAGATCTGCACAAAGAACAAACTACAACAAAACAAACCTTGTACTTGATGGTGAACAAACGAGCTTCAGGGAAATCAGTTGAAAGCCATTCAGCAGGCCAAAAAGTTCCTTGCTTCCCAGCTTCCTCATCTATTTTCTCAACCAAGCCAGACTTAGTTGAAGTTTTGTCATCGGCTAATCGCCAGGTCTTGTAAGGTCCACCACGCAAACCATGGATAAAGACAATATCTAGTTGTGGAACACCTGATTCAGAATCAAATTGGGATTCCCTGGCAGAAGTAGACGCATTGCCAACATTTGAAGCTGTGGTTAGACCCTCAATATCAACACAATCAACCCCAGATAAAAGATTATCCTTTCGACCCCTTTCATTATCTATTGTCTCACAATGCTTCCAGTGGTGCTGCCCAGGATTGATCAAAAATATCATGTCACTATATCGAGGACAAGAGCTATTCTTGTTCATACGTACATCAATAGGATTTCTATTTAAAGAGTCTTTCCCTGATCGTGGACTGCAGAGAACATTTAGGAACACTGCTCTAGCATAACTTTGCAGTTTATGGTCAGTGCAACCTGGGATCCTCCCACTAGCACAATCATCTAGCCATTTACACCAAATTTTGTCAGCTCGAATAACATTCTGAACTTTGGGAAGGACTGACAGAATAGTCAACAGTCTAGCAACATGCCTTCGTAAGTGAGCTGTGTTTGGAACATGAAGACTTGATGGTTCACTCCTGTCATTATGAAAAGATTCAGCAGGAGCATTGGAAACCCGTTCTGGTGCCTCAAGGGCTATAGAAGCATCGTAAGCTTCAATTGCAGCCAGTTTCTCATAGTCATCGCATAAGAGAAAGCGCCTAAGCAAACACAAAACTCCAAATTCGGTTACTTTTCCTTGACATGAGGAGTCCTCCGCACAAAGTTCAGTGAGAGTTTTTAATGCCTTAAGGGTTGCTAGAGCAGAATCTGCTGCATTAGATTTAGGCATAGTTTCTTTCTTCAAGTTTTTAGATGTTCCAGCAAAAGGCTCCAAAGAAAGAAAATCTGCCAGTGCAAATGTATCAACAGAATCAGAGGTTGCTGCCAGTTGTTTCCCAGCTAGATTCACTACTGCACTTGCCAGCTGATTAGCTGCTTGTGTAGCAGAAACGATCTTGGACTGATCAATTTGAGGCTGCAAAAGTTTGCTACACCATAAGCACAAGAAAAAACATGGTTGATGACAAAGTGCTAAGCTCAGATGCAGAAAAATGTAGTTGACACAACCATTATTACCATCACAGAGTCTCAAAGACAAGAAATATGACCAAGTTAACCAGGTTATGAACATAAAATCAGTGCTAGTACGTGTTAAATAAAATATGAGGCCAAACATTACAACCTTCGCTTTGTCACTACTAGGCTGACTGCCTGCTTTAACAGATGAAACCTTGCTGGGACTTAAAACTTCATTAAGCAGCATAGCTAACCATCCTTGAGAGATAGGTACTGAAGTTGGGCCATGGTCCTTGAGAATGCAAGAAAGGATTTTAGCAGCTGACAACTGAATGGTATCAGAGGAAACTTTACCACAAACCCATGGAAGTAGAATTGCAGACCACCGTTGACTTTCTTCAAGAGATATATGCATGCCCCCATCCAAAAGTAACTCTAAGGCCCTCGCCAATGCTTCATGCACCTGCTTGTATTTTGTTGTCAGCTTAGCCGTTTCTCTCATCAGGTGAAGACCCTTCTCCATCACCACCTTCCGCGATTTGGAACTTCTCTCAATTGATAGCAAAAAGGGAGACAAGGCCACCTGAGCCAAAGGAATATCTTCATTTTTACTTGCCTGATATATTGTTGCAAGAAGACTGGAACTCCAATCAGAAACAGAATCACTTAAGCACAGATTACGATCCTCCAACAGCAACTGAGCAACCAAGCTCCCATGCCATTTCACAGATCTCTCAGGTGCAATCAAAGCAGTCATCACAGCTTGCCCATCAAAATCCAGTTCTTGAATGTGGCATCTATTGGCTTCAGATGTCATTGCCCAATTAGCCAACGCCCATGCTGCAAAAGGCACAGCAACATGTTGACAATGAAGATCATCCCAAAGTCCAGGAAGCACCACAGTAGAAGATAAGCTTTCTTGTCTTAGCGAACCATCATGCTTATGAAGCAAGACTGAACTTTTAGCACCAGAGTGCTCTAAATCCATAAGGGCACTAGTTCTCGAAAGCCCTACAGTGGTTGTACCTCCAAGAATTTTAATCCCAATACCCTTCACACCCTGTCCACCGTCGTCATCATCTTCATTTTCAGGCGGCTCATCCAAATGCAGCCCACCTTCCTTAATGACTTCAATGGCAGCAGCAATGTCTCTCATTACAGCATTTCCCGGTAACAACTGCTTAAAATATTTCCTTTCTGAATTGTTGCAACTTGAAGTAACAATATCCATGATTGCATCCACAAGCATGCTCCTACCTTTCAAAGAATCAGAAATATCGAATGAACTACGTCTCGAATGCTGCTCCCACAGAAATTCAATACATTAATGACAAAAAAAAAACACAAGCACACAAATACACAACCTAAGATGATAACTGATGCAGCATACAGTATTCCTATTAATCACAACAGAAAGGAAGGAGTCATTTTACACAAGAAAACAAATCACCTTATTCTTAGGTTGACAAGAAAAAATAAAACGCAAGAGAAACGGCACCGCATGGGGCCTCCCGAGAACATCTGCGGACACATTAGGATCCGTAATCAAGTAAGACAGCGCTCTCGCGGCCTCGGCCTGGGTCCCACTCCCGTCGCCACCGGCCACCGTCTCCAGCAGCCAATCCACCACCTTCCCTCCCCCCGCACCGACGAGGGCGGCTCTACGCGCAGCATTCGCTGCCGCAATATCCGCCAGCAACGCGGCGACTTTTAGCTCAAATCCCACCCTCACCTCGTGGTTCGCCGACGACAGAACCGAGCTCAACGACTGCCACAGAACAGACGCGGCGACGCCGGTTTGCTTGAAGTGGTGGAAGATCCTCTTCGCAGATTCGTTTGATTTGGAAACCGTCCGATCAATCGCGTCGCGGAGAGGACTGCAATGGTGGTCGGAGTCCCGGTCGATAGACGCGACGGCGTATGAGGCAACGACAGCAGAGGCGAGTGCAGCGGACAGAACGAGAAGAGGCGTACGGGACATATGGCTCGTGGACGGAACAACGGTGGCTACGAGGGGGCTGTGGTGAAGGACAGGCGGTTGAGGAGGGGCATTACGGGAATTTCTAACATTGTTCGGGGGCTCAATTGGACTTTTGGAAGAAGAAGAGGAGGAGGAAAAGGAGCGAGGAAGCGGAAGGCGGTAGAAGCGTCGGGGACGAAGACAAAGTCGGAGCATAACTAAATTGTTTCTTAAATTATTATTTAAAAAAATAAAAATATGGGGGAATTATAACAAAAGTGCTGAGACAAAGGAAAGATGTTCTTTCTCCTTAGTCTAAGGATAGTCTTCTCTTTCTTGTTTCAGAGAATGGCGGTGGCGCGTAACTCTTGAGTCTTGCGATTACTACGGAGGAGGAGAAGAAGAAGAAACAATACTTTGTAACGTAATCAAATAAACATTGTGATTAGCGAATACTAATTGTGATTAGAATTAGAAACACTGTTAACACTTAATCACGTATGTAGTTTATATAGTTCGGATTGGGAATTTTCTACGGAGGATATGCGCATCATCTTTTATACGGTTTTGGGTGGGAAATGGGCCGGGTGGGAAATGGGCCGTTTTCTAAGAATTTGGGTTGGGTCGGGTTGGGTTGGGTTGGTGTAAAATATGTAGAAGATGAAATAATTACAGATATCAAGAGGTCGGCAGCTTACTTTTAACCATATTCTTAGTCTTGGGGGCTTGTCTTGCTGCGAAAGAAAAGTTGAGATCTTGTGTTTGGCTGAAAGAGAACGAAAGGGTATGTCCGGTATGGAGAGACTTCAGAGGATGTTTGCCGGTGCCGGAGGGGCGTTGGGCCACCCACCGCCGGATTCCCCAACTCTTGATTCCTCCGAGCAGGTCTACATCTCCTCTCTTGCTCTCCTCAAGATGCTCAAGCACGGTACCGTTCTTAACTATCTGTGTTTTGCTAGTTTCACTGCTTTTCGTTTTAAAGTTGTTGGGATTTTGGGAAATCGGAACCGCTAATAGGCTTTCACTGAATCAGTTGGGATGTGAGAATTTTATGGACTTCCTTGTCATCTTACTGTTTCTTGGCTTTGTAAAGATGTCGTTAGGGTTTGGATTTCCAAGTGCGAAAATTTTGGTTTGATTTAAAGTAAATTTGGAGCAATTGTGTGATTGTGATTCCTTATACTGCTCCACTATTTGTATTAAGATATGATGCAATTGAATGGAATAAAATTTTCATCATAGTGTGCATCTTTTGCTTCTCTGATGTGGGCAATGATGACAGGAAGAGCTGGAGTGCCCATGGAAGTTATGGGCTTGATGCTTGGAGAGTTTGTGGATGAATACACTGTTCGTGTAGTTGATGTGTTTGCCATGCCACAGAGTGGTACAGGTGTTAGTGTTGAAGCTGTTGATCATGTTTTCCAGACCAACATGCTTGATATGCTCAAACAGACTGGACGGTATTCTCCATGACTACGATGTTGTTATTGTATGCACTTAATAATCTTGATATGCACCCTGATGTGTTGGAAGCATTTAGGGAATCTAGTATAAGTAATGTTATCACTGATCCAAGTACTGTTCCGCTTTTGTATCAATTAAGAAAGTGTTGTTCACTAATGGCATTTGTATGCTGCTGTTGCAGACCAGAGATGGTTGTTGGGTGGTACCATTCGCATCCTGGATTTGGGTGTTGGCTATCTGGTGTTGACATAAATACGCAACAGGTATTTTTTGGTTGCTTTTCTTAGTACTGATACTATTCACATCACAGCTTATGCTTCATCTTTTACTTTTGTTCTTGAATTGCAATCTAGCTGTAAATTTTCGTGGTTTTATAAGTTTGATTCTGTGCCACTTGCACTTAAAATTGGCATTTTTATGAGAATTAATTTTTGTCTATGTGTTTAGGTAGAAAGAATGAGAGATATTAGGAATGCTTTCTTTATTCATGAACGTCGTTATGAATCTGATGTAATTGGTGGTTGAAAAGCTCAAGGTTGTTAATATAAGTTTCATTAAAAGCTTTAAGTTGGTTGGAAATGGAGTGGTTTTACATTTTTCAAATGCTTGTTGTTTGTACGTAGTTAAAAATGAATGACAACTATGTGTCCTGTATTAATTCGTTGCTAGATTGCTAGATTTTTAGCGCTTTGTTGCTATTAACTCAACTGGCTGAAGTGTGGTCTTAAGGAAAGCTCAATATTAAGTATATGCGCTGTATTAATTTGTTGTGAAATGCTACATCGTTAGCTTGTTATTGCTTTCGTCTCAACTGGCTGAGGTATGGTTTTCTATGTCATTTGCAGAGTTTTGAAGCCTTGAATCAACGAGCTGTGGCAGTGGTGGTGGATCCTATTCAGAGTGTTAAAGGGAAGGTGGTGATTGATGCCTTTCGTTTGATTAACCCACAAACGATGATGCTTGGACAGGAACCACGACAAACAACTTCAAACCTTGGACATCTGAATAAACCATCCATTCAAGTGGGTTTACTGTAAATGCTTCATTGTATTTATTCTGGTTTTTTTCTCCTTTTACCTTATGAGTTACCTCATTTGGCTTGTTTGAAAAATTTCAGGCACTCATACATGGATTGAACAGACATTATTACTCAATAGCCATTAATTACAGGAAGAACGAGCTTGAAGAAAAGATGCTTCTTAACCTACACAAAAAGAAGTGGACAGATGGATTGACGCTTAGGCGGTTTGATACTCATTCCAAGACTAATGAGCAAACTGTTCAGGTGAGAGAATTTTTCAACTCTAGAATAAATATACTGCATGCTTTTGTGCTCTCTTTTCACTCAGATTTACCATGTCTGGCGTATAATGACTTTTTTTTGTTTTTTTCTTAGTGGTCAAGTTAATTAATATTGTTCTTTCTGAAATCTGCAGGAGATGCTGAACTTAGCTGTTAAGTACAACAAGGCAGTTCAGGAGGAGGATGAACTGCCACCTGAGAAATTGGCAATTGCGAATGTTGGAAGGCAAGATGCCAAGAAGCATCTTGAAGAGCACGTCTCGGACTTGATGTCATCCAACATAGTTCAAACTCTAGGTACAATGCTTGACACAGTCGTGTTCTGAGTTTAATTCCCGTCTGCTCTATCAGTTTGTAGATTAAACTGCAGTTAATTGCAGAGTGTCCCTTTTTCTCCAACTTGTGGGTTTTGATGCGATTCATTTCCTGGACTGTATCGTTCTCTCGCTCTCGCTCTTTGTTGCTAGAAATCATGTAAACGCTGAGAATAATTTTTATATGTTTCTATCTGATGAAGGATTAGATTTAGAGAGCACTCTCTCTCCTATTCTCTTTCCATGTGAAAGTAAAATGCTTGGAGTTCCAAGATAGCCAACTAGAGGCTGCCACATGCCGTCTTCTTTAAAAAATATTGGAAATTTATTAAATTTAGTGTAAATTATTCTAAAAAAATCGATTATCATATATAAACCTTACTTCATCTCAAATTTTATTTCAAAAAGATGAGGTCGGTTGTGACTTTCCTATCGTATTGATGACCTGCATTGTGTTCTCTTGGTGAAATTGGCTGGCCTCCACAAAAGTCTTAATTGATCACGTTTTTTACGATTTAGCTGTCGCTACCAAGTGAATCGTGGAACGAAAAGCATATGTTGACTACTCAATCTCCGATGTTGCTGCTTTCCTTAGGCGGTGTCTTTACTTTTTGGTTCTTTTCACACCAAAGTTTTAAGGCAATTATGGATTTCTTCTGTTGGTAGACATAATTATTATGAAGGACTTGGTAAAGTTGCATAAAAAGTACAGACAAACCAGGAATTTTAAAGCTATATCATCCAGCCTTCTCTTATTGTGTAACATCCAAAACCTATGCTTGGCTTGGGACTGTTACATACCGTCAAATAACTCAATCCCTACCCTAGACTCGGTTGAAAAAAGAAGCCAGACGCTTGAACATGAACTTGGCATTCTCGCAGTTAGGATCCATTATGTGGAAGACGTGATCTTCTCCTTTTATCTCCACAAGCTCCGCAGTCCCTTGCCACTTACTCTCCACCAATTTCTCATGATACAGCTTGCCTCTATCTCTCAAGATGTCTCTCTCTGCAACAATAACTATTAGTCTGTCACAGACTAGACCTTCGAGACTTGGGGATCCATCAGTAAACGGGTTAATAAGCGGGTCATCGCACCCTTGATCAGATGGACAGACAAAGTTCCACCAACCGTCCACCATGGTTTTCCTGAAATGATCACTTACCTCAACTCCTATGGCGTCTTTTCCCCAGAAGTAGGGATGGATCATAGCAATACCTTGAATCTTCAGCTGTTGACTAACTTTTGAGTCCTGGAGTCGTAACGCGAAGTGATGTGCCATATTAGCACCACAACTGTCCCCTGCAAAAAACACTCTCCCAAAGTCCACGTAGTCGTTAAGCCATGCCTCGTTGCCACCACCTTGCTTGGGGTGAGAAGCCACCCACTCGAGTGCAGCCCATGAGTCCTCGTACGCAGCCGGGAGTGGACTCTCTGGTGCTATTCTGTAATCAACTGAGACAAGAACTATGTTAGCCTCAGCAACAAACTTGTTCAGTGAATTATGGTACTTGGGATCAGCAGCTGATGATAGGAAAAAGCCTCCACCGTGGTAGTATATCACAAGTGGGAGCTTTTGACCAGGTTTTGCCGAGTTGGGACGGTACAATCTCGCTGAGAGACCAGTTTCGGGTAGGATGACGGTGTCTAAAGACAAAACATCAGTTTCAGGATCCAAACCTGCTGGAGCAACTTCAGTTCCAGCAAGTCTCTCGATGGTCCCATCTGTGTATACTTTAAGATACGGGAAAACCTCACGAGCTACTTCTTTCTGGCCTGAACCCATTTGGTAGAGCGCAGAGACAGATTCAGAGAATGTTAATTTTGTTCTCAACTGAAGAAAAGAAAGGATATTTTAGTGCAAGATGAGACTTCTTCCATTTGATGGGAGGCTATATATATTATCAAGAGCACGGGGTTTGTTGGGTTGTTGACTATAGCGTGAAGGATGAAATAATTCGTAGTTACTGTCACCGCCATGTGAGTGGAATTTGGATGATTACAGAAGCCTCCATGCTAATATTTTAGTTCCGCTGACCTTTCAAACAGGTTCATTACAAGTCATGAGGCTCTTGTAGTAGGTAGGATGTCGATATACTAATGAATTATGTCCGATCCCATGAGCCAGACTTGGAAAGATACAGATTTTAACACTTTCTCTCAGAACTTGGTTTTAGTTCAGAAAATGGAGAAGCCAAAATGTCGTGTTTCAGACAAAAGTAAGCCTTAATAAATGAGATTTTTGACTCTTGATTTCACTTTTAGGTGAAACTGGAAATCAATTAATGGAGTTCATTTCGTAAAGTTCGATTGCCAAGACCTAGAATTGAAAAATCCACCGGCAATTTTTGTTTCTTGTCTACTCTTTCCATACGTCGAATAAATGTGGTTGGTCGCACAGTACCCTACAAAAAACTACTCTGATGGGAAAAGCTCAATTGCCATAAATAGGTTGGACAGGTACCTCTGAATTATGTCTCCACGTGGAGTTCGAGTTAAACCGGATCATCTGGGACCAGATCCTATGGTCTCTTTCCTCTGTAAGCCATTGCATCTGAGTAACAATGGCAGTGAATAGGTACAGATGAAAGGGACCAGATTCTACTTAGATGCAACAGCACAAAATAAATACGGAAGAAAGGACCAGAGGATTTGAGGGCGATCATCTGATACCATTACGCCATTTCTATCATTGATCTATATTTTCTAAATTTATGTATAAATGTGTGGATAAAATTTAATGCAACAGAATTGGATACAGATATTAAAGTGAGGAGAGTTTAAGTATTTAAAGGCAAGATTCTTTTATTTTTATTTTTATAAATTTAGTAAAAAAAATATGTTTATATGAATTTTTAATTTTTGTTTTTAATGAAAATTGTATTAAAAAAGGTTTTTATTTTCTACTTCTGATTTAATGTCAACTAAATACATTACTTAATTGTATGATATATTAATTTTTAATAAGAATATGAATAATTTAATTTAATATTAAATATTTAGTTAATAAAATTATGAATAATAATTTTATTTAATTTTTAATTAAATTAAATAAATAAATTTTTATAAGTATTAATAAATATAATTAAATTTATAATATCTTCAAAATATATAATTTCAAATAAAATTTTATTCAATATTTAAAATATATTTAATTATCATATTAACTTTTAAATAAAAATTAATTTTAAAACTATTTATTTTAATATAATAAAATAAGATTATTAATATTTTGTTAATAAATACATATTAAAATTAATTTATTTAATTAAAAATAATTTATCTTTAATTTTATCTAATATGTGATTAATATCAATACATTAAAAACTAAATAAGTTTATATTTTTATTTAAAAGAAAAACTGAAAATACAATAGAAAAACAAAAGTTGAACCAAACAACAGCAAACAATTGTGTTGCTTCAAAACTAATATTGTCTGCTAATATTCACACAAATTATTTCATAAAAGTTTGGCAATTAAATTTTATAATTTTCCAAGTTAATGTTTGAAATATAATAGATTTATTCGAGAAGATAAATGTAACTTTAAAAAAAGGTAATCTAATTTCACTCATTTTTTGTGATTTTTATTTGTTAAGAAAAAAAATTTTAATTATATTTTATTATGTAATGATAATTGGTTCAGCCAGATTCTGCTGAATCGGATTGTCATCATTTTGATCCATGTCTTGCGCAATTCTGACGATGTAACTCCTGCAAAATAGATGAAGGCACGCTGGGGGTTATTTCTCGGGAGGCCCCTCCGACGCTCAAATTAGTATTTTTGTAAGGTTTCTACCGCTGTAATCAAAGAACAATGAGGTTATAGTGTCGTACCTAAATTATGGCATAATTATACCTTATATATGTCGTGGATGCTAGGTTTACGTAGATTATTGCGTTTGCATGGGAGTCTATTGTTCAGTGGCCGAATAGGCTGTGGTCGTTGGGCCGTCGACTTCTAGGCCCAGGGTTGGGTCAGTTATGGCCGGTCTAGCCGACCCGACTAGAGGGTGTTCGTTGGGAGTTTTGCGGCTGATTTATTTTCTATTTTTTTAATCAAGGATTACATATCTGTGTGGCCTGTTTTTCTATGTTGATGGATATTCTCTACAGCTGCGTTTTTCTACTACTACCAAATAACTCTTGAGGACTGCATTGTGTTGTTGATTACCATGATTTTGGCAACTGTGTAGTCTCCATCTTTGCATGACAACAGAGGGCTGTGTGATTGTTAATTTTTTGCGATTTTTGGACAGCTACTTAATTAGTTCTTTGACAGGAACAATGTACAGATGTGTTTGCGTTTTCTAGCTATTGCATAATTTTTTTGGGTTGTCTTGGTGTGTTTCTTGGCTGAAAATGTCCAGCAGTTTTTGTAAGATTGCAGCTCTTTTGTTTATGGAATTTTGCTAATGAAACAACTGTTCGTTTGTTCATTTTTGTGACTACTGTGCGTGCGATATTTCAGTAACAATATTGAAGGTTCACAGTATAGTTATTGGTAGGCAACTTCCTATTCTTTCGTTAACGAAACTACATTGTTAAGGAAGTTGTTTTCTTTGTTCGTTGTTATTTCAATCACTTGCAGTTATTTTAATTTTATCATTTATTATCAAATACTATTGAGAAAATCTTTTATTAACATTCACACAAGGTGGTTGTGTTATTAGGAGTGATTTCCTTTCAAGAGTTATGAGAAGAAGGGATAGTGTTAAGGGTTGAGTGAGTCAGCTCAATAAAGCCTTGAGTAAAACTATTGTTATATTACTGGTGAAAGTAATTAAGCTGGGTGAGGGTCTCGCAGAAGTAAACAAGGTGTGCTGAACAAGTAATTAAGCTGGGTGAGGGTCTCGCAAACGTAAGCAAAGTGAGTTATCAATTCTCAGGTGTTAAATTCACATTTGTGCATTTAATTTTTCCCTATGCGGACAAATAAGAAATTTTGGGAATTTACTGCAGTCTATTAGAATTTATAATAACAAATAAAGAACAGATCAACGCCCCAACTCCTCCTCTCTCTCTCTCTTCTAACCATCTCAAAGTCCACATTGTCACTGTTGAAGAATCTTTCATCACAGACTATCAGCAAACTCAAAAGTACCATGAAGAAGGTAGGTCGCAGAGGGGCCATACACCCTTCACCATCTACCATCTTCGACCATCTCTCCTTCCTCCCCACTACCATTCTCACTCTTGCTGCCATCTTGGCCTATCTCTTATCTTCCTCAGCCTACAACACTGTTCATAATAACCCTACAGAACAAATCATCATCACTTCTCCTAAGTGCACTACTCATAGCACAATGCCAGCCCATTACTCAGTGTCAAGATCGAGTGAGAGTCTTGTAAATATCCAAAGCAGCATCCATCAACAATTCACAGTCTAATGTGAATGAGGTATTCTGGGAATGTACTTTTTGTGTTTGACTGAAGAGCCCTGTTAATAACGAGTTCCAATTGATAAGAGATGTTACATTGAACTAATAATTATTAGCTTAAATTTTGGTCTAATACTCTGATGGTAAGATTTTCAATTATTTTAACAGTACTGATGGAATAAATAATTACTATGCAAGTTGGCTGACCATATGAATCACTATTTAGTTAATTGTGCAACAATATATAGTTTAATTCTACGTCTTTCACAACTCTAGTCATGCAAGTTAATAAGTAATTGTTTTTTCAAGATGATCCTAATAATTTGTGACCTTAGCTTAGTTTATGAGAGGAAGAAACTCAATTTTCTTAATTTGATTGCCTCGTAGATAGATCTAGTTGATTTGCACCTTACATAATTTAGGTGATGCCAGGAAGGAAAAGTATCACTTAATTAATTGGAAATGTTGATATTTTATTTCCTTTACAAGTATGATTTCTAGCAAAACTTCATTGCAAGATTTGAACAATCTAACCATGGTGTACAGAAATATATTTTATTAAAAACCGTTTTATATTCTTAATTTAGTTTTCGAATCTTTTCTAATGAACTTAAGTTGAATCATTTTTATTTCATAGATTGTAACATCAACAAAGTGAGTAATACTGCAGCAAAAATTGTTGTAATATTCTATTAAAATTTTCTATTTCAATACAAGTGTAAAAAAATCTCATTTATGACCTATTTAATCACGGGTTGTTCAATCGGTAGTCAACGGATGTAGCATAAACTATATGGAGGTAATTATGTAATTAAAATAAGATTCATCAACCTAAAGTAATTAGTGAGAATATTTTGTTGTTCTCGATTAAAATCCTTGGCCAAGGTTGAATAATGATTTGTAAATAGTTTACAAATGGCGTTAATTGAATCAATGACTATTGGCAAAGAACTAATATGATTGGATTCAAAATAAAATAGATATTAATTTCATGCTCTATGTCTATTTATAACATTATATGATGAAAGGATTGAATTATACAAAAAAATCATGCACGAAAAGATTAGTCAAAACCACTTTGACATTTCTAAATATTTGGGTGGTTATGATGCATTGCTAGACGTCAATCTTGATTTATGATTATAAACTATTTAATTAGGGAATTAAAGATAAATTAAAAGGAGTTTTAATTTATGTAATTCTAATTATCAATTAAAATTATAATTTGCAATCATTCTCAACATATTTGGGAACCTAATAGTCCTTACATATAGAATGGGTTAAAGAGAGGAAAGTTATTTTAATTAAATTGGACTTGATTGTAAAGTTTTAAAAACTTTATAATTAAATGTAGGATATTTGATAAATAAGGGTCAATATGAGATATTAATCTAATTTGGGTATAATTGTTATTTAATTAGAATTATTTGTAATTCTAAATTCAAGTGTAATTGAAAACATAATATAATTTCAATTAAATTACTAAAATGTTCAAAACCTATTATAAATAGGTTTAAGTTCTAATGGAGCTACCACCATGCCTTAGCCATAAGCACCGCCGAATCGCCATGCCTTAGCCACAAGAACCGCCTTCGTCAACGCTTTCAGCACAATAATCCTCATTTCCCATTCCTTACGTTCCAGACTTGTAAAAACGCATAAAAACTTTTCAGCCACAACAAAACTAACTACTTTATAGTCAGGTAGTAAATCCCATAAAGCCATAGCCGTAGACTCCATCACCACTACCCCCACACTCCCCTGTCATAGCCAAATCTCAAATATTCCTCCTCCTTTCTTTAGCCATAACCAAACTTTGGGCTTCCCTTTCACACCCTCAGTAAGAAACCCTAGACTCCACCCTTGTCATAACAGATCCACTCATACTTACAAAAAATACCAGAATTAGAACCAAAATGGACACTGAATTTCCAACCCTTTTATCAACCATCAAACAAAACATATCTCCTATCCTTAACCCTATCCCTACCCCCCCCCCTCAAAATTCACTACAGTACCCCTATTTTCCCTATCCTCCTCTTCAACCAACCCTCTCACTAACACCGCAGTTCAACTTCCCTTTGCCATCATTGACCTTCCATCTAGACTCTTTGCACACTGGACAACTATTTGAATGCTCATTCTCT
>JAOSBP010000006.1:3166186-3177199 GCA_027563825.1 Erythroxylum mucronatum
CGCTCCAAGTTAGCGCTCGCTTGGAGGGAGAGGTGGGGACCCTGTCCACGGGGCAGCTTGGCCATCGGGTGAGGCCTATCTGCCGTATAAAGATGCGCAAGGAAATTTTGAGTGAGTCGTCTGATACTCGAAGGGTCTGTCAGCACATTGCCAGCTTCATCTTTCAAGGAGGTAATCCTTGCTTGCCGTTGTTTGGCTATGTTGAGGGCATGATAGTACTTGGTATTACGGTCACCCTGGCCTAGCCATTGGCATCTGGATCGTTGGTGCCAGTAGAGCTCTTCTTGGTATAGGACTTGCTCCAGTTCTACCCGGAGATGTTCCTCGAGTTCTCTGAGGGAGGTTGAGTCTACATCTTCTAGGTGCTTTTGAATACTTGCAAGTCGTGTCAGCAGGCAATTTTTCTGGTAAAAGATGTTTCCAAACATGGTATAGTTCCACTGTTGTAATTTTTCTGAGCTCACTACTGAGATCAGTACTTGGAGGGGTCCAGTTCTCAGCTACAAACTGACTAAAATCAGCATGTGTCAACCAAGCGGATTGCAATTGAAAAGAATGAATGGTTTGTGTAGCATGCACATTGCTGTTGAGAGACACTAAGAGAGGCTGATGATCGGATTTAAGGAAAAGTAGATGAGTGACTGTAGTATACTGGTAGGTAAAAAGCCAGTCACTCGAGCAGAAGACCCAGTCCAATCGAGCCAGAATGCGACCTCTCCTCCAGGTGAACCACGATCCTGAAAAGCCCAAATCATGAATCTGGCAACTTTGCACATAATCCCGAAAATGGGAGTTAATGGTAGGGGTAAGGAGAGAGCCGCCTTGTTTATCAGTACTTTCTAATTTGACATTAAAATCCTCACCTAAAAGTTAAGGTTTGTCGGTAATCCTAGAGATTAGCCGCAAGTTTTTCCAAAGATAATGTTGAAGCGAGTAATTAGGGCTAGCATAAATAGCCGTGAAAGCTAACGACATCTGGTCCCACTCAATATTGGTATGCACGAGTTGGTGGTGAGCCAGTAGAATGCGGACCTTAATATTTGCGTTCCAGAGGAGCCAGATGTCGCCTGAAAATCTCTCGGCTTCGACCCTGTAAGAATGGGAAAATCCTAAACTCCGAATAACTCGACCTGCACAAGCACCACTAATCTAAGGCTCCACAAGCACGAGGAGTCGCGGTTTATGGATGCGAATGTAGTTTTTAAGGATAAGCTTGAAGGTCCTACCTCCAGCCCCTAACAATTCCAGATAAATATTGACATAACAAAAGGAAAAAGGGAATTTAATCTATCTCCAATCAGACAACATAGTTAGTCGGGACCTGATCCTGACCTGGCATGAGGGTCGGTGGAGTCTCTTTCATTTGAATGTCAGGTTCAACATTTATAGTCGTGCCTGATGTGGAACCTTCTTCCGGGTCTGGTGGTCTCGAAAGGGGTATGTTAGGAATTTGATCATCCAAAGTCTAGGCAGTGCAAGTACGTTCTTCAGTGGAGTCCTCTTCCATGTCTCCGCATTCCAAGTCCGCAGGTGTAGGCAATTTGACGGACGGGTCGTGAATTATAATATCTGCGTGGGAAAGAATGGATTAGGCCACGTGAGCTGTTTGTGGGCTGCTGATTGCGTGGGCTGGGGAGGAGGTAGGCCTTGGGTCTGGCGAGTTTAGCCCAAAATTGGGGCCTGTCTAATTGGGTCTACAGCCCTAAACCGAAGTGGAGTGTGCAACGTCGCGTGGGTTTTGGCGTTAAACGCCCCTCTTCGTCCCGCAGTCGTCTTACGTGTTGCACGTCCCTCTTTAGTTAGCGAAGGAGTTAGGGATTGGGGTTGAAATTGGGTTTGGCTCGCCGCGACTTGAGGAATAGCAGTTGGGGTCGCATCAGAGGAGTGATGGATGTCTGTGATGTTGCCCAACAGCTCTAAATCGGTCAGAGCGTGGAATCGCAAGCTCTTGGATACGGTTTGAGGATGACCGTTAGGGCAGTCCTGACGTGGTTTCGTTGAGGGTGTCGGGGGTTTATGGTGTCTTATTGTGTTCAGTGAATCTCGGCCATTCATTTATGCGAGTCCCATGTGGGTTCCACATAAATAAACGTGGAGTCCGCATAAATGAATGACTGAGATTTACTGGACACAATAAGATGCCATAAAAACTGGACAGAAGATCTAGACTCGTCGGGGCTGGCTTAATTTAATCAAGTTTGATGAATATTGGTGTTACTGTGACAGACAAGCATCGTCCAAGAAAACAGTTGCTCGTTCTATTGTCGACAGGATTAATCTGAACCTTAATTTCATGAAATTGTTTCTCAGCCTCTGGGTGCATGGCACATGAGAACCACAAAGAACATAAATGTTTAAAGGATTGGACAAATCTAACAGAAAAGGAGAAACTAAAAATCATCTGCAACTCAAAACTTTATTTCTGGGTTTATGAGTTGCTTCCATAGGCATATGTTTCCCGAAGATCATATGGAACTTGTTGAAGACATCTTCACAATCCTAGCTCCTTTACGCCACGACCATGACTCAGAAGGAGATTTAGGCAAAGGAGGAAGTAACACGGCCTTCTTGCACAGACCAAACGGCCACCCCTCGCAATGACAGAACTCCAATATTATTGATCTTCTTGGACATTCACGAAACTCAAGCCCTTTGTCGCTGAAACAGCGGGAGAAGTTTGTCTTCACAGACATGAAAGTTTCCCTGCTCAAAGCGCTTGAGCAACATGAAAAACAGCTCCCAACAGAGAGAAACTCATCTCTTTCGTTCTCTTCACTTTCGTCTTGTTCATTCTGGTCATTTCCCTTTCTCAATGAAGCCTTCGGTGTCACGAACAACTCTCCTGTCTTCGGAGAGTAAACCCAGGAAAAGCTATCTGTCAAAACAAAAGACCTCTGTCTCGACCTCTCCATAATTCTACTACGGATTTCTGAGACGATAATCTGAAGACACAAAAAGAAGAGGTAGCAACAATTATGAAACAAACCTGAACTGGCAAGGGAAGATGGTGAAAGTTAAGAGGTGTAAAGTGTATACTTCCTGTTCATCGTCAAAGTCAGTGGCCGGATAATCATGCTCAGGGCTCGAATTTGAAAGCCGGCCACCACCAGTACTGCAGTTGGAAAACACGTCCTTCAAAGTTGCAACCAGAAACTTGCATCTCTTGGAGGGATTTGGTGGCTCTTCTTGATGAAAAACACCCATGGTGGGAATTTTAACAATTCTATTGGTATTAGCCCACTACAGTCATATAAATGAGCCACAATCTGATGGTGCACTTTCATGTCGATTATATAAATTGACCTTCAAATAGGTGATAATGGCCTTGCAACTTACTGAAAATGCTGTTTTTCCTATACTTAGGGGTAAAGACAAAGTTAAAACAGAGCTTCGAGAGACAGATGAACAAATTACCTCATATTCCAGTCGACATCAGTATCTTAATGTATCAAAGAGTTGATTTGTTAGCTGAAAAAAACTATTTTGCGGACCCTCAGTTGTCAATTTATGAACATTCGTGTCTGAAAGATAAGGGATGAATTCATCATTTTCAACCATCTCTTCAGGCTCAAGTTATGGTGGAAGTGGACGTGATACCAAACCGTGAAAGGTATTAAACTTGATAAGATTACTGCACTGTATTAACTTGATAAGATTACTGCACTGTCTTATAGTTTAATATTAGATAAAAGTGCCGTCCAGGGAAGTTAATTCGGTTAAATGGGAAGAGATTACTAAGTCAGATGAAATAGATGGCTAAGAATTAGAAGAAAGAGAAGTAAAAGAACAGGAACGGATAAGGTGCCATTACTTGAATTATTCCATGGAGATGAACCTTCAACTAAAGTAAAACACACATCATAACTAAATTTAGTGGTGGTTCTCTTAATGGATCATTTCAAGTAATGAAAACACAAAGAAGCAACAACCCCCGGCTGCATCTGGAAGTCCAGAAATTTTTTTTACAAAAACTTAGCTTTCCTGTTAACAAATTCAGACTCATATTAGTAAATATGAAACGAAATACTATCAACATCCCATCCTATAAATAGACAAACAAGGGTAAAGCTTTTGATATAGTAAAGCTACTAAAGTTTTTCTGCTACAACAAAGATGAGAAACAAAGAGACATCAGGTTGCAAACATGACTGTTCACCTATTTGTACAATCTTGCATAACCATTCTTTCACTTCATACAGTCCTTCATAACAGTTACTTCACTGCTGATTCTGATGCTCGGAGATCCAGCAAGAGTGATATCCTTGTCCAGACTGCATTGCCATGGTCTTGCAAAGAAGTTTTCTCAACTAATTCCCCCAAAATAACCTAGAAATAGGTCATTGCATCACCTTTGATGTTTTGAAATGCATTCAGAGAGCCAACTGCTTTGATTGTCATGATCAAAATTGTAACAAAATGTCCGTGAAGAGAACGAAAGAGAGACGGTGGTGCAGAACATGAAATTAATTGGGATGATTTTCAGCCACAGGGATGCAAAGCAACAATTTTCTCAGGGTCAACTGCAAAGTAGAAGAACTAGACATGTTGTATTGTGTTTATTGTTTCTGCAACATGCCCCGTAACATAAAGCTATCCCCAATTTTATATTGGTACTGTCTTCACTCATTGTATTAATCAGAGGAAAACTTTTATCAAATTATGCAACGATCGACTTCATCTTATGAAGTTCTTTATAGGAAAGTTGCTACTGGAGTCCAAATCTGAAGTACAAAAGGGGGAAGATAATGAAGCATGAGCATATAATCAGGAAGCAAAAACTTGGTAGTTTTCAATGTCCATACTAAAAGAAAAAACTAAAGAGTCTCATCAAGTGTTAATTTCTTTACGGATAAAACTGTGTTCTTTACAAGATATATGTACGCTCACTGGGAACAGCACAGAGCAATGAAGATCAAGCAATACAAATCAATAAGTATGGGAATAGGAGAAAGGACAAAGTAGATATACCTTTTCATGAAGTCAAATGGAAAGTTTATGAAGTTCCTGAGAAGTAAGAGAAATGAGAGACTGAAGTTTAGCAACAGCAGAGGTCTTATCAGGAGGGCATTTGGCAAGAGAAATATTCAAAAATTGAAGAGCCTCATCAAGCTTCCCTGCAGCCAAAGCGGCGCACCCTGCCCTGTAAGCTTCATCAGCAGCACGGGCATCATGAGTTGGTGACCGGACATCAGTAAACTTGCTCTTTAGTTGTGAAAGAGACGGAGGAGACTCTAAAAGCTTAGTGGCACGAGTGTGCTCCAATTTCTTAATGGCAGCGTCAATATCTGCCATTAAACCTTCCGGGGTTGTTCGAAAACTTTTCACTCCATCAAATACGCTCCATCCTGATCGGGAGTTTCCTTCTTCAGACCCCATCTCAGTTTCACCTTCATATAAGTACCAATCCAACGTAGCTCTCTCCAAATCCTGACTATTAAACATTGCTCCATACAAAAGATAGCAATTCCATCATCCTTTCAGATTGGGTTTATCAAATTCTTCGCGTATGAGGCCAATTAATGAGGTAAAATCAAGCCTTTCACATGCTTTTCGAACTAGAATTAAGTTAGGTTTTCCAAATTTTCGATACAGAAAGAAGATTGGGACAATAAGGTTACCTCTAAAGACACGAAAGGAGCGAATTGGAGAGCCTCTAGCTTGCGCGAAAAATGGCTAACAGAAGTAAATCGGACGGTATTTAGTTCTTAGGATTCACAATATCCTTGCTCCTCCGATTCCGCTTATCAGATTGTCCAATATTACTCTGTCTTATTTTGTTTCATAGAATCTTAATAATTTATTTTACGAGACCCATGTGAAATTCATGCGAAACTCACATAAATAAATAGCTGAGATTTATTGGATACAATAAGACACTATAATATTAAACAAAGGATCTGAACTCCCTGATATTCGTTTAAAATAAATAATTACATTATGGGCCCTCTTTCTCTCTCTGCCACTTGGCCCAACCCAAAATGTTAAGACTTCTACTTCAATTAAGGCTTGTGACATTACATTAGTAATGTATGATTTGCAAATTAGGTCATATTTAAATCTTTCCACAAAACCGTATTATTTTAATATCATCTTTAAATTAATTGAACTGAAATTAGGAGTAAATTCTACCCATTTCTAATTTTACATAAAAATAATTTAGTTTAATTAAATTGAGTTTGAACTAATCTTCTGACCCGGATTGGCCTAATTATTTCTAATCCCTAATTTTGGGGTTAATAATTGAAAAAATTAACTAATTTGTTCCGTTTAACCGTAAAAATCTTAAATTATCCAATTTTTTGATTCAATTTTTAATTCAATTTACTTTAATAATTCTTGCTGATCAATTTATTAATAAATTGGTCAATTTTTATAAATTAATAAATCTTTATTAATTTTTATTTAATAATATCTTTTAAATTAAATTTCAAATAAAAATAATCCTTTTTAATTATATTTTAAAAATTATTTAACATTTAAACAAATTTATAATAATTTATTTGCTGCAATTCTTGAGGAGAAGTTACAAAATGACATACAAAATAGAAACAAAGGAAGTATTTTTGGAACATAACATTACGAATGATGGTGAATTGGGAGCTTGATGTCTGTAATAATCAACAAGCGAACTTGTAAAGAGCACGAGCCACAAGGAATAACAACGGAAGCTGGCAAATCATCGGGCGTCTCGAACCACAACTCCTTCTCTTCCCTTGACACTTTATATCCCATTTTCTCCAACTCCGAGGAATCAACACTGAAGTAATCCCCACACCGGCACTGGTAACATAAGATTAGGACTTGTGCGTCATCTTCAACCGTCATGTCCTCCAACCTAAGCTCTTCTGCTACTCCTAAATCTTGTCTGGAGGCCCGCAGCTCGTTGTCGTAAGCTGCTCGCAATTTGGGATTTCCGAGGATTTCCCAAGCCTGTTGGACCTTCAAAAACCTGTCTCCCACATCGCATTGGCATGGGGTTTGGAGTTTGTCGGGATGACAGGTGAGGAGGGCAGATCGGTAATTAGACCTGATTTCTTCCAAGTTTGCGTCTTCTTCTACGGAGAGAGTGTGGTAGTGGGTTTCACGGTAAGTGTTCTTCCATGGAAACATGTTAAGATCACCTGAAAGGCCAAAACCCACCCTTCTTTTGGAGATAATTTCTTATCGGAAATCCGTCTCTTAACCGTCAGCCTCTCCTCTCGTAGCCAACTCCAGTATATTTGGGCTTTTAAATGATTTTCAAACCCTAACAGAAATTAACAAAGCGAAGAAACCGACGTCGTTTCTCCGCCCACTTATGAACATTGAAATGATATTCTTATCATTTTTATTGATTTCCATTACGACTAAATATAAGAAATTATTATTTTAAATTTAAATTTATTTTAATTAAGGTAAGTTTTATTATTATATTTTTTAATTTAATTCCACATAAATGTGAGTAAACTTCAAAACTCACCCACTACGAAGCTAAGGCCATAATCAAATGCTCCAATAAAAGTTTGTAGTTAAGGTATTCTTACATTGGTATGATATTTCATAAGTTAACTATTAGAGGAGCTTACACAAATTTTGGTATGATAATAGTTGCTTCAAAAGTATCAGATCAGGTAAGCAAATTTTCACCATTAAAAGTAGATACTACTCTTATTCATGTACGTAATAGTTTGAGACTGGAGTGACATGATCAGCAGGAAAATAAAAGATTTGTCAATGAAGAAAATTAAAAGATTAGTTAGTTTACCTATTGGGAACAAGGTTGGTTATTTATACAGACAATATTGATAAAAATAAATTGTTTGCAAGGCAAGCTCGATGGTAAGCATTTCTTATTAAATATGACTTCATATGAAAGTATAAATTAGGGAGGCACAACAATACAGTGAATGCATTAAGTTGCAAAGAAGTCTTTGTAGTCATATATGCTATCACTCGAGTAGAATTGGACCTGTTAGAGCAAATCAAACAAACAACTCCTCTTCACAATACCTACAACCGAATTGTGCAGAAGTGAAGGATGGTATCGTGTAAAGATTTTGGCGTGATGATGATGGGCTATTGATGATAAAGAATATCCAATTGTATGCACCAAGTTTTAATGCTTTGCAAAAGCAATTGATGAAGGTGATGCTTGACTTACAGTGGGTTGGTAATCCCAGAGTTTAACAGATGTTTGCGCTCCTTTCTCATTCTTATTACCGGCTAAAGACAAAGAATGACATAAAGGTATATGTCAAAAGTTGCCTTTTTTATCAATTAGATAAACCCGAAAGGAAGAAGGAGACAATATTATTGCATTCTTTTCCCATTTTGAAAAACTATAGATGCCAATTTTGATGGATTTCATTAACAGGTTTCCAAAGGCAAACGAATTAACCTCAATCATGGTGGTAATTGATAGGTTCTCAAAGTATATAGTCTTTGTGCCAACTCTAACTTCATGTCTTTGAATGTTACTGTGGAGCTTTTTTACGAAAATGTTGTGAAGCACTTTAGAGTTCTAGGGACATTGTAAATGATCGAGACACCCAATTTACTGACTGATTTTAGACATCTCTCTTCAACATGATGAGGATGTGAATTGAAGTTTTCCATTACAAATCACCCACAAACATATAGCCAAGTAAAAAGGATTAATGGCTTGTTGGAGGAATACTTACAACATTATGTAAGTGTAAGTCGACATAATTGGTTAAGTTTACTTAATACTGCCTAGTTTTGTTATAATTTGCATAGATCCTTAGCTTCGGAGAAGAGTCCCTTTAAAGTTATTATAGGATAACAAATCCTTACACCTCTCAGATAGCATAACAAATGTTGGGAGGAAAATGCCTACCTACCTATCAATTTGCGAGGGAATGGTAGAAGTTGTTGGATGAGGCAAGAGATAGTCTTTGCAAAGCTTCCAAGTGAATAAATAAATATACAGATCAACGAAGAAAGTCTCTCGAATTTGATATTAGAGATAAGGTACTTCTTAAACTCACTCTATAGATTTGGAAGAAAATTAGTAGCAAGTAGGTGCACTGACACTGCGTATGGTTACTGTCCCCAAGACTGGGGACAGTTGACAGGACACAATAATCCTGCCCATTAGGGGCGTTTGGTTAATGTCCCAAATTTTTTGTCAACCGTCACCGATAAACAGGGGCAGTGAAAAGTTGTGACTCTCAAATTTGACAGACAGAAGGGATTCTGTCTCTGTTACCGGCTGAAACCAACCCTCACTCCCAAAATTACCCCAACCCCTCTGAACCAGTCAGCCTTCTCTATCTCGCGCCTCCTCCTTCCCAACTTCCGAAGACCTGTCCTTCGGAATCTCTCGCACGTCCTCGTTCCCAACTGTCGCACCTCCTTCTTCCATCTGCTTCGTCGCTGTCGCACATCATCTTTGTGCATCTGGTTCGTCTTAACTCTTGCCTCTGCATCGTTTTTGTTCATCTGGTATGGGTTTCGTTTTGGGTTCGTTGATGGGTGTGGAAGGGGTAAGGATTTGGTTTTGTTGATGGGTATCGATTTTTAGGGTTCTGGTCACTGGGTAAGGATTTGGTTTTGTTGATGGGTTCTGGTATGGGTTTCGTGTATGGGTTTCGTTTGGTTTGTTTTCCTCCCCAACTCGTGATGATTTGTTCTTAGCTCTCCCACTTGTTGGTTTCAATAGTTATTTTTTCCTTTACCGTGAGTCTTTGCTGCGATGAAACTTAATTGTCATTGACCTATTCCTTTCCAAGCGATTAATTACACTAGCTAAATGCCGAAAGAGAAGCTTTAATTTCAAAGTGTTGGAAATTAAAGCTTTCCAATTTTTCTCTACTGATGGATTGCGTCTCCACTGCTGTGTTGTTTTGGATCATCTTTTAGCTGCGTACATTTTCTCCTTTAGCTGCTTGTGTTTGCGTTTTCTAGATTGCTCTATGCTATATAGTTTTTGCTATCCTCTGTTGGTGGTGCCTTTCACTCTTGCCTTTACACTACATTTTTTCTCCTCTGCATTGTTATCATTTAATCTACTTTACGTTTCTCCTTTGGATTCTTGCATTTTTCATTGGGTTTTTTTTTCCTACTGTGCTGCCGTTTTATTCTCTCCTGGTTGCTGGCTCTGCTGTGTGTTTTGCTGCTTTTTATTTCTGTTCCCTGGCATTGTCTTTTTGCTTGAATTTCCAGCTGTTGCTTATCCACGCTACTATGTCGTTATATGCTCTTGTCTTTGGATTTTATTCTAGATTTCTTTCCTTAAGTCCACCACGCCCACACAAAAATAAAATATTGCATACAATTTAATCCTTTTTAGATAAAATATGAAACTAAACATCTTAAGTTATTAATTATTAGCTGTTTACAAAACATAACATTGTTGTGGGTTTTCCAATTGAATAACTTGTGTCTTTGGTTCTGTGTAGTATTCCTGGGTTGGTGTTGATCGGGGATAGGTTGCATTGCTTTTTCTGATCCTATCCAAGAGCTGCTTCTGTATCTGTTGTCAGGTATGTATGTTGTCGTGTATTTACTTTGGATTATGCTTGAAGTACTGTAGAAAGTGATATGTTTGTGTAGTGTTAACTATATATTCAATGTGATTGTTTCTGATTTGGATGGATTTGCATAAAATAAGTGTGAGCTTTATTTAGTTATATGTGTTCAGTATGTGTAGATGGATTTGCATAAATTACTTCTTTAGCATCAGAACTGAAGCCACCTACATACATTGGATAAATCAACGACAACTTGTGATCTACTTGATCTTGATCCACCTACATACATTGGTATAACTTTTGAATAAATAATTGCAATGTTTTGCAGTTTAAAATTTGAACGTCTTAACTTATTTCTAACATTATTTTAGAAAGTTTTTAGCTTGTTCAACTTTCTGAGCTGTAGCTTGATTAATTAATCAAGCACATGAGTATGACTAATTCTTTGTTAAATGTTTCTTTTTTCCTTTCTTCCCTCGGAAATTATGATTTCATCAAATTCATTACTTGAGAAGTTATTCTAGTGTGTAGATGGACTAGA
>JAOSBP010000006.1:3178838-3190052 GCA_027563825.1 Erythroxylum mucronatum
TTTCTGTTTCGTTCCGTCTCTCTCTGTTCTGTTCCGTTCCGTCTCCAGCAATCAGAGACAGCAACCATACGGACAGTGAGGTTTACTATCGAAGTATGATGGGCCACTTGAGATCTTTGGAAAGGTTAGAAATATAGCATATTAAATTAAGTTACCCGAGCGACTAAATGTATATCTAAATTTTTATGTTAATTTCTTTAAATTATATCATGAGGATTAACAAATCCAAAGAGGAATTAGGTAAAGAGAGCCTCATCAGTGGTAAGGAAACAATTGTATGACCAAAATTGAAAAGATTTTGGACTATCAAATATATATTGGGGCAACATAAGAAGAGTGGAAAGACTAAGTTCTTGTTTTAATGGAAAAAAAGCCAATCTTAGAGGTTACTTAAGAAAGACACTATCTTATGGCAGTTTGAAGATTAAGAAAATGACTAACTTTGATTTGTTCCAACAAGGGTGTAAGGTTCATTTGATGAAGGGATTGTAAGCCCCTTAAGATTGTAGGAACATTTTGCTAGCAATTGGTGGATCTTAGCCAATATCTAGCATGGATTGGGCACGAGGAAGGCATGCGAAAGGAACCAAGGTGACTTAATTAAGGGGGATCAAACATAGTTGGAGCTGTCGCTAGCTTTGATAGACTATAGGGCATTGATCAACTTTACTTAGGTGAGTTGGACATCTTTGGTGGGGCCATATATGGATTGGCTTGGAACTTGGCTAATTTTCACTTTTGGGTGAAAATCATAGGTGATGTTGAAAAGTTAGTGGGGTGAATCATCAAAGAAGTTGGAGGACATGACAAAGAACATGAATGAGGTGTCTTATCGTGCTAAGTCTAAAAGTGTAAAAGCACTTAACTTCGACAAAAAAGTTTAAAAATATAAAAATCCACAAGGTTTCTTTACAAATGACTTGAATTATTGCTAAATTTGGTTAGGACCATCATGAATGCATCATAAGTATTTTTGGTTAGACCATACACTAAAATAACTGGGAATGACTAAGCAAAATACATATCAAATTAATGAAGATAATGAACTTGATTATCCCAACAACTATAAGATTATAGCCCCTAATTTGTCTCCCTAACAACTTTTTTATATTATATTAGATCTATTTCACACCCTATAAACTCCAATTTAGACAAAATTTCTTGCCCCATTTGACTAGCTTGGCATGCTACGTGAAAACTCCAAATGCCAAAATTTTGTATCTTATAACCATCAAAAGTGAGTCCCCATTTATGGCACTATTTAAAATTGTAGCAAAGTGGATCGATGATGTGACAAAGTGGTCAACTTTATTTAATAACTTGTTCTCAATCACCTTAGTGGAATTGTTAAATAAAAATTTATAATTTCTGTGAATCTAGCGAAAATAGTGGCTTTTAATTTACTTGGTCCGTACATTCTTATAAGATTATATAAAGTTATCATGTTTAGTTCATTTAATATTACGCACGTTCAATATCTATTTTGAGAGAGCTTGATAACTTGGTGAAAGTTCTTAATTAAGAGATTTAAATAGGAAGTCCTTAAGTGTTTATTGTAAATAGTTTCAAATTAAAAGTGTCTAGAGTTTTCTTTATATTCTTTATTGTGAATATTTCGATAGAAAAGGTTGGTTTATGTTTAGCAAATAATAAAGGTGATTTTTTAATTTTAGGATATGTGGATTCAAAATATGTAGGACATTTGGATAACATGAGATCAACTACATGGTATGTCTTTATTCTCACAAGAGGGCCTATTTGTTGGAAATCAACATTACAATTTATGGTTATAATGTTTACAATTAAGGCAAAGTACATGATAGTGACTAAGGCTCCTTCACTATAAGGCTAGTGAAGGAGGTGAACATTGGACTTTATAAGAGTGATGCTCAAAGTACCATTACCGGACAAGAATCAAGTGTACCATGTTAAGACTAAGCAACATAGAAATGAAGTTTCATAAATAAGGGAATTGATTACATTTAGACAAATCTTGTTGGAAAAAGTTTACACTTCGGATAATGCAATTGACATATTAACAAAGTTAGTTAACATAGAGAAGTTAAAGCCTTGTTCAATTTTAATCAAAGATCTCGAGATGTTAGACATGGATGCACTACAACTTATGATAGAAGATATTCATCAAAGAAGATATTATTGTGTATGTCTCGAGTCGAGATTGAGCCGAGCACAAGCCTAACTAATCGGTAGCTTGATCGGAACAATAAAAATGACGTCTTTTACATTTTTTATAAAAAGTAAGGCTAGGCCAACCCATTCATCTACCCATCTACTGCAATTCGGTGAAAAGTCTTATTGATGTATGAAAATTTAGAAAGGTTTACTCTTAACTAATATAATACAAAAGCTATTTTCGATAATGCCATAAACCGATACATCTGCTACTTTCTAAAAGGAATTGACATACAAAAAACGTGATTTCTTGTGACTGGTGAAGTTGAATTTATATGTGATTTAAAAGATTAGACGTGTGACAATTGGTGTATTTCTTGCCATGAACTAGACGAGTTTAGATCTTCTGTTCAATATTATAGTATTTTATTGTGTTCAATAAATCTAAGTCATTTATTTATATAGGTTCTATATAGGTTCCGTGTGAATCTCGCACAATAAATAACTGAGATTTTATGAGATCGAATTAGACAAAATAATATTAAATAGAGTACTAAATTCGAACTAAACATGTTCCTATTTCTTCAATTATTTGACCACGCCGTTCCTTTCGCTGACACCCACTTTGGGCTATACATATGTACATTATAAAAAAGATAATCAGCAGCCTCTTCTTTAACGTCTATCCGCCCACTTCACATTGCGTGCGCCAATTGAGCACGGTTTGACTCTTCCTAATTCGTTATCACCTGATCCATCCAATCAAACTAAGCAAATGGCATAGTTTCTCTTCGTGACGTGGCGAATTTTTATTAGCTATAGTAACCAATTGCACGGAGCATTGGGTGTTGGATTCCCCAGAGGATCGAATAATTCAACGCCTAAAATGATTATGTGCAATGGAAAATCTGTGACGACAAAAACCAGAACAGCCTTGGAGGGACACTACCTATTAGGCTATTACCTAACCTCTCTACATCATTGTCCATAAATCGGATGCGATTGTCTCTAAATTGTAATTTTATCCGAACTTGAGCAAGCTTATCGGCGACGAGTTGCTGCAAACAGTGCTGCGAAGCCCGTTTTACTTGTTTGTTTTTGTATTTCTTGGAAGGGAAAAGAGAGGAGATGTGGGGATTTGGGGGTAGGTATTATTGGGGGAGAAAGGGGAAGAAAAGAGAAGGAATTGTGGTGATATTTGCTTGGATGTCGAGTCAAGAGAGGCATGTTAAGAGCTACGTTCAGCTCTACTCTTCTCTTGGATGGGATTCCCTCGTTTGTCATTCTCAATTCCTAAATTTGTAAGTTTTTTTTTCCTTTTCTTTTCTCTGATTTTCTGTTGAAATCTTTTTCGTTTGTTATATGCAGAAATGTGGTTTCAGTTGTTTTTTTTTTCTTGTACTGATTTTGTGTCTGGAAATGCTAGTCTAACCACTATGTAATTTAGAATTTAAGATAGATTCACTTCTCCTATCTATCATTTGGAGCCATTATAATTCATGGATAAATGTTCACAAGTGATGGGGATTGTCCTCTCTCCCTTAAAAAATTTGCATTTACACTGAGAAACATGAAGGACGGGAAGGATTTGATATGTTGAAGTTATGGTCCTTAAAAAGGTTGGGGAACTTTGTTCACCAAACCTGACCAATCCCTTGTCCCATCTTTTCCTCCTCTGTTCTGATGAACTTAAAAGCTGTTTCGATGATATTTCATTTTATCTGGAGGTGGAGGTAGAGCGATGTTTACACTACCAGTATATTTCTCAAAGGGAGTAAATTAAATTTCTATGTAAATAAATAAATGGTACTGACAATGCTTTCTTAACTGCTAGCTGTTGTTAACCTCTCAATTGGTAATGATTGATTCGAAATCTGATTCCTCTGGTTATTTTCTGTTTATTGTTTGTTAATAAGTATTTGACTTGTCAAGCTCAGTTGATCTTGATTTCTAATATTTGTGACATGTGCAGGTTCTTCCCAGAAAAGGCTGAAGCTTCAGCATCGGACATTCTCAGGGAACTTCTTGAGGTTCGTTATATTAGATATCTTTTGAATGCTGGTGGAACACTTTTTGCCATTGGAAAGCAACTATTCTAATTCAATTGGTGAATGATGGATGTAGCATTAGATTTTGCACACCATCTTTTTGTTATTGGCACTTTTTCCAAGTTGAACTGCAGCTCTTCAGATAATTTTGCATACTTGTAATTGCTTTGCCTTTGTTTTTTTGATGTATAGGAGCTGAAACTTAGGCCATGCCCTGTAGTCTTTGCATCATTTTCTGGTGGTCCCAAAGCCTGCATGTACAAGGTTCTGCAGGTAAACTGGCCTATTTACAACTCTTTATCTATTCTCATTGATGAAACTTTCTACTATCTAGACTCTAGAAGAGTAAATACATTCTATTTTCTCTTTTGTGCAGATCATTGAAGCAAAGTGTGCAGTAACTCTGAATCTGGTATATTGGTCTTTCAAGTTCATAAGTAAATTTTGAATTCTTAGTTCGATCTGTGCCTGCAATGCTATCATGCTTAGTTATTTACTATTGTCTTAGCTTAAACTGTCCTATTTTATGGTTTTATGGGGTGACTAGTTTTTGGTATAAATATCATCGAAACTTTTAAATGCAATGGTCCAACATTCTGTTCCATTATTTTCCATTTTTCTACAATTGCATTTTCTACACTTGTCTTATTCTTATATCTCATTCTATCTCTTGACTATTCCTTAATATTTTTCATAATAAAGGATGATTGCAATCATTCAATCTCTTGACCTCAATATTTTTTTATGTAAAGGATGACTGTAAGCTGGTAAGGGACTGTATAGCAGGCTTTATCTTTGATTCTAGTCCAGTGGACTTTATTAGTGATTTGGGAAGACGATTTGCTGTTCACCCATCTGTTACTGGAGTGTCTAATCCACCAAGAATATTTTCATGGATTGCAAATGGCATTAGCAACAGTCTTGATGCAATGTTCCTGAACAAGTTTGAATCACAACGTGCTGAATATTGGCAGACTCTATACTCTTCTGTTGTAAGTATATATTAATACAGAGCTATGCAATTTTATTATTGTTTTCTTAATTTAACTTTGTACCTCGTGCTGTAGAGTATGAGGGCTCCATATCTAATTCTTTGCTCAGACAATGACGAACTCGCTTCTTATCAAGTAATTTGCAATTTTACTCAAAGGCTACGTGAACTTGGCGGAGACGTCAAATTGGTGACAATGAATGGGTCTCCTCATGTAGGTATGTCTCAAAAGTTTGGTAATCCTATGTTTAATCATGTTTGCATTGTGTGATTTTCAGAGCACAAAGTATTTTTTTCACCTTATTTTTCTAAATTTGATGGTATCTTGATGTTGGTTAGGTCATTATCGGCTTTATCCGATTGATTACCAGGCTGCTGTGACTGAGCTCCTTGGTAAGGCAGCTGCTGTTTATTCCCAAAGAATTCAATTACTTGAAGGAGAAAAGATGGGTTTAGAAGGGTCACATGACGAGAAATCAAAAATTGGTAATCTAAAAAAGGCAATTTACAGTCCAGACAGGAGCATTAGGGGAGCTACCACATCCTCTACTGATCTTTATATGCCAAGTTCATTGGAGTATTATGAGGGTAGAGATGTCGGGTCCGTTCAAGATCAACAGAAGGAAGATTTGATTCATCTGAGCAAACTGCCAAGTATCAATGCTCACGGAGTTCTTGGTCAGATCCTTTTTGATGTTTGTGTTCCTAGGGATGTTGAAGGTTGGGACATAAGTTCATCTGCATCCTTCAATGCACGCCCCCATACTTTCTCAAGGAGGCACACTCCCTTTAACCCTATCAGGTGCATAAGAAGATCAAGATTGTAAAGTTTTTTACTGACAAATTTGTGAATATGCGGGATAGAGGAAGCCCTTAGCTTGGAGGGGTGTTGAAATAGGGAAAAAAAATAATGAAAAATGTACAAATATTATGATGATTTTGTTTTAACCAGTGCTATTGTTCCAATTTGTAAGAAATTCAGCACTCAAGATTTGCTAAACTAGTTGTTTTTGTTTTGAATACGAAATGAATTTGTTATCCTATATAGAACTGAATAATCTCTATGATATTGATTCACATGAATCTTAAAAAAAAAATGAAGGGAAGTACGAGCATTGACTTAATCAGATTTAGTTACATCAAGTCATTGCTTCAACCTCATGTTGGTTGAAACAAGATCCTCTGTCCAGTTTTATGGTATCTTATTCAGTTTCATAAAATTTAGTTATTTATTTATACGGATTTCGCGTAGGCCTCACATAAATAAACGCGGAGCCTGCGTAAATGAATGACTGAAATTCATAAGACAGAATAAAATACCATAAAACTAGAAGATCTGAACTCATATTGGTTGGTGAGTCGCGGGCAGTTTTAACTTTGCTATACGAAGACGGTGACGGTAAGTATCATCCATGTGGGGGTTTTCGCTTGATTCCGTTCATCACCTACTCTAGCATTGGAAGATACCTGCCTTTAAAATGCTTGCATAAATACGCACTTCAACTTGAAAGTCCTCCGCGTATGGTTGATTCCTCCAAATTGTATCAAACCCCATTAGTGTTGTCGCTGGCATGTGGTCCGTGTTCAATATGAGACTGAAAAAAGGTAGACCGACTCTTTTCTTCTTGGTTATTCATTTTAATTTTTAATTTTTTTGCTATTTTAAGTTATCAAAAATACGTGGTTTTAATATAAAATTATTAAAACAACATACGGAAGGTATTTTATATTGGTTACAGAAAGTAACACTTTTTATGGTTTGATTAAATTATGAATAAAATACTTTATAATAATATGAATGCAAGCTTGCATTCCGTCGCATCAAAATTAGATTGGAACATGTCTTTGAAGAGTCTAGATTTTCTCTCCAATAAATCTCAGTCATTTACTTATTTGGGCTCCTCATAAGTTCTGTAAAAATAAATATAAAACTCGCATAAATGAATGATTGAGATTAACTGAACAAAATAAAACACTATAAAATTGGACAAAATATCTTCCCACGCAAGCCCCGCAAAAAGAAAGGAAAGTGGTTTGACATTGTCTAATGTAATTTCGCCTTTCATGTTCGTGGGGTCCCATTGACCTAGTCCTGTGACCCACTATTCCACTAAGCCCGTCGTTTCATATTTATTTATTTTTTATTAGCAGCGGTTGTTGATTAATTATCGCGGTTACTTATAATAATAGTAATTATTATTGTTGCTATCATTATTCTTCACTTCACGCGGAAATCCACACCAGTTGTCACCTTCCACGCGCTTTTTCCTTGCCAACGTGACCAACACTTTGTCTGATTACATTAATCGTAAATTATTTATTAATCTATATGTATTTAAATAAATAATTTAAATTAAAAATTATCTATAGTTATTGGTAAGCTAATAAAGTCAGATGAAGGTCTTAATTTATTCCGTAAGCTTCACAATTAATCCCTGATTAAAGCTATTTAAAGTTTCAAATCATAGTTTAAGATGTTTAATTGTCTTAGAGTAAAGAACGTGTAAGACTATGTATGATTGGGATAACTGGCGCCGAGAGTTTCGGGTCTTGGGTCATTGGTCGTAGGTTATAGTTCAACAGCTAATCAAATCAATTACACAATATCATATGATGTTTTTTTTTGTCTATTTATTGATTTATCTTATGATTATTTCACTGAAAAGACGTCGTTCAATTCTATTTATTTTTTATTAATTAAATAACAATAATTAATTAATTAAAAATTATAAGAATTTATTAATTTATAAAAATTGACCGATTAATTAATATATTGATCAATTTTTGAAAATAAAAATTATTAAAATAAATTAAAAATTAAAAATTAAACAAATAAATTGTGTCGATTGAATTTTTTAATTATTTGCGTTTTCTTTTATTTTCACCGAATCTAACTAAACGGTCAACACGATGCCCGCCAAAGACGTCAAAGATATAGTCGAGGTGTGGAGGGAAACGGCGCCGGACGGCCTGAACCGCGCGTTTTGGCCACGTCAACCTATAGAAAATTGTGCTTCCTCTTGTGATAATTGATTGACTGATCATATTATATAGTAATTGTAATTTGCTTAACCTCTGCCCCTCGCTCTCTCACCGCGTCTTGCCTCTCACTGTTAGTTTCAAAGTTTTCGACAATGGAATTCTCGCAGCTCGCCGGGATCCGAGTTTCTCGATAGCAGCGACTTCCAATTGTATCACTTCGCGCGTAAAGTTCTTTTATCGGCGCAACTCCACCGTAATCTCTCTCTCACTGTCTCCCATCCTACCCTTTGTTCTTTATGTTTCTGTTATTTGTTTCTTTCCGTTCCTGAATCTGTTTTCGTCGAGACTTGGAAAATTCAACGGTTTTATTTGGGAGATATTTTCCACATTTGGGAGATATTTTCCACATTGATCTCATAATCCTGGTCGCTGATTTTGTTTCCTTGTTTTGTTTTACTTGTTTTCAGATGTTCCTTTTCTGTCTCAAAAGGTTACCTTTTTCTTTTAAATGACAGATCGTTGAAGTTTGTTGTACCGTATTTATGCCTTTTCTTTTTAATGTAGTTTGCTTCTGTGAAGATCTCTTTGATTCTGTTCGTCTTCATTTCGTTTCATTTCAGTGAATGTGGAGTGTCTTCTGTGGAGTATACTTTATTCTTTATCTTTTTGGGTTTTGCAGTTTGTTGTAGAACTGAAGGTGGTGGTGGTGTGAATCGGTGACACGTCTGAGGAAGTAGCAGCGACTGGGTGATTGAATTTCGTGTATGATTAGTGATGTCTGCGAGAGGCCATCAAACGGTGCCGCTTTCGGTGCTGTTAAAGCGAGAGTTGGCACTTGAGAAAGTGGAAAAACCGGAGATCTTACACGGTCAGGCCAACCAGAGCAAGAAAGGAGAAGACTTTACACTTCTTAAAACCGAATGCCAAAGGGTTGTTGGTGATGGAGTCACCACTTATTCCGTTTTTGGGGTAAATCTTGGCCTCTGATGACTTAATCCCAGAATTGGAAATTGTTTTGTCCGGGATCAGATTAGCCTGATTACTTAGTTGAGACGTCCTATTTGCATGAACGAAACCTTTGTTTAATATATTGGTAACTGATGTTGGATGTTGGATCAATTGAGTACTTGAGAGGATATTACAACACCTGTTTTGACTTTTTGACGCCTTTTCAGTTTCTTTAGAGCCTTTGAGATTAAGCTGCTTCTTGTAGTCACAAGTTTATTAATCTGTGGAGTTTTTCCTCAAGTGGGATGGTCATGATGATCTTTTTGCAGTTGTTTGATGGGCACAATGGATCTGCAGCTGCGATATACACTAAAGACAATCTTTTAAATAATGTCATATCCGCCATTCCTCCAGATCTAAACAGGGATGAATGGTTGGCAGCACTTCCTAGGGCTTTGGTTGCTGGGTTTGTTAAAACAGATAAAGATTTTCAATCAAAAGGTCTGTCCTATTACGGAGAATTCTACATCGTGTTGAGAATGTTGTGAAGTCATTCTCGGACGGATTGACTAATAAGAACTTTTTTCATTCACATTCACATTCACATTCACATGCTTGTAGTTGTAAGTTGATTATTGTAAATGCTCTTTGAACTCGCTCAATCTGTTCTGTTTTTTCTCCTTTTCAGCACAAACATCTGGAACAACTGTGACTTTTGTGATAATAGATGGATGGGTTGTGACAGTTGCCTCTGTTGGTGACTCCAGGTGCATTCTTGAATCTGCTGAAGGTGATATCTATTACTTGTCAGCAGACCACAGGCTTGATAGCAATTTTGAGGAGTAAGTCAGATGCAATGAGTTTCTCAGGTGCTTCTGTTTGCACGCATTATTTTTCACCAAAGCGTTATTTCTTTTTTGTGTTGTATTAGGGTAGAGCGTGTGACCTCCAGTGGAGGTGAAGTGGGACGGCTAAACACTGGTGGTGGGGCGGAGGTATTTGTCACTTGTCTTACACAATCATGTTCTTTTTACAAGGTTTTGTCTGCTGTTTGCAAAGGTTTTTGCTTAATTAGTTAGCTTGATATTAGATTCTTATTAGTGCAGTACTGTAGTTGTAAAGTATTTAAGCTCTGTTTATGCATAGTAAGATGTCTTGTGATAGTTTTGAATCGTGTCAAATGCTCAAAATGTTGTGATAAGCTATATCCAAGACATATATATACGAAACTAATGCTTAGATGCTTTTCTGCTTGCTTGTTAATTTTTTGTAGATCGGTCCTTTGAGATGTTGGCCTGGTGGCTTGTGTCTTTCACGATCTATAGGAGATGTTGATGTTGGAGAATTCATTGTTCCTGTTCCTTTTGTGAAGCAAGTTAAGGTTGGTCCTTAGAGATGTTGCATGCTTGCATGTACTGTTCCTTTGATATGTTCTTGTCCACTGAGAATTATAAGCTTATCTCTTCTCAGGTCTCTGTTGAGGATTGTGGCTTTATCTTGTCCCTGTTTTTATTAATTTATAAAATGTGCAGTTGTCTACTGCGGGAGGTAGAATTATCATCTCAAGTGATGGTGTTTGGGATGTCGTATCTGCAGAGGTGGCACTTGATTGTTGTCGTGGGATGCCTGCAGAAGCTGCAGCCTCCCAGATTGTAAAAGTATGATAGTGCTAGCATTCTGATGTACTTTCTTACGGTTAAGATTTTTAAGTTGTTTTGTAAAAGTATGATAGTGCTAGCATTCTGATGGAAAGACTTTCACTTTGCTTTATTAAATTGTCCGGTTTGGTTACTATTGGTTGTTGAGTCTTGAGACTGACTAAAAAAAAAAAAAGTGGTTGTATCCACTAAGAATAGGACTATACTATGCATTGTGGATTGTGATCAAATTATTATAATTATAATTATTATAATTATTCGTTATGATTAATTATTTTTAAATACTAATATTCGTTATGATTATTACATTTATAAATTATTATAATAACAATTATTTTTATAAAATTTGTTATTATTAATAATTAATTTAATAATATAAATTAAATTAAATTTCATAATAATAAATTTCTTATTTATTAATGATAAGAAGAAAATAATTAATTATAATAAATTT
>JAOSBP010000006.1:3200278-3217145 GCA_027563825.1 Erythroxylum mucronatum
ATTACTCAATATCATTGTAATCAATGCTAACTTAATCTTACTTAATTAGGCTAATCATGATTAATTAATCATAATCATAAAAAAAATTTCGGGGCTAACAGTACATACTACTATGTACTGCTATATATACTGCTATATATATCCCTTTACTTATGCTTGAGACTATGTACTGCTATATATGCCTTACATTTATTTCTGTTCAGCTTTAAGCCTTATTCTCTGTTTTCATATCTAAAAACCAACAACAATTTATTAATGCTCCAACAAGTTTATCGAGGATGAAATTCTCTATTAAGACCAGTAATAATCTTCTCTCTAAAGATGATTAACAATTTTCCTATCTTCCACAACATGAAGATAACATAGGGAACCAATCTCTCTAACTGTATTCATACCATAGATAGCCTATTGAAAGAAACAAGAATTTTGTCAATGGCTAAATTCATTCACAACCAATTTTAACTACTGGTGGTTTCCTCCTTTAGTTTTTGCTCTAATGGAAATCTATCTAGGAACACACTCTTCTAGTCAGTGTTATAACCCAAATAACGCAAACACCATGCAATCCATGTTAATACCACACATATAATGCATCTTCAACATAATTTATACCACCCAGATAACTAAGACACCCTTTAATCATATCAATTAGCAATTAACACGTCCTAAGCAGTTCAGATGATTTTTCACTCCAACTTTAAACAAGTTGATGCAAACACATTTAAACAAGTTGACACAACTACTTGACTACCACAAAAGGGAACAAGCAGGCTGTTACAATCCTTCATCAAATAGAAAGACTCGCATAGATATAGGGAAGAGACAGGAAGCAGATGAATTTTGAAAGAAAATCAAGTTGATTGGAAGAGACGAGAAGGTCAAATAAGCATCACAAAAGCTAATTGGTTGATGAGGTAAGCCAAACAATCACATTGATAGCAAAAGAAAAAAAATAATGGCAAAGTTAGGTTTACAAGAAACATACCTAATTTATGTGACTGCCATAGAAATGTTGGAGAACACTGTGAAGAGTGAGAGAGATGAGAGTGAGTAGCACAAGAGGGAGAGAGACGAGAGCGTGAAGCAGAAGACGAGAGTGAGAGAGACAATGATATTTCGGTCCTCAACATCGTAAAATTTATTCCGACATACCCAGATCAGGTAAAGACAAGGGTATGTCTTCTTTAGCTATTCCTCGAGGTCCAGGAATAATTAAACCCGAGAATAACTATTTTAACTCTCTTTTTCTAACCAAACACAAGAATAGGTAATTGTCAGGAATACACTAGGAATATAATACTTATTCCATTGAACCAAACATGTTGTTATATCTTTACGTGTGAGCTATCACAAACTTGTAGTCTTATCTAAGTGCTTGAAAAACTTATAAGGTAGAACAATATGCTTAAGTCGTTTTATCTGAAAACTGAAACTTATTTTGATAATAATCACACACTCTAAAGAAAAACTTCCCAACGAGTTATAACAATTCAAGCCCATTTGCAGGTGCCATTTTGTGATCAACAATTCCATATCCCCATAACATTTCTTAGTTGCATTTAAGGATGTTTTTAACATTTTATGAGCCCGACATAAAGTAAAAGTAAGGGTATTAATGAATCAATAATATATAAATATATAAATTTCAAAAACATATTTTTATTATTAAAATTCAATAATTATATATACGTGACTCAAGTCATAAGCCCGTATAATTTTGAAAATACTAAAGCCAAATTATTATAATAGCAATTAATAACTTCTTACAAATATCAATGATAACCAAATTACTAAAAACAGTAATAATAACAACAAAACAGCAGTAGTAGCAACTATACAGCAACATCAAATTACAAAACACCAAGCAGCTACAGAACTACACTAATAAACACATAGATGACCAGGGAAAATGATTTCTTTGCATATTTTCATATGCAAAATCATCAATAATAGTATCAAGATCAATATTGTCCAACATATCCTTTTTGATAAATAAAATAGTCAAACCATTCAACCTTTGTTATGATATTGATAATCTCAAGTAGATTTTCAATAATTTTGACTTTGAAAAACTTCTCTCAGATAATGCTATAATCATATGTACAATTAGTAGTATTCGATAAGTGGTTAAAATATTTAGATAACAATATGCAATTTTAACAAATTCAAGAATTTCAATCACTAACATTGACTCATTTGGTAAAGTCATTTGCAACAATTTTAATTCAGAAAAAGATAATCTAAATTCACATTCGACAGATTATTATAAGAAAAAGTAGTCATAAAATTAGTGCAGCATTCTCTTAGTTTATTATCATCAAACGACCTCAACTTCTTTTAATCAAATAAGAATTTAAAAATACTTTCAAATGTCGTTAATTGCTCAAATCTATTCTTCAACTAAAAAATTGCCATATTTACAACAACTAGAAAATAACTAACTCTAAAAGGCTTCTCAGCTGATTGTATTTCTCCATCATGATTGTTTTTGTTAAATTGGCTTATCCTAATAATACTATGTCTAATTGGAAGTGTAGGCACTACATTCATCTCATGTGCAAGGTTTTTGATAATATTCATACTAGAGACAAACCCTTCATTTCTATATTTCTCAAAAATACCATTACACTTTCTATTTACTCAATGGTAACGTTAATGCACATAAATTTAGATTGCAAGACCATGTTAATAACAAATAAAATATCATACCAAACATCAATACCAAGTAAAAACTCAAAGCTCTCAAGCAGGTTAGCCAAACTTTCTGCTTAACTCTTTGACTTGACATTACCACAAGATCTAAATAATTCCACCAAAGCCAATCCAATTTGAGGACCTTAAAATTTAATAGAGAATTAGACAATGATTTCATTGTTAAGCCTAGAACATTATTAACTAAAACCTTCTATCTTTTAAGAGAACTTGAAAATAATGCATATGTGTAGGGCACAACTCCAAAAAATAAAAGAACTTTAACACAAGAATGTGTCATATCACTAATAGTAAGACTAAGATTATGACAAGTGTAATAGTCGGTCTCCAAAACTACTGAGGGTTAGAGTGTTAGTAGCTTTCATTTACGCATAATATACAAAGTAACATGAGTTACATCATTATAGAATTAATTTGGTGCATTTAGGATATGATTTTATGATTTCATTCACATGCATAATGTTAGCATACACACATGAATCATGATTTAGAAATATGAAAACGAAGTGACAAAGATTTTATGTGCATTTAATTGACATGTTCCAGGGTTTGAAAGTTGCAAAATGAATTGGACATAATTGTGCATTTCTAATGTCTTATATTTTAGTTTACCAAACTTTTTTTTCAAGTGGCAAGACAAGTTGACATGTGAAGATTTGGGATGACTAAGCCTATGAAATGAGTGACATATGGCTTAGAGAATTAAGTGACATATGATAGTCATAAAGGACATGTGTACCATCTACAGAGGGGACATGTATCTTACTTTAATATATGACAAGTGTCCTTAAAAAAAAAAGGAACACTCATCCTACACCATATGACATATACATTCCATGGTCATTTTCTTTTGTCATTTTTGTGGCTGTATACTCTCCATCTCCTCCCTCTCATTGCCGAAACCTACGCCTAACTCACACCTTTGAATTTCTACCTTAGTTTTGTATATCACCACCCCAAAACCCATGCAAAATCTATCATAAAGGTAGCTATAGAGCCAGAACGTTGTTACATATATTGCTATCTTTTTCTTCTAGTCATGGCCGAACCCATCATACCCCCTCAATGTTCTTGCATGCAAGTGAGGCTAAGCAAGCTTGACATTTGCGGTGGCATTCAAGCTAATCAAGTAAGTGAAACACTAACCTACTGTGGCACATGTTAGCAGAATTTTATTATGGCTAATTAGGGATGGATTGAATGGGTTGTTGGTGTTAACGATGTGCTAGAAAAAAAAGAAGAAAAATGAATTGGTTACTTTTTTGTCCTAGTTTTGGATGTACGAACACAGTAGCTTATGGGCCATTGCATAGATGATTTAAGTTGAGATTTTAAGTATAGTTGATGAGGAATTCATGTTAAAGATAGGTGATATAAAGGTGTTTTCAAATCTGGAAAATTTAGGGCTATAGGTATGATTGTAAAAAGTGAACGGTAAAGAAAAAAGTGAGCGAAATTTTGTGAGCCTAAGTATAATCAATATGGAAGTTAAATTAACTTGAAATGAAGTAACTTTAAAGGACATGAAATCTGGGAAAGTTCAGGTGTTAGTGATGTCTCTAAGCTTGTAAAATTCGTGAAGTATGGAAGGAATTAAAGTTACACACATTAGTGATGTTGATGACAAATTCTGGAACTTTAATTTTAGCCTTGTGTACATGTCGAACCAGCTGAGAAAATTCAATCTATATCGGTGTATTTGTACTTAATTAAGGCTAAGAATGAGCCTAGATTGTTTCTTGATTAATTGGTTAAAGTGTGATAAGGATATGTAGTTAATTGACGACATAAACTAAAGAATGGACTGTTTTGATGTGGTTATATTCAAAGCTGGAAATTATGATGTATTAAAGGAATAAATGTGTTCTTTTAATGCAAATATGTTCTTAAGGACATATGTAATGTGTATAAAGTATGGATGAATGAGCACTGAAGAACTTGGGGTAGTTATGAATGAGAATTGGGTAAATGTATAAATACATATTGCTAGAAAAAGTTTGGTGAATTAAGATATCTAGCTTGCTGAAATTTTCATATTTAAAGTAACAATTGTGTGTGATATAAAAGGCTATTTGATCATGAAAATGTACAAGGAGAATTGTAATGTATGGTTGATGAATTTGGAGTAAATCAAGCTTACTTAAAAGTATAAACCTAATTGTAAAATGATAGTATACAAGCTGTAATGTTTGAATGGTCTTAAGGTATATAAGCACATATTATTTTGTATAGTGGAGAGATTGATTTACACTGGATGTGGTAAAATGTATAAGTGATTTGTAAGGGTTTATGATACCAAGTTGTTGCTAATTTGATAAGTAAACTCATAATGGATAAAATGTGGAATTGAATAGTTAATATCTATGCATAAGAATACATACCCAGAAAGTCAATTGAGCTTGCATTGAAACATGATTTATATATGTGTGCATGATTGTATAATTACATGAATAAACAACTTAGTGATTTGTTACCTATGTGTGTATGCATTACATGACTATAGATGCGCAAGGTGATCATCAACATCCAGACGTTGCAGGAACATCGAGGCAATAACATTTCTGGAGAGTACTGTGAGTCAACTTAGATGCAAACTCACATATATGTGCTTTTGTATGAATTGTTTGTTTAATATGAAATGCTTGTACAATTGATTGATAAATGTAGGACTTAGGTTCGAGGAATTTGTTATATGGCATGAGCACACAGAAATGAAAAGTAATGAAAGCATAACATATGAAATGATGAATTTCATTATATTGAAATGCATGATCAGGTTAAGGAGTTGTGATCAGAGTGAGCGATGTACAGGAAAGAGTCTTAAGCTTAGAATTATGAAAAAGAGCCTCAGGCTTCGATAGCATGGACTCGGTATCCACAAGGGGTACGGTCAGCCAAGACTCGGTACCTACAGGGGTTACGGGACAGTAGATTGTGTTGATAGGCACTTGATTATAACAAAACAAAATGAGAATGAAAACACATGTGCATTTACATTTGCATCCTTACATACATAATAAGATTGAATTGAAATGATTAATTGAACTGATTTGAAATAGTGAAATACATCTGAAGTCAATAGAGAATGTGATGTGATATGCAACACTAACTTATATGAATTTTTTTTTGTTGAAGTGTAATAAATTGTGATATAACTTGTCTTTGTGATATGACTTGTGTGAGTGCATCGATGATGGTTCACTCATAGAGTTGCAAACTCATCAAAATTGCAACATTGTTTTTCAAGTTCGGGGAAGTTCTAGATACCAAAGCGATATAATATAAGTTTAGTACTTACATTTTGGGGATGAAAATGGCTCAAAGGTTTGATCAGCTAAATCTGTGAAGTCTAGTTAGAGTCTTTTACATTAGCATCCCATATCATGATAGACATTTTTGTATTAAGATCCTACCTAGGTAGAGGGATGGTTGGAAAGAATAGAGAGAGTGTTTGATCAGATGGACTGTGAGCCTGATGAGAGGTTCGACTATGCAGTCTCATTACTTCAAGGTCTAGCCTATCAGTGGTGGATAGTTTCGGTCAACCTTGCAGACTAACATGAGAGGATTTCTTGAAGGTATTTAAAGATAATTACATGCCAAAGATCTATTTGGACAGGAAGATGAAGGAATTTCCTGATTTGAAATAAGGAAGTCTCACAGTAGCTGAGTATGAAGTACGATTCAATAAACTATCGGCGTATGCTACTGCTTTGATCCCGATTGAAGAAGAAAAATGTAGGCGGTTTGAAGATAGTTTGAATTTGGAGAACAGGACAAGATTAGCTATTTCAAATTTGCATAGTTTCATCGAGCTACGAGCAGCTTCGATTCGAATTGAGCAGTTACTGAAAGAAGAATAAGGAGAGTATAGACAAAAGTTCAGGTCTAAAAGGCATGGTGAGTTTCAAGCTGCCTCTAACAAAAAATTTAGTAAACACCAGAATAGACCATCACGATCACAGTCTAGATCGACGCAGTCGAGGTTTTGACCTAGAGGCGATTCTGCTCATTCTAGTGGTGGTAGAGGCCAGGCATCTGGAGGGCAGACTTATGGCAGATAAACACAACAGATTTCTAGTTGTGAACATTATGGAAAAAGACATGTGGAGTATATTGGAAGGTATTGGGAGCTTGTTATCATTGTGGCTCCTTAAATCATCAGATTAGAGACTGTCTACCAACTTTAGGAGCACAATTTGAAGTGAAAGGAGGACTAGTGATGGAGATGATTGTTTAGCATAGCAGAGCTGGTGGAGCAGGACAGAGAGACAGAGGTAGGGGTAAAATAGCCTCAACGAGTTTTAGTGTACCTAGGATTGAGGTACTGAGTAACCAACCATAGTCTCAGGCCAGGATTTTTGCTATTACTAAAGAGGAGACACATAATTCTCCAGATGTTGTTGTAGGTGTATTACATGTCTTTGATCTTGAGGCATTTGCATTGTTATATCTAGGATCTATACATTCCTTTATTTCCCCATATCTAGCATCTTGATTGCATTGTGAGAGAGAGATGTTGGAGTTTGGCTTAGAGGTGAGTACTCCAGTAGGTAGTACTACAGTGATTGGAGAAGTAGGTAGAGGGTGTATTATTTAGATTAACTAGGCTAAATTGAAAGCCGATTTGATAGTACTGCAGTTGAAAGAAATATACCTTATTTTAGGTATAGACTGGCTTACTGCTCATAAAGCTGTGATGAATTGTTACACTAAGGAGGTTATTATTGATTCTCCTACTCAACCAAGAGTAATATTTTGAGGTGTTAGTCAAACAGTGCCAACCATATTGATTTCATCAATGAGCGCTTTTAGACTGATTTGAAGTGGATGTGAGGCTAATTTAGCCTATGTGACTGATACCAGAGTTGAGCAGACTTGATAGTATAATCCTGTTGTTAAGGATTTTTTAGATGTCTTTCCCATTAAATTACTGAGATTACCACCAGATAGGGAAACGAAGTTAACCATTAACCTTGTCCTAGGTATTGCTCCTATATCTATTTCTCCTTATAGAATGGAACCTGTGGAACTTAAAGAACTTAAAAATCAGTTATAGAAGTTGTTAGATAAGGGTTTTATCAGACCTGATGTGTCACCTTGGGAAGCTTCAGTTTTGTTTGTAAAGAAAAAAGACAGGACTTTGAAATTGTGCATTGATTATAGACAATTAAATAGGGTGACAATGAAGAATAAGTATCCCCTACTGAGAATAGATGATTTACTTAATCAATTACAAGGAGCTTAGTTATTTACTAAACTAGATTTGAGGTCAGGTTATTATCAATTCAAAAATAGCTGAAGCTGATGTACTAAAGAGTGCATTCAGGACCAGATATGGACACTTCGAGTTTTTGGTGATGCCTTTTGGGTTGACGAATACTCCGGTTACCTTTATGACATTGATGAATAAATTATTCCAACCTACTTAGATCACTTTGTTATTGTGTTTATAGACGATATCTTGGTGTATTCGAGGAGTAGAGAAGAACATTATGAGCATTTGAGGTTAATTTTATAGATAATGAGAGAGAAGCAATTGTACGCCAAGTTTAGTAAATGTGAATTCTGGCTTGATTAGGTGGAGTTCTTGGGTTATATAGTATTTGGACAGGGAATACAGGTAGACCTAAAGAAAGTTGAGGCAGTTATGAACTGGGATGCACTTAGAAACGTGTCAAAGATTCGGAGTTTTCTTGGGCTAGCAAGTTATTACAGGAGGTTTGTTGAGGGGTTTTCATTGTTCTCGACCCATTTGACAAAGTTTTTGAGGAAGAACGTACCTTTTCAATGGAACGATGAATGTCAAAGGAGCTTTGAGGAGTTAAAACATCGATTAACTACAATACCGACCTTGACTATTCCATCTGGATCTGGAGGGTATGTTGTATATAGTGATGCTTCACACCAAGGTTTAGGGTTTGTTTTGATGCAACATGGTAGAGTGATTGCTTATGCTTCGAGACATTAAGGCCTCATGAGTTCAATTATCCAGTTTATGATTTAGAGCTTGCTACAGTAGTATTTGCTCTGAAAATTTGGAGACATTATTTATATGATGAAATGTTTCAGATTTTTACAGACCATCGAAGTTTGAGATATTTGTTGAGTCAAAAGGAACTTAATATGAGACAAAGGAGGTGGATTAAGTTACTTAAGGATTATGATTGCATGATAGAGTAACATCTAGATGAGGCTAATGTTGTAACTGGTGCATTAAGTAGGAAATGCAATAACAGTGTAACACAAATTCAAGCATCGAGGTTACCAAATCTAGTTCAACTAAGAGCACTGAATGTTGAGTTAAGTTTGGGGCATAATGAAGCATTATTGGCTATGTTTAAACTTAGACCAATATTACATGATAGAATCAGAAAAGTTCAAAGCAAGGACCCAGAATTAGTGAAAAATATAGAGAAGTTAACATAAAATACATTGTGGTTGAATCAGAGATTATGTGTACCAGATGGTGATGGTATAAGAAAAGGAATTTTGGAGGAAGCACCTATAGCAGCCTATGTTATGCATCCGGGTACTACCAAGATGTACAATACTCTGAAACAACATTTTTGGTAGTAAGGGATGAAGAAGCAAGTGGCTGAGTATGTTGCCAGGTGTTTGACATGCCAACAAGTTAAGGCAGAGCATTAAGCATCAGTTGGGAAACTACAATCATTGCCTATTCCAGAGTGGAAATGAGAGAGGATTATAATGAATTTTATTATGAGTTTGTCGAGAACTCTGAGGCAGCTTGATGCTATATGACTCATTGTTGACAGATTGACAAAATCAACTCATTTCTTACCTATTAAAGAGAATAACACACTAGATTAGTTAGCGCGGAGATATGTAAATGAGATAGTGAGGTTACATTGGGTCCCAGTGTCTATTGTATTAGATCGAGATCCCAGATTTACTTCTAGATTTTGGGGTAGCCTACAGACAGCATTAGGTACAAAGTTAAATTTTAGTACAACGTTTCATCCTCAGACAGATAGACAGAGTGAGAGGACTATTCAGGCTGTTGAGGACACGCTTAGGGTGTGTGTGTTTTGGAGTTTCAAGGAGTATGGGATGAGTATATAGCTCTCGTTGAATTTGTATACAATAATCATTATCATAGTAGTATTGGTATGGCTCCATATGAGGCATTATATGGCAGAAAGTGTCAAATACCTCTGCACTAGGATGACGAAGGCCTAAGGATTGTTGAAGGCCCAAAGTTGATTCAAGATACCGTTGATAAGGTAAAATTGATCCGCAGTAGGATTAAGGTAGCTCAAGACAGGCAAAAGAGTTATATAGATCAGCATTAGAGGGATATGGAGTACCAAGTAGGAGACAAGGTTTTTTTAGAGTGTCACCCTGGCGAGGAGTGCTAAGGTTCGGTAAAAAGGGATAGTTAAGTATATCGGTCCTTATGAGATTACTGAGAAAGTATGTCCATTGGCTTACAAATTAGCATTATCAACAGAAATGGTTCAGATTCATAATGTATTTCATGTTAGTATGCTCAGGAAATATGGGTCAGATCCGACACATGTATTACTGACACAGGAGGTTGAGATTACAACTAATTTAATTTATGTAGAGGAACCAGTTAAAATAGTTAGATATCAGACTAAGCAATTAAGACCGTGTAATTCCTTTAGTTAAAGTCCTTTAGAGAAATCATTCGCGAGAGGAAGCTATATGGGAGACTGAGGAGAACCTGAGACATCATTACCTCCATCTATTTGATCAATCAGGTAAGAATTTTGAGTTGAAATTTCTGAAGGAGGAGAGAATTGTAATAGTTGGTCTCCAAAACTACTAAGGGTTAGAGTGTTGGAAGCTTTCATTTAAGCATAATATACAGAGTAACATGAGTTACATCATTATAGAATTAATATGGTGCATTTAGGATATGATTTTATGATTTCATTCACATGCATAATATTAGCATATACACATGAATCATGATTTAGAAATATGAAACGAGGTGACAAAGATTTTATGTGCATTAATTGACATGTTCCAGGGTATGAAAGTTGCAAAATGAATTTGACATGATTTTACATTTCTAATGTCTTGTATTTTGGTTTATCGAAAAACAAAATTTCAAGTGGCAAGACAAGTTGTAACGTGAAGATTTGAGATGACTAAACCTATAAAATGAATGACATATGGCTTAGATAATTAAGTGACATATGGCAGTTATAAACGACATGTGTACCATTTAAAGAGGGGACATATATCTTACTTTAATACATGACAAGTGTCCTTTAAAAAAAAGGAACACTCGTCCTTCACCATATGACTTATACATTCTATGGTCATTTTCTTTTGTCATTTTTTTGGCCGTATAATCTCCATCTCCTCCCTCTCATTGCCGAAACCTACACCTAACTTACACATTTGAATTTCTACCTTAGTTTTTTACATCATAACCCCAAAACCCATGCAAAATCCATCATAAACATAACTATAAAGGCAGAACGTTGTTACATATATTGCTGTCTTTTTCTTCTAGTCATAGCTGAACCCATCATACCCCGTTATTGTTTTTAAAATGTTCTTGCATGCAAGTGAGGCTAAGCAAGCTTAACATTTGAGGTGGCATTCAATCTAATCAAGTAAGTGAAACACTAACCTACTGTGGATTATGTTAGCAGAATTTTATAATGGCTAATTAGGGATGGATTGAATGAGTTATTGGTGTTAACGATGTACTGGAGAAAAAAGAAGAAGAATGAATTGGTTACTTTTCTGTCCTATTTTTGGATGTACGAAAATAGTAGCTTATGGGTTGTTGCATAGATGATTTAAGTTGGGACTCTTGTTTGGAATGAAAAATTGCCTTTCGCTTTATTAATCAAAATAAAGTTTGTACAAAGTGCTAAAGGTGATTGCCTTTAGAGCAACACTTTAACACGAACTCAGTATCCACAAGGGGTACGAGTCAACCATGGACTCAGTACCCACAAGGGATACAGGACAACATATTGCGTTGATAGGCACTTGATCATATCAAAACAAAACGAGAATGAAAACACATGTGCATTTACATTTGCATCCCTACATACATAATAAGATTGAATTGAAATGATTAATTAAATTGATTTGACTTGTATGAGTCAATGGAGAATGTGATGTGATATGCAACACTGACTTATATGATATATATTTGTTGAAGTGTAATAAATTGTGATATAACTTGTCTTTGTGATATGACTTGTATGAGTGCATCGATGACGGTTCACTCATAAAGTTCGCAAACTCATCAAAATTGCAACGTTGTTTTCAGGTTTGAGGGAGTTCTAGCTACCAAAATGATATATTAGAAGTTTAATACTTACATTTTGGGGAAGAAAATGGCTCAAAGGTCTTATCAGTTGAATCTGGGAAGTCTAGTTTGAGTCTTTTACATTATTATCCCATATTATGATACATATTTTTGTAGTAAGATTAAACTCTAAACTGATGTGTAATGTATATGTTAGATTCTGAATTATAATGACATATGTGACCCTTTATGTGTATGAAAGAAATGAGAAAAAAAATGATGCATAGACCATTAACCAGTTTCAGTATATGTCCTTGTTAAGATATTTGGATAAGAAAAGCTGAACTTTCCCTAAACTATATTTTTCATAGGTGAAATGTCAACATGGATGAAAATTTAGAATAAACTCTATTAAATGAATGTTTTGAATGCTTATGATATGTTTGATGTTTAGAGTAAGTTAATTTTTATTTTCCTAATGTATCATTTCCATCTAGTATTTTCTTGAATATCCTCTGGTATATTCGAGAATATGCTCTATTGGAGTGGTATGTTACAGCAAGCATATGACAGGTATAATGCTCTCGAATTTATTTTAAGTAATCACTTTTAAACTCCTTGGTGCTTTCCTTTCATATTAGTACCACTGTTATAACCTTGATTCCTCCTTCACATCTCGGACGTTAAAATCAAAAGACTAAAATGTATCCATTAATTCATTGAAAAGTCCCAATCTAGATTTGTTATCTACCTTTAAAAACTCTAAAAATTACTCCTCTATTTTTATTTTATTTTATTACTTGACATATTTACACATCATACTACCAGGCTCATTTTTTCTTGATAGCTCACATATGGAGTATACTCAAGAATTATAAAAAAGTGTTTCACCTATTTACTGATCATTATAGTAGACCTTCTAATACTATATGCCAAAAGAGAAATTAACTCATTTTGAATTTTGTGACCAAGATAATGATGATGAATTTCATGATTTTGAATATATCTAACATGATCTTGCATTATCACATAAAATTTAACAATTATCTCATTCAAGCCTAAAAATTACCATTACTATCTTGGTAAAATTTCTCATTAGATTCTTAAAAGGCCAAATTATATTTAATAAGACATTTCACAACAAAAACTATTCTTATCAAAACTTGTCTCTAACGTTCTTTCCCCTTATCAATTATTTGATTTTTGCTTAATCTTACTCTTAATTCGTTCCAAGTCTTCATGTTAGTCATATGCTCAATACTATTTCCATGTTCTTTGAGTCTCTCATTAAGATGCTTCTAATTTCTAAATCCATCATTTGTTAATGCATTTTGTTTAATATTAGATTCGAAAAATTACAACAAACACAATATAATTTATCAATATGTTTAGAATAAACCAACCATTTTCTATCGCTAATATCTCCATTGCTCAATTTTCTAGAATGTAAGAATATGAAAAATGTCGAGAACTATTATGCAAAGGAAATATAAGATTCAATTCCCTCATAGGTCCTTTTTCAGCTAAAATGTCTTGTATTTTATTGTCAAGATTATTCAAATTTCTAGGATTATAAATATCCAATAGAGAGATTTGTTGCTCATCTGCCCTTAAATTTTCTAAATTAGATGAATTTGTTACACATTCATGCTTACTCAAATTACTAATATCTTCGTGAATATAAATCTCGTTATTTAAATTTTTATTAGATTGTTCAAAATTACCTTCATTTAATTCCTTAAGATTCTCACTAGAGGAGCCAACTTTTTTAAAAAAATTATTGACAAATCCTTTTTGGGATTCTATTAATTGTTCTACTCATTTTCTTTTTCCCCCTTTTTTCACTTTTAGACAAATACTTTTTAGGATACATCATATAAAACAGTTATAACATAACTGGACTAGAAAAAGAACAAAGCACCTGTGTGAAATTGGAAGAAGTAGGCAAGCATAACAGAATAACAAATGGCTCTACTACATATCACAAAGATATATTAATGGTATTACATATCTTTGACAGAGGGGAAAAAAACAAAGAGAAAAATTTAATATCCTATATAAAAATAAAAAGAGCAAACTTTTATGAAAAAAACTATCAAACTTAAAATCAAAAATTGATTTTTCAAATAATTTTAAAACATTGAAAACTATCATTGATCCACTTTTCACTAAAGAGAAGATTAATAATAATATTCACATTATAGAAACATTGAAACCATATTTCATCAATAATCTACAAAATTAATTGCATACATATAAAATCAAGCAAACTTATACATTAGAAATTGCTAATTATGACTTAATAACTTAAGAGATATAAATTACAATTGAAGAAAGAAAGAAGGGATAAAAATATTTCATTTGCAAAATGAAACTGAAATAAATTAACTAAATAAATTTTTTTGAATTAAAATTATACCGAAAATTACAATTGACAAATATCATCAGTAATTAAATTGACAAATTTCAATTTTTCCGGATAGAAAGAGAGATAAATTGTACCCATGATCTAATCTGAGTTTTAATTCTAAAATAGAAAATTGTGCTTATATTGAAAATCTATCACACTCGTAATCAAAATTTAACTTTTTATCCAGTCTCGATCAAAAGGGCTATCAACAAAATCAAAAATTAAAAAAATTAAGTTGAGACTTAAGAGAGTGAATGAGATGCATTTTTTTTACTTATATGAAAATGGCATTGACGGAGTCGAGGCTAAGGCAAAATTCTTGAATTTAAAGGTATAAGGTAATGGTCTAATAATAAATGGAGCAATTAGAGTCGATTGATCATTGATTTGGAAATCGAAAGTTGTTGCTTGACTTTGGAAAAAGAGTCCAGATCCTCTGTCCAATATTATGGTGTCTTATTGTGTCCAATAAATCTCAGCCATTTATTTATGTGGGACCCGCATGAGTTTCGCAAAATAAATGACTAAGATTCCATGAGACAGAATAAGACAGAGTAATATTGGACAGAAGATTTGGACTCCTCCGAGTTAGAGGATTATCATCATATCACTCACTCCTTATTCCTTAATTATCATCATGTCACTCGCTCACCCCTTATCAAATATCAACAGAGAGAGAAAAGGAGAGAAATCCTGATGGATTCATGGCTTCCATCAATAGTGGTGGGGATTTTCATTTTTCCAAGAGTCCAGATCCTCTGTCCAATATTACTCTGTCTTATTCTGTCTCATGGAATCTCAGTCATTTATTTTACGGAACCTATGCAGGTCCCACATAAATAAATGGCTGAGATTTATTGGACACAATAAGACACCATAATATTGGATAGAGAATCTGAACTCAACTCGGAGACCCTTGTAGCTAATGCAACAGTAGCCTGTGTCAGTGGCCTATACTAGTAAACCCCGTTACACCAGGTAACTTCTCTGAGGGAGAGGCACATAATATGTTCACCAGGCGCTGAATTGCATTTGAATTAAGACTCGGTATAATGGGAAGTGTACTGACAAGGGATGGTTCAGGGACGACTAAAGAACTGTAGGCAATGACAACATTAGCATTGGCGGAAGCAGCAGAGGACGATTGTGCAGCTTGGCAGTTGAATCGGAGGCACTGTGGTTGTTGGTGTTTTGATAACCCCATATCCTCGTCCTCGTCCTTGTCCTCGTCCTCCACGATCTCTCGGGATCCACCTAAGTGGATAATTTCCAATACGATCATAACACCATTCGTAAGAATGGCCAACACTATCACAATAAGAGATTAAGGACGAGACCGATCACCACGTTGTTGATAAGAATTTGTCAAGCTTCCCTTGGTCGAAGAACTGACCTGAACATAAAATCGATGACTGGAGTAACATCATCGCGGGAGGCTATGGAATGATGTTTCTTTTCCTGCACAACCATAGAATATACTTAAGACAAAAGGGGAAGTGGATAAGTGTTCAAAATCTGTGATCTGATAGTGCCAAACATTGATGCATCTAAGCCCATCAAAAACTGCTATAATTTTAACTCTTCAAATTAGGCCACAAACTCAGGAATATGTGTGGGTGTGTGAATTACAATTTCGTCCCACATAGCCAACAGAATAGTGTAGTACGATATGACAGTTAAACCTTGCTTCTTAGTGCTTGCAAGCTTAGACCACAACTGATACAATTTAAAACCATTCTTGATAGAAAAACGTAATTTTAGAATATCCCACAAGACTACAGCATCATTAATATGATTTACACTAGCATAAACTAAAGAATCTAGTGTATTTTTAATCCATGTAACAACCATAGAATTCACAACACTCCCAGCCTAACAAATCAGGACTATCCTTATTCGGTTTCGTAATCGATTCATCGATGAAACCTATTTTATTTTTCTCCTTGAGACCAGTTGTAAATCCGGCATCCCAAGAATCATAATTTTCTCCATTTAATTCCACTTTTGTGAGTAGTAGACTCGTAGCTTCAGAGGGATGCATATAATAAGGCAAAAATGGATCAGAAACAAGGAAAGTAGATTTAGGCGCACCGTCCTTTGGAACTTCAGACTTACAATAACACAACGATTCAAAGAAGGTGACGAAGATGCTTAAAAAGACACACGATGCTTTAATATTAGGGTGAGGCTCTGATACCATATTAAGTTTGTGATTTTGAGAGAAAAATAATGACTTTTATTGCTTGTTTGTTGTTTCATGTGTGTGTATATACATATATATACATTTCTATCGTTTTATAGGCTCTGGGTGAAATTAAAAAAGGGCCCCAATAAATCGATAATATACTTAAGTTTACATGTTTGTATGAAACATAAATGACTCAATTTATAAGTTTACATAATCAACTAAATATTAAATGATCATAACACTAACAAATACACAGAGGATCATGATTTATGAAAAACAATTTCTCCGTGCA
>JAOSBP010000006.1:3217245-3229645 GCA_027563825.1 Erythroxylum mucronatum
TTAAATATTTCAAGACTATTTATAAGCATGAGGACCACAACGTTAACTTATAAGTTATAACGTTAAAATCATTTAAAGCCAACGTATATAAGTTAACGTTAACTTATATACTTAAAATTATTTAAAGCTAACGTTAAAATCATTTAAAGCGAACGTTGGGAGGAGGTTGTTGGAGTCTATTGGAAAAGAGGTTGTTGAAAAAGCCAACGTTAAAATATCACTAGAATTCAAGAGAGGAGGCTGTTGGATTCAAAATTGGGAGCTCCCTATAATAGTGGGCCCTGGGCAAGGCCAATACAACTAGGGTATAAAATATAAACAAGCCTACTTAATTACGTAATACACTGCCCAACTTCCTAATATACTTGGGCTTGATTGGATTGTCATTCCATGCGATCGTAAAATGGAACAGGATGCGATCAAAATCCATGGCAAAAGTATGACATGAGATTTTATTCTATAGGACAAGATTAACTCATTCGGATGAATCAAGTCCTATCATTCTTTCCCCCGTTAGAAGATGTAAAGGTTTTTATAAGACCTCAAATTAAAGGTTCCCTTATCAGAAATTTCTAGTCAAATTCTACAATTATAGGCCTCATTCAAGTCTAATTGAGGACTCAATCAATCAGTAGGATACACAAAATTGTTGGTTCACCTTAGTATGCAGGTGTGCCTGAAGATAAACCGACCAGGAATAGATAAACATGGTTGAGACAGACAGTAATGTCAATAAGTTAGATGTGGATGAAAGGGAATAGTCATTCTGTCCTGGTTTTGAATTATTATTGAATGTAGTGCATGTTCTTATCGTCTTTCTTACAAACATTCAATCTAATGCATGTTTCTACCTGGACTATGATCTCTTATATTCCAACCAGTCAATGGTCCATATGCGAATTTAATATCCGCTGTCAAATGTTTCTCTCTACAGGAAGGCTCTAATTCTTTTACATATTCGTACGAGGACTTAAATGGACATCCATGTGCAGTATGGTTCCACCTTGAAGGCCGATGGTATTGGAGCACCTTCTTAAGCAGTTTGTAATAGACTTGTCATTCCTAAGGCCATGTCATATGTGAAGCTATGTGAGTGGCGAAAGTTCAAAGGTATTCAATTCCCAGACAGTGTAGATACTTATAACTCGGTCAAAACTTGTCATCAATTCAACAAACCCACCAGTCTCTCTTCTCCAAAGCCAAAGGTGTCTGGGCCAAATTTGACTTGCAGGTGGTGATGTTGGCTGCTTAGGCAGGGCAACTAGCAAGTTAAAGTTACGTGTACCATCGCCTTTTGATCTTCTGCCTCATAACTAAACGTTTAGAGATCATAACGAAGCTTTCACAAAACCATGATACAATCGAACGATTTGGATCAAGTTACACATCACTCCACCCTTCATCGTATATTCAGTTGTGATGATTAAGATGTGAAAAAGTTCACGAACTTCAAAGTTAACATGTTCAAATAAGTTTGAATAAAGAACATCAAAAAGTATCAAACTTTTTCGATCGAAGAAGCATAGACCAGAAAGTTGGCCCAAAACTTATCCAACGCCACGAACAAACACCTTACTACTCCGAGAAGCAGCGAATTTGGTGTATCTGTTGAGTTACGTTCTGTGTCAGGACTAGTAGACACGCGGTTTTTTCCGACCAACTGTCATCTCAGAGAAGTGTTCATATAGGGAAAAATCAAAACTTGTGGCTCGATGTCTGGTCCCACTGGACCTCCTCAACATCCCAGATGCTGACGTGTCATGAACGACCTACCTCTCTTGACATTTCCAAATTCAAAGCTTTCTTGAATGTGTGGGAAATCAGGAACCTGGTTAGTTTCATTCAAAATTTCTTGTCTTTGTTTATTTACGTTTCCATTCCATATCTGTTTCCGCTTTTGTTGGTTATATAAATGACTATAGCCGTAGCACATTCGAATAATTAAAATAGAATATGCCTTTATTGCACCAACTGCTCTTCTTTCTCATTGCTTCTACAGGTTTCTCATTTGGGTTGTCCTTATAATGTGTTCTTGTGGTTTGCGGATAGTTATTGATCTGTAATTGATGCCTTCGTCTTCTCTGTGTCTTAATTTGAGCTGTCGAGTTGAAAAGGTTATGAATTTTGTTTCATAAACATCACTTTTGGTTCTTTGGGTGCAAAAGAAGGGACCTTTGCTTTTCTTGTGTTCTCTGTGCTATTAAAAAAATAATAATTTAGAGTTGTTATTTAAAGTTTGGGCATTGATAGAGAAGTTGCGTGGAGACACCGGAAGGCTCCCAAGTGACTGGAGTCACAGGCTTGAGGTTCTCGAGTTATAGAACCTCAAAATTTTGTGTTATTCATCGCTCGTGGTCTTTTGAATTATGACCGAATTTTGATATTTATGATCTGGCGAGCTAAGTGATATAAGGTTACAAGATGTATGCTATGGGGAGGCTAGGTAGCTATATTTCTGGGGGCTTGTATACTGTCTCTGGACCTTTTCATGTTTTTGGTGGAGCTGTGGACATCATCGTGGTTGAACAACCAGATGGAAGCTTCAAATCTTCTCCTTGGTATGTCCGGTTTGGTAAATTTCAGGGAGTTTTGAAAGCCAAAGAAACTATAGTTAACATTAGTGTCAATGGAGTTGATGCAAATTTCCACATGCAGCTTGATCAAAGAGGACAAGCCTACTTTCTCAAAGAGTTAGAAGGAGAAGAAGATTCTACGGAGTCTCCTTCATCTTCTAGTGATGAGATGGATGGTCAATTTGAGCAAAACATGATCGTGAAGTCTAAAAGTTGCGATTTTGATGCTAATCAGCCAGACTCAGCTGGCCAGATTGATGAAACTAGTGGGAAAATTGTGGCTAGAACAAATACTCCTCAGTCAAGGATTCTAGGGCTTGCTTTTAGACGGAGGTCTTCAAAGAGTGGTGGTTATCAAGTGGTAGATGATAGTTCTCCCATGGCTCGAATAGGTTCGTTGGAGCGTGCTGAAATTGCAGCCAACCTCTTGGAGGTGAATTGGTCTACTAATCTTGCCATTTCTAAGCCCAGGAAAGGTGACACTTTGCTGTTTTCTAGTTCTCATACCTCGCATGGCAAGGGGGATGAAAAAATGCTCAGTGGTGGGGAACAAATCGGCCATGTAGAACTTTCTATAGAGGACACCCTTGAAACTAATGTGAACCATTGCAAATTGGCTGATCAAACTATATCCTGTGAAGTGGTAGGTGACAAACCATGGTCCAGTTTTGAGAGTCTGGAATACTCTGTTGAAAAAACTACTTTGCAATCATGGACTGCAAGAACCTTGGAACACATTGTTCAGACTTCCTCGCCATTACCTACAAGTGTTTTGGAAGAAAAGTATGACACATCTCATATTTCAAGAAATATTGATGATCATACAGCAGAGCATGTTGATGGTGGTGGTGGCCTTATGAGCGCTCTCTCTGATGTGATTATACCTGAGTCGCAAATCTCATATGGCATTCAAGCGTGCCTTAGTCACAGGTCTGTTGAAGGTCCACCTTATGATGAAAGAATCAATGGCCTGCCAAGATTTGCCAAAGCTGAGAAGGAAATTGAATCTAACAGGCCGCAAACCTTTGGGCATTGTGAAACATCAGATAGCTCAATAATGAGTCTGGATGGTTCAAGCACACAAATTCATCAAACTGTCGCTATTGCTAGTGAAGGACCAACAGAACTACTCTTTAATCCTCAAACGTTGAGGGAAACAGCTAGGGAACTCTTACCTGAGGTAAAACTTCCATCAATGCCTTTCAATTAATTGTTAGCAATTTAAGGTTCAAATATGGGAACTCACAGCTAGAACATCTCTTGTCCCAATTGAGAGTTCTTAGGAAGGCAACATGGATATTAATATTCAGTTTGGGTTTGTCTTGGCAAATTCTACATGACAGTAAGTCCTTATCTCTTAAAATATCAGGGAAAGGGGATAAAGCTAGTTAAGCAGTTTGACAAATCTTGTCAAGTATGTTGTGTGCGGTGGCTGCAATTCTTCTGTTCTTTTATTTTGTCTTTCATTAGAACTGCACCCTGGTTAACTTTATTACAGAAAAAAGTCACATAATTTTGACATCTACCCCCAAACTTGGTGGCTGATATAGTTGTGGTCCATTACGCAAGCTTAACCTGTGTCTGCTGGCATTCTGATTGGCCAATTAATCACTGTTAGCTGGAAATCGGGTGGGTCCAAACCTAGCTCACATGACATTGTTGTTTGTTGAGTTGAGTTCCAAAACTGTGGCCGTTTCCATAGTTCCTCTTTTCTTTGCACCTCAACATCAAATTAATGTACTTCTTCAATTGATATTCACTTTAATTCCTCAAATATTTGACACTATGGTATTGAATGTTTTCCATCAGCAAGCAGAGACTATTGAATTGGATATGGAACAAGTTGATGCTTTTGATCACTGTTCTCAAAGAACAAGCTCATGCTCTTCTTGTGCACTGAAACCTGACGTTGCAGTAACAATCACTCAGATTATCAGTGTCAATCATGACTCACTTAATGAAGTTGATTTGAGGAATATCTGCACCACAGACAGCTTTTCCATTCCATCTGGTGATCTGCATAAGGAGATTATTGGTGATTCAGACTCTGTCCCGACGCAAGATGTATGTACTCTATCACTCCAAAGTTCAGTGGACGAACAATTCCTTTTTAGTGATCTTGATGAACTTGAAGTCACGGAGATGCATTGTCAATCTAATTTACCAGACAATTCTACTCCTTTTTGTCTGGAAGGCTATGAAGACATAAAAGGATCAGCGAGGATAAACGATGAGGCCTGTTCGTTGACAGAAAATCAATCAGATGGTCTGGAAAGCTTGATAGAAAGTTCATATGCAGCATCAAGTCCCGTTGCTATTCCTGAAGTTCATGACTTCACTGTTACAGAAGTTGGCTGGCCAGCAAAATCATTACCTAATTTGTGGTCTCCAACTCAAGTGCTGGATAAGGATTATCTCGTTTGTCCTCTAAGTCATTCACTAGACTCTAATTCCAAGTCATTGGAGTGGACAGGTCATGGCACAAATGAGGCAAATATGAATTCAGATTCAGAAAAAGAAAACCAATCACCACTTGAGCATTCTAACAAAGATGGTGTTCACATCTTAGGAGGTCTTGAAAATGGTGTCCACACTCCTGTTGGTAAGAGAACTTTGATACATTATTTTGCTCTTTCCTTCTCTCTCTCTCTCTCTCTCTTTTCTTTTAAGTAGTTAACAGATTTCATGTCCTTTTGAGCACTAGTATGGGGTCATTTTTGGTTTAGTTTTAATTTCATTGTTAATGGAGCCATTGGTTCTCATGTTTAGTACCAATAACATTTTTTACTTGGAACAAATGTAGAATTAAACTATTATAGGAATTTATTTTCCCTTTCACTGAGAAATGATAGTATTTCTAAAAGTTTATTGACTATATTTAATGAGCATTAAGGCATTTAATACTTCTTCCTACCAACAAATGTAGATTTTCAGGCCACTCTTCTTTGCGCGTAGATGTCTGTTTCTGAAGACATCGTACGTGAAGGAATAAATATCAAAGCTACCTCTCTCAAGCATTAGATGCTGAGACGCCATACATAATAAATTAACTTCTCAAGTTCCTCAATTATAGAGAACTACAGGGTTGTTTTCAGCATCCATGGCTATTAATTGCCATTGGATAGGCTGCTGATATTGTTCTATGAATTTTGGCAAGTAGGAAATAAAACAAATTTGAAACAAAAAGGATGGCTTATGTCATGTTGATCAAGATTAGGAGTATTTTGCAGGGGATCCATCAAAACCGGTTGTTGCTTCCAATGTAAGTTGGAAACTTTGGCCCTTCTCTCTCAAGAAGTCAAGATCCAGGAAGATCATGCAGCTAGCTGTGGGTGATTCCAAAAGTTCTATCATGCAGCCAGCTGTGGGTGATTCCAAAAGTTCTACTTCTGAGAAAGCATCAGAGAGCAACATTAATTTGGAGAGAGATACTAATGTGCCTAATTCCAACCGCAAAAGAAGGATGGTGAAAGCAAAAACTCCAACATCTGAACAGCTGGCATCCTTGAATCTGCAACGGGGGAGTAATTCAGTTATCTTCACATTCTCAACTTCAATGTGGGGGCAGCAGAAGGTTATTCTTTCTTTCATTTAGGACCTACTCCCATTCATTTATTTTTAAGTTTTACTGCTTCTGCTTATGATTCTATTCTCCTTGCAATTTTGTTTTGTATTTTCCTTTTTGATGAAACTTAGTCATATTCATATTCTGCTTAACAGGTTGAGGCTAGGATCTATTTATGGAAATGGAACACTCGAATAGTGATCTCGGATGTTGATGGTACAATTACAAAGTAAGAACTAGTGTATTTCTCTATTCCTAGAGACTTTGCTTGTCTTTTGAGTTCCACCTGATTAACATGAATATTGATATTTTTATGGTTCAATTTTGCTTCTCACATATTTATCATTTGAGATTAGTCATGCACACGAATACTCCAACTTGAATAAACCTATGCACGCCGCCAATAAGTATTTATCGTTTGCTCTTGAATTGAAAGGTTAATCACATATTTCTAATCAAAATTCGAGGTGAAACCCAGATCATCTGGTTGCTGAGATAGGGAATTCTTCATTCCTTTCTACTGTATTCATCATTGCATGAAATAATTAAGTGGTTGCAACATCACAGGAATGGACCTTAATTTTTTAATCTTTAGGATGGATGAAAGTAAAATGCAGGAAAAAAGAAAGTGGAAATTCAAAACATTAACAGAGAAAGCGATTACTATTTGAAGTGGACTTATGGTTTATTATGCATGATCTTTATCAATCAATGTACCAGTAGAAGTGTTCAAATTTTAGATTAAAAAAAGCTAGTTTACTGATAGCAAAAAATGAAGGAAATAGTTGATCTAGATTTCTAACTGCCCATCGTCTGTATGTTACATACATGTATGGTCAGTTCCCAGGCTTCCACTTAGCTATCTCATTTTTCTGTCAGTCCGAATTTGTCGCCCTTAATTACTTCTCTAATATGAATTTGTCCAACGCATTAAGATTAAGTAATGTTTTCTCTTTAATTTGGTAGATATCAGAACTATGAATTTCTCAGTATTTCTCATTTCGTTTGTCGAGGAATTTTTCTATATTTTCATCAAGTTTTTATTTTGTTAAAAAGCTGGAGTTTCTGTGAGATATACTGAACCTCCTGCATTGCATTCTTATTACAGATCTGATGTTCTAGGTCAATTCATGCCTTTGGTTGGTGTAGATTGGTCACAAACAGGTGTTGCACATTTATTTTCAGCTATAAAGGTTTGAGACATTCCATCTTATGTCTTTGGAGTGTGTCTGGCATCTTGCTTTTTAATTGGTAATTGTTTATGTTACTTGGTATCTTTGTTTTAGGTGTCATTGCAGAATGCTAATTTAATTCTCCTAAGTAGGGAGCTGAATAGCATGAATCTAAGACTCTCATATGGTCATTGACTTGTTAGGATGATATTTTATCTCATGTAAAGCCAAAATGATTTTTATATGATGCAGGAAAATGGCTATGAATTGCTTTTTCTAAGTGCACGTGCAATTTCTCAAGCATATCATACAAGACAGTTCCTTGTCAACCTTAAGCAGGTGAATTCAACTTGAGTTTGCAATGTGAAGTTGGAATCTTGGATGCAAAGACTATGAATTGTTTTCTCAGTCAATAATGATTTCGGATTTACAGGATGGAAAGGCTTTACCAGACGGTCCTATTGTTATATCTCCTGATGGACTTTTTCCTTCTCTATTTCGTGAAGGTAACACACACATCAAGCGCTGATCTACAAATTAGTGAGGCAATAGCTTTCAACTAATGTAATAATCTTGACAAAAGAAATGCTTCCTTGAGAAATTTTGTTAACGTCAAATTTTCTGGGAGGATTCCTTTTCTCAATATCTGTTCAACTAATCAATTTTTATTCTTCAACAGTTATTAGAAGAGCTCCTCACGAATTCAAGATTTCATGCTTAGAGGTCAGTTTTCTATATTGAGGTTGATCTTGACCTATTAATATATTATGTTCACTAATTTAATGCGTACAATGTTTTATAATCATTGTCACACCAATATTTTTTATTAGAACACTGTAGACTCTTTGCAAGTTTGAATTAAAGAGCATAATAGTGATTGTGATGACTCTTGTGCTTTTGAAAAGTCCTCCCTTATTTTCTTGTGAGCAAATTCAAAGTGAGAAGCGTATAGACTTTCAGTAGTAGACTATTACAATGAACCATGCAACTGTAGTTACACAAGTCAGGTGATTCATTTTTAATAATCATGACATTACAAATTTAGTTTTAACTTCATGCTAAAAGTTACAACTACAAAGTGCATTTATTTACCTTGTTACCCTACTCCTGAAATGCTTGGGTTTGTCAAAGAGCTTTTCTACTTTGTTTCCTTACAGCATTTAGGAGTAAGTTTGTCAGGAAGCTAAATTAAATCCCGGAGAGGTCTAACCTAAATGAAGCATAATTTACAAGTCCTGAAAGATTGTTCCTCTCATATTCTTGAAGTGGTAGGCTTGATGCTTCTCATTCTTTCAATTACAGGACATCAAAGCATTATTCCCTTCTGATCGCAACCCTTTTTATGCTGGTTTTGGGAATAGAGACACAGATGAGATTAGCTACCTCAAGGTTGGGATCCCAAGGGGGAAAATCTTCATCATTAATCCAAAGGTACCCTTTAACACCTCCATGCATGAAAGACGTAACAGGAAGTTTGTAATTTACTATGGTATTGAAATGTCCTAGTGGCTTTTATTTGCAGGGTGAGGTGGCAGTACAGCGCCGTGTTGACAAAAAATCATACACTTCCCTTCATACTCTTGTGCATGACATGTTTCCACCTGCAACATCATCTGAGCAGGTTTTGTTTTATGCTTGTACTAATAATGGAACTATGCTGCATGCCATGCCTAGAAATGAATATTTGATTTTGTATCAGTGAGGCTTATTTCTCCTTTTTCATTTTCCTGTGAAAGTTTTTACTTGAGCAAAGTTCCAATGGGTTGGGGTACATTTTGCCATATTTCTCTTCAACTCGGTAATCGATATTCTCTTATCTGTTTTTTCCCCGGCATCGGTTTAGTTGGGTGACATTTTGCGTATGTCATTTAAACAATAAATTTTTACAATTCCAAACCTCGTCTGCATAAGTTATTCCTCAATTTCCTGATACAGTTAAGTCTTCCACGATCTCTGATCTTTTGGTTTTCCTTTATCCCACTTGCAGCAGGAGGCTTTTAATTCGTGGAACTTCTGGAAATTGCCACCTCCTCTCATTGATTTTTGAACTCGTCCACTCTCCAGTGACACTTCTGCTTAACCCTCTGAATGTGGGGACAAAGGTGTCACGTCGTGCATACCCTGGAACAATACAGGTAATGGTTCAGGAGCTTTGGAGAATTTGGACCTTCTTAAACTTAAAAGAGTATTGTTACAGAATTGGGTTGAAAAGTTTACATGGAACTGAATAGTGTAAGTTATAATTTAATCAAGATAGAAAAGCTCTCTGGATGGCTTCCAGAGCTTGAGTTGGGATTGAATTGCCTGTGTTGTGGATCTCAAACAGTTTGATTGAAAAGGAGACTCTTCTAGCTTAGTGAACTTTTCCAAGTCTAGGAGATACTGTCTCTTTTCTTTCATCTAGGCAACAACTACCGTTTCTTTATGGTGTAATTCTACTGCCATATTGCAGGTTGCTTATTATCGAGGACGATAGGTGCTTCAGTCTTGGAGTGACTGAAATTTTTTGGTGGTCTAAGAGACGTTTACATTGAATCCCATTATACACGCCCACGCCCTGCTTTCAGAAGAGATCTAATGTATGTTAAGCATTGCTGCAGATAGCAGGATTTGTGAATAACAATTTTTGGATGCAACAATTTATACATGTACTGGGAGAGGTGGTGTTGAGCCTGAAAGAAATGTAGCTCAATCATAGTCCGTTAGTATCATGTCATTTACATATACTAACAATCTCGTGAAGACTTTACTCTATGTGAAAAATGAGAAATTAGCAATAGACTGAATAAAGATGTACCTTTTTAGGGTTGTTATGAACTTGGAGAACCAATTTTATGATACCTAAAAGAGTCCATATTCAACTTTCGAAGTTGACAAACCTTGTTGCCTCTGTTTGTCTTGAAATCTGGAGGTGAAGTAAACCTCTTGCTCCAACTCATCATCTAAAAAAGGGGTTGTTCTTAACCATCTAGAGTAGCTACCATCCTTTTCACACTGGTCCAAGTCTTATTAGCTTCTAAGATGCAACATCCCTTGACAAGACGTCACACCATTGTGTACTTCTAAGATGCAACATCGCTTCTAGTATGTTGCACGTTCGTAATTTTTGATGCCTGGTGGAAATGTTTGGATGTTTGGCGATTGACACTTTGACTTAGCCTGTTGTTCTAATCTACATTAGCACTGTACACGATATAATTGTATAAATGTATTGGCTGCCTGGTCTTCTTCTTTGCCTTCTATGATCTTCTTAAACGTTGTTCCTTTATACGATTTCACCGTGCCCTTCTCCTACACTCCTCTTATTGTCTGGTGTACCGACCAGATCCTCTGTTTCTTCAATGTTATATAATGGTTCCAATTGTCTCATCATATGATTGGATGATCCATTCTCAAGTATCCAAGTTGGAGTTTTATAAAACTTACGAATTAAATCTTTTGTTCTCAAATAATTTTATTCCCCTGATTTCAAGTGATCTCATTCATTTAATTTTTATGAATCTTATTTATTAAATGAATAGATTTAATAGAGCAAACACAGAATAATAGAAACAAATTGATTACTCATAAAGCTTACTAGAAAGCTTCTCACTGTTATTTTTGGGTCGATCCAAAAGGTTTGGTAGTCGCTGAAATTGATCTATTAATAGACCCAATATGGTGCTTTGACTGACTATTATTGATGGTTGCTCCTAATTATTGGTTGATATAGCACCTTGTCCTGGATTCCACCTTGGCTGGCCTTGACCACGCTGTCACTTGGCTTGCCTCGTCCTCATCTGCACTTTAGCCAACCGGAAGGATACATGATCAATTTTTAATAATAAAAAATTCACTTCTTGATTTTTCATAATTGATACAATTTTTTATAAAAATTTTAACATATTCAGAGCGTATAACCCATTAATAATTAGTCTTGGGTTAATTATTGTCAAAATAACTAGAACTAGATATTTGGATAATTGTCTCTTACCACTTATAAACCCTTTAATATTTTCATGTTTAGTCAGATACTATAACACTCCCCTTAAGTGTAACTTGAGCTGGACATTCAATTGTCACTTGAAATAAACGCAATAGTAATCGGACTGGATTGTTAGAATTAGACATCCAAACGGACAACCATCGACTCTGATACCATATTAGAATTAGGCTTAGGTTAACTATTGCCTTTGGCAATGGTTGACTCAAGCCCAATTATCATTAATAGGTTCTACACTATACTCATATGGAAAATCTAATATGGTATCAGAGTAGGTTTGGTCCAGATTATTAATTTTTCGGTTGTTCGTTTAGATGTTTAGCCCTAGCGGCCGGATCCGATTACCACTGCGTTTATTTTAAGTGACAACTGGATGTCCAATCCCAGTTGCACTTGAAGAGGAATGTTAGAGTATCTAATAGTGATTAAACATGAAAATGTTAAAGAGTTTATATGTTGGGACCTGATCTCAGGAACCGAATCCCAACCGGAAAAGCGGAGAACGGATACGAATAACGAAACGAATTCAAATTTGATAAAAACGAATTTGAAGGCGAATCGAATACTTAAATGCCAACGAAATCGAAGCAAATCAATCGGAAAGCGAAAACAAAGTATCGGAAACGGAATTCGAATTTCGAAGCGGAAACATAAAGCGCAAAATCGAAAACGGATCCGACATCCGAACACAATTATCACATAAAAACGTCGCGCTGGATATCCTAGACTAATCCAAACCCGAAAACCGGTGTAAATTTTTTTTTCTTTTAAATCAATCTCATACAACTCAAAATAACACATATTCCCATTTGGAAACTTAACCATTCCAATCTCACTATCTTTTTGCCACATATTTTTCAAAATCTCAAAATCACTAAAATTGGTCTTAATCATACATATGTTAATCACATCTTTAAAACTATTACTCTTATTATAACTTTGCCATAACCCGATTTTCTTGAAAATCGGGCAGCATAACGGCTGTATTTAGACAGCCCAAAAATTTCTGCAAAGACAAAATACACTTCAAAAATCCAAATCCAATCACACAAAGTCATCGGACCTCCCGTCCGGCATCCTAACGTCAGCAGAACACACATCTACCTAA
>JAOSBP010000006.1:3229745-3240470 GCA_027563825.1 Erythroxylum mucronatum
ATCCAAGGAAAAATTAACAAGCATATGAATATTCAGTCATGGATTATAGCAAAATTTAATATTAAAGCATCATCAAAGATATCAAATCCCTAAGAAGAATTAAAGTTTTAGCCACAGATCATCATGCCAAATAATCCACAAACATACAGCTTAAATAAACTCATGACGGAATCAAATAAAAATTAAGAACAAAGCTTTAAATATTCAGCAAAATAAATGAGCTCTCCCCTCTCCTTGCGTGGTTGTTTCCTTGGCGATGAAGATGCCGCGTTGTTGCTGCTTGTCAATGGAAGCTCCTTGAGAGTATATGTAGGTTGCGTTAATGAAGTGTTGGTGGAGTGATGAATGAATGGAGGCTTGTTGGAGTTGCGTGATGAAGAATTAAATGGAACAAACGATGAAACGTTGGTGAAGTGTTGGTGGAGAGAGCTAAAAAAAATGAAGAGTAAAAATGGAGCCCCCTTATAAAGTAACATTCAGAGTCTTTTTTCAAAATAAGTAATGTTGGTTTAATGATGAGTGAGTAATGGACCCCCACACTCCTTTGTGTATGCGTGAATGCCTTTTCTTCTTCAACATGATTAGATGATGTCTTCATTGATTCTTGTCCCACCTTTACTGTTCACGCACACACTCACAGCCTCCAACGCCGCCAGCTCTTTTCACCATTTCATGATGAGACAAATTTTCTTTTAGCCCACCAACAGACTAACAACACAATACCAGCTAAAAATGAGTGTGGAGTGTTTAAAATAATGAAGTGTGAGTGTTTTTTTTGTGGGACTTTGGAGCTTTCTCTCCTTTGTAACGTGGGTCCCTGTGATGTATTACGTTGATCTTCTCTCATGTGCATGGATACCCTCTTGCTTTTTGAGTAGAGAGCCTTCTTAATGTGTAACGTTGACAGCAGTGACGGATCCAGGGGGCTAGCAGGGGCTATAGCCCCCCCAAGACTAAATTTTTTTTAGAATATATACATATATATAGTTCCTTGCCCCTACAAAAAATTGTGGTTTAAGTTCTTGCCCCCCAAGACTAAAATCCTGGATCCGTCACTGGTTGACAGCTTGGTGGGTCTCACATTTCCCTTCATCTCCTCCTGGTTTCACGTTAATAGCTGAATTATGGGGTCACTTGGTGGAGCCTTTCTTGGTTTGTTGTGTGTCAAGTTGATCTTGGAAGCTCCCTCTTGTGCGTGAGTGCTGAATTGTCAAAGTAAATGGAGAGTTGTCACGTTGGCTCCCAAAACCCAGCTGCCTTTACAATAGTGCGTGAATCCTCCTATTTTTTTTGCTATTTGAGTGGGTCACCTCATGGGTCCCTCTAATCTCACCAAGCTCCTAGCTTTCTTCTTATTTTATTTCAGCATCTCTCCCTATTCACGCTCTCCAGCTGCATGCTTCAGCTATCCTCATTTGCTTTTGGTGGCGTTGATTTCGTTGTCTCTTGTAGCCTCCTAGAGCTTGCGTGATTTTTCTTTTGTCCTCAAGCTGCATACGTCGGTCAACTAAAGTGGAGCTGTTGTTCACGCCTCCAACTAGCTTCTCCATAGTTGCAACTAGCCTCCCTTTATTTAATTATTGTTGTGGTCTTTTTCAATTAAAAACAAATGTATTTCCTACAAATTAAACAAGACCCATCATAATTTCAGATTAAGATAAACTAAACAATTTAATAGGAAAAATATGTATAAGACCCAATAATTAATCCAGAAATTAAGGAAAAATGTCATTAATTCTAATGAGAAAAAGCATCAAACATAAACATGATAAACCAGCCATAGATGAACCTAAAATGAATGTAAAAGACTATGAATTAAGTCCTAAACATATATGAAAATATGAGTGTATCATCTGTTTCGTTAGTTAAATCAACATCATAGCGGCATCTACAATCGCAAACAAAAGTTAATGAGAAAATGTATGTTACTTAGATATAGTAATTCATTTATGATAAAAGCTTGTTATAAAAAAAGGAAATTATAAAAAATAGATTAAAATCAAAAATTTCCCTAACGGGTGTGACATGTTAAATCACTCCCGTGAGAAGGTCTCACAAGTATGACTTAACATGTCACACCTAGGACATATTGATTATAGGTTTTCACGGGTGTGACTTAACATATCGCACACGTGACATGCAATAATTTTACGTCAGATAAATATTTCAACTCTTCCCTTTATTCATTTGGTTGTTGACAACATTAATTTGCTAATGTTGTAAAAAATAATAATTTCCCAACAAATACATTGCATCACAAGAAAAGACATAAAATTTGAAAAGAAAAAGGGAAAAAGAAATGTCTGGGTTCAGCTGGGAGTTTTTCCTTACAAGAATTACAAGTGAATGTAATCCCATATATAGCGGTTATGAAGAGAAAGCATTTTTTGCAGGCCATATACCAGTACTTTTGCAAAATGTGTTGAAAGGAAATATGAGCTTTAATCAATGTTGTCTGCAAATATATAAATAGATTTTTGTTAGAAATATCAATATTAGGTAGAAAATGTGTGAGGCAAAAAGCTTATAATAGAATATAAAATGTATTTACCTTACTGGTGGACTTTAAGAAGATGATTTGAGTAATTTTTGATGTGATCCGAAAGTCACATCAGGATTATATCTGAGATAAGCTTGTTGGTTAACAAGATTTTTGAGCTCCTTAGTATTTCGTTGTCTCCTGAAAAATGATAATTATAATGTAAAAGCATTAAAATATTCTAAAATTTGCATATAATTTTATTTGTTATTAGAACAAAGATAAAAAAAATGTGGCAGTACCAATTTTTAAGATCTGCAACTTCTTGTATTGGTGGATCAATAAGAATTGTGGAGTCAAACCACATGGATAATGCAACATATAAAATACTTCAATTGTAAGGTAAGAATAAAATAGAAGGATAAATAAAAGAAAAATGTAAAAGCGTGATGAAACAAAAAACAAAATTAACATTATAAAAGTTAACTTTTAGCCTGCATCACACAATTATCAGATAAGTATATAAGGATTCGACAATTTGTTAGCCCTCATTAGTAACAAAAGCATTCCACATTGACAGTATAACGGTTTGTTGCCTAATATAAAAACGGAAAATGTCAACAAAAAAATGAACTCGTGTAAGATTCTAAAAGCTATAGAGAATAATAGAGAATGTAACATACTGTTTGTTGGCAAGAACAAATTTTTGGACAGTTGAAAGTTTGCCATCTTTGTTGATTTCTTTCTGACCCAAGACTTCAACAACCATAAAAATATCTATTACATGTTAAAGATAAATATAATTAGATATAATAGGGAAAAAGTCAAAGTTCTAAAAAGAAACAGATAAAGGATCTAACCAACTAATTTTTCCTTATCGTTCATATAGTTGATAAGATCCGTAAAAGATGTATATTTGAATTTCATCAGGATGATGCTATCATCATTTGTTACAGGTTCAACAACAGTGTGACTTGTAATAATCCATTGAATTTTTAAGTCTTCAGTTTGTTACTGAAGCATAATTGGCTTCACAATGACGTTACAAATGATATATTTCCTATACGGCTACAAAATATGGCTCATTTGTTGGATATCATCATTAAAGATATAATAGCTTCAACTTCTGATCCCTGTTAATAATAAACATACAGTTAATAATAAAGTTAATGAAAAAGGGAAGATTTTCAATGAAGAAAGTATAGTTGTTATATCATAGAATCAAAAAAAGATAAACTTTTGTCTCTTCGATGGCGTGCCAGGTGATGTGACAATATGTTGTTTTTCTTGGATAGTAATTTCACATGATCGCCATTGAGCACTAGGTAAAATCTCCTTGATCAATAAATGCTTTTCCATCCTTAAAAAATTATTTAATAAAATAATCATAAAAATAATTTTTTTGTATATGAAATGAAATTAAATAAACTTGAACATTTTATACTTTATAATTTAACTAATAAAAAAATTTCATGGAACACAATATTTCTTGTTTTTGATCAATTTTTGAAGACTCAAAAGTTCCTGGAATAATCAGATCTTTAATTGATTCAGGAGTCCAAGCTCTTGCCAAAGTCACATATAGTTATCCATGTGAGAATACGAGCTGACGAAGATAAATTCCTATATAATCAAGTGTTTGACCCTGGGATTTATTTATGGTCATTGTAAAACATAAATGAATAGGGAATTGTGCTCTGACAAAAGGTATTCCATTTTTTCATTTTATGAAGATTCCAAAGAAATCTTAGTTATAAAAAATAGTTTTCCTTTGTGAGGTCTAAATACAATTTCTGCAAAAATTGTATGATCTTTTAATTGTCTACATATCAACCTTGTGCCATTGCATAGTCCCTCAATTGGATTCAAATTTCTTAGGAGCATAATTGGAGAGCCTTCTTTAAGCAACGGTTTGTGTGGAGGTAGACCTTCAGGATTTAAAGAATTTAGAAAATCTTCATAATCTGCATGATGTCTTCGGTCAACTGTTTTGTCAAAACTTATGTACGAATGCAGATTTCCTGACAATTTGTTGATCATCATGTCATTAATTTCGTCAACACAGTCGTTTGTTGGACACAGCACACATCTATTTATCATCTGATTTGGATTAGATGAATACAAGCTTAAGTCAAGGAAGACGTTTTGAAGTAACCTAGTGAAGGCAATGGTGCATCATAAACATGTATGTTTAATTTTTGTTAAAAAATAAAATCAATAGTAAAAATAAATTATCACAAATTTAACCTGTTAAGAGGTTCATCTTTGTTATGGTAAGGAATAACCAACTGTTTTGGTAAGGAAATTTGATCTTACTTGTCGATTGGTTCTGTACCTTCTCCTATTCGTAATAAAATTTCAAAAAAAAGCTAGATTTGATATAGCTCTCATATTTATTGTCAAAGAAAATTTGAGCATGTGTGGCCAGAGATGTGAATTTAGAAAACTTAAATCAATTAGTTGTTGTTTTGTGGCTTGGTCTATAAATAGTAAGGTTTGACCAAAATCACCGCCAAATACAGTAATCTTTTCTCCAAAGACTGATTGGAGTCCGTGATATCTTGAAATAAGTCATCGAATGCTTCAATGGCTTCTCATTTTGCCATAGAAGCCTCGTCCCATAAGATAACACTAGATTCAAATATCAGTTTTGCAATACTGCTCTGCTTACTTAATTGACAAACTTTCTTCTTTGAAAAATCAAGTGGGATTTTAAATCTTGAGTGAGTTATCCTGCCATCAGGAAGGACTGATGCTGCAACACCTGATGTAGTAACAGCAATTGCAACACGACTTTCTGACCGTAAAATTGCAAGAGGAGCTTGATATAAGAAAGTCTTCCCAATTCCATCAAGACCGTCAATAAAAAAAACTTTCACCACTTGAAGTCAAAACTGAATGCAAAATCAACTCAAATATTTATTTCTATTCGATATTCAACCTTGAATGTAATAATAAGTCTTCTGGATCAACTTGTATATTCTTCTCACTTTGTATTTCTTTACCAAGATGTTGATCATAGGCAATGTCAAAGTGATAATCAGTAAAATGATAATCGCTTAAGCTTTTCCCCATTTGTTCTAGGGATTTATTAATATCTTGAAGGGCCATCCTTGTAACGTCCTCAGGTGTATATGCATTATAGGAGGAAGCATGTTGGTAATCAGAACAAAGATCGTCTTTGAATGTTTCCCAAAGCTACTTAAGGTTTATCGGTGAATAATAGAACAAGAGTGTAGCAAATAAAAGTCTAAGCGAAGCTGGCATTTAAAATAAAACAGCTTCCTCTAGAGTTTGTCTTATATAAAACTAAGATGCTAGCAGTCCTAACTTTAGTGCAGCCTCCCTAAAACAACTAGCTTTTTCACCATCAACAGTTAACAAGTGATCAAATGATATTGATCTTTAACATGTGTAAGAAATAACTTCAAATAATACCTTTCTCCTTCTTTAGGGTCAACAGTAACCGATAGGAGACTTCTTTCTGACCATATTTTTGTATTTCGATTCCAAATAAAATGTTCTGGAAAATCTTTATACAAACATTTCTTCTTTTCTACCTTTTTATTTGTCAAATTCATCTCAAAAAATTCAGTCAGCATTATTTTTAGATTTCATTCCTAACAACCAAATAAATTTTATTTATAACATTGCATCTTTAAATCGGCGGCGGATCTGTTGGAAGATTGTCTATTGAAATCGGCAACGTATTTGTTGGAAGTTTATGTTTTGTGATGTAATGTAGCATATTTGTTGGGAAATTAATTTTTTACAACATTAGCAGGTTAATGTTGTCAACAACCAAACGAATGAAGGGAAGATCTGAAATATTTATCCGATGTAACAGGCGTGACTTACACACCTGTGAGAACGATATATGAGAGAACGATATAGAAGACGATGAACAATACTTGTAAAATGGTTGTATGTCACTGGTGTGACATGTTAAGTCACACCCATGAGACCTGTTCATAACTTGTCACGCCAGGAGACAATTGATTTTAATCTATTTTATAATTCACACAATGAGGCATTTGATTTAAATCTATTTTTTTTATAATCTCCTTGCTTTCATTGTAAATGAATTGTTATATCAATTTACATGTGTCAACAGCAACATATGGATTGTTATATCAATTAACATGTGTCAACAGCAACATATGGAGTTTGACTTATAAGTTGGGTTGGAATTTGTTTCGGAAGGTGCTAGATTGAAATTTGAAACGTCAAAAATATTACTATTTGTTTAAATTATGTTGTATATTTTATTCAACCATCGTAGTACTTTCTTAGCTAAAAATGGATCCTAAACCCATGTATGGTACCAGAGTTTTTTGTCTGACATGTATGTTCCTAAATACATTTATACTCAGTCAAAATTCTAGCTAGTGAGAACTCCTTTAAAATTGGAACACTGCCATTTGGCCGTTGAATGGTTCGAAGTGATTTTCCTATAAAAGGAGAGACGTGAACATGAAACAAGAAATAAAGCATACACATGCTGCTAGGAAAATTAAAATACAACTAAGTGTCAATGGCGAAAAAAGGTTACCATGATAGTATTGCCTTTTACATTATGCAACATTTTCAAACATGATAAACACAAAGGCTAATATTTTCTCTATAAACAGTTGTACCAACACTTGCATGTAAACAACCATTTCAAGAACATGGCTGCATATGGACTAGTTATTACTGTGTAAAATTGTTGTAATACCTAGTAACCATAATGTCCACAAATATGTCCACTAAATTAGCTATTGTGAAGTATGGAGTCGATTAAACACTAGAATACTTTGTAAGTCAAAGAACAATGCAGACATTTAGCAAAATACTTGAGTTTCCTGTAAAAGAGTTAAGGATTATTTGAGAGATATTTGCTTTGAAGCAATCTGGCTGTAGCAATCTGAGGCCTCAAAATATTGTCCACAGGTAAGTGACTTGAAGTTAGCTAAAGGTAGGCATCGTCCTGATTTGTCCATGCCCACATTGGAAATTTATGCCACAACTTGATCAGGTTTATTCATTGGAGATAAGCCAAACTTTTCCAGATTCCTTGTGCCTCAACAACTTGACATTGCCAATGCCTCTCTCTTTCCACTGATTTCTTTCCTTATCAAATCGATACAGTTTCGTCTTCCTTTAAATTTTTAAAGAAGAGAAACGTTAAGAACTTGAAAACATATTAAAAAAGAACAATCAAATAGACATTAACTGAGAACTAAACGAAAACCTGTTGTACGCGACACAAAACGTGAATAAAAAACCTAGAAAATAGAGTCTAAAGAACGAATATGCAGATACTGCTCACAGATCAATAATCGAATCTTTTCTTCTTCTCCTGTGGTTACGATGACCTCTTCTAGCTTGCTTAAACACCAATGTCCTCATCATCGGCGGTCGGCAGGTTCTCTTCCTTTTCCCGCTCTTTGCTCTATTGCTCTAGCTCGTTAGCTGTAGTTATAGTTGCAGTGCTCGCCATTTTTGCAATTATTGGTTCTTCTTTACCATAAAGATCAAACAATCGAGAAACAAAGAGAAAATTAAGATAAAGAATCTCGGTGTCTCTTTTCCCAATTGTAACATTCTTTGGTTTTTGTGTGTGAATTATGGCCTACTTTGAAAAATGTGATTGATGATGGGAAGAGCATTTGATATTAAATATTGCTAATTTCCAAGACCTGTGTTAGAGTATCCCATATTGACTAAACATGAAAATATTAAAGGGTTTATAAGTAGTAAGGGTCAACTATCTAAATAACTAGTTTTAGTTATTTGGCAATGGTTGACCCAAGCCTAATTTTTGTTAATGGGCTCTACACTCTGCCCATGTTAAAAATTAAATATAGTATCATAGCAGGTTTGGTCCGGATTATTAATTTCTTGGTTGTCCGTCTGGATGTCCAGTCCCAGCGGCCCAGTCCGGTTACTACTGCATTTATTTCAAGTGATAACTAGATGTCCAGTTCCAATTGCACTTGAGGGGAAGTGTTAGAATATCCCATATTGACTAAACATGAAAATGTTGAAGGATTTATAAGTAGTAAGGGACAACTATCTAAATAACTAGTTCTAGTTATTTTAGCAATGGTTGACCCAAGCTTAATACTTGTCAATGGGCTCTACACTCTGCCCGTATTAAAAATTCAATATGGTATCAAAATAGGTTTGGTCCGAATTATTAATTTTTCGGTTGTCCGTCTGGATGTCCAGTCCCAGTGGCCCGGTCCAGTTACCACTGCGTTTATTTCAAGTGACAACTGGATGTCCAGTCCTAGTTACACTTGAGGGGGAGTGTTAGAGTATCCCATATTGACTAAACATGAAAATGTTAAAGGGTTTATAAATGGTAAGGGTCAACTATCTAAATAACTAGGTTTAGTTATTTTGGCAATCGTTGACTCAAGCCCAATTCTTGTAATGGGCTCTACACTCTGTCCATATTAAAAATTCTAATATGTTTCAGAATAGAATCTCACTTGAGCTTATATGTTAGTCTTCTTTTCTCTCTTTTTTTTTCAACGTGAGATACTCAGTGTGGGTATTCTTAACAATCTTGTCTTTGCTAAACTGCTACTTGTCCTGAGCAATACTGTTACTCTACCAGGGCCACTACCTCCACACGTTCATCTTATCCCCACTCGATTGACCTATGTAGTTCCTCACGCGTGATTGTGATATAAACTCTGCTCAACGATACCAAAGGGTCGATTTTGAGGATTTGGGAACAGATCATCCTAAATACTACATCATCTAGGCCCATTAAAAATTTATGGAGCTTCTCCTCCTCTCATTCTTTGCTAAATCCTACACTACAACATTGGTATAAATGGGAATATTGGAACAACTGCTCAGCTCGTTCTTCATTCCCTTCATTGTGTAATATGCTATTACAAATATGCATTGCTATTAGAGTAAGGAGATCTCGCTTTTAAGTTCCTGAGCATGTGACACATTTTCAATGGAGAATCGTTCCTTTAGATCATCCCATACTTCTTTCACAGTTTCCATGTATGCCACACTTAGGTACATAGATTTTATGATTGAACTGAAAATCCATGAGATCAACGTCGAGTTGCAAGCCTCTTTGTTGCCATTTTCTGGTGCGTCCAGGGACGGAGGTAGGTGGGGTTATTTAGAGGTTAGTGGTGTACTAGGCCCCTAAAATTTAAAAAATTTAATATTTGAGCCCCCTATTTTAAATTTCTGGCTCCGTCACTGGGTGTGTCTATCACATGTTTCATCAAAATCCCATTCATGAAAACCCAACTTGTTCTTAGCTTTGAATTCATAATCATGGTCTTCTCTTGCATCATGTAGCTTTCTCCATTGAGTAAACATGATGTGATAATCACTTATGGATTATCAATCCATCACCTTCTTTAGTTGACCTGTCTTGCTCATCTTACAACGGTATATATATGCAGATCTCTTTCTAATTATCACTGTTGCTCTGATACCATAAAAGAATATGAAAAAGTTTTGTTCATATTCTTAATAGAAAAACATATTTGCATGGATATATAGAGTAAACAACTTGCCAACCCTAGAAATTCTAATTAAGATAAAATGTAATTTGTTATTAGGTATGGAGTAAAAATAATTTAATATGATATCAAAATCAACCTTAATTTCATCATAATCTTCTTGCATATATTTAGTCTTATATATGCACATGTTAAATATCCATTTTTTAACTATGAAGTGTGTGTATCGAATATGTAAATTTTTACCTCATTAACCTCCAAGATTTAATTAACTAGCATCAATTTAGTTAAATCTCAAACGTTATTTAATTGAGAGTTGGATTTAAAAATCATTAAGGTATAACCAGGGGTGTTAAAGAAAACCCGCGAACCTGTAAACCGGACCTGAATCGCATAAACCGAAACTGTAAATAAGATTAACCAAACCTGAGTTCAGGTTCGGTTCGAACCGAACCTGAAAAATCAAGTTCATGATTCAGGTTTAGGTTTCTAACTTGCGGTTCTAGGTTAACTGAACCTAAACTGCACCTATAGTAGTTAATCGATCCGAACCTGATTTATAAGTTTAGGTTTAAACCTGAACCTGAAACACCAAAAAAACATATCATATATTTAGATACAATTTAATAGGATATTAATAATAATAAATTCACTAGTATTTACTATATTAATTCTTGAGTGAAAAAAAAGAAGAAAAGGAAAAAAAACTACTTTAATTCTATGTTATTAAATGTTAATCTTGAACATTGCTATTATAAG
>JAOSBP010000006.1:3261888-3274073 GCA_027563825.1 Erythroxylum mucronatum
ATATATGAAAGGAATACCTCATAATATATTATTAACAAATCATAATGTTAATACATGAATCACAAATGTTCATTGGCTTAGGGCACACTACTAACAGTTTTCCCATTTTTATTCTAGAGGAGAATGATATAAGAAATTGGGATTGGTGAACCAGCTAAAGGAACATTGAAATCTATCTATCCACTCAAAATTTACTAATCCTTTATCTAGTTGCTTCTTAATTAGTACCAACCCTCCTGTTTATTTGACCATGTGAATAAAATTCCTCTGTATGCAAGATCTACCTATCCTAACATACTTATACAATTCTTGAATTCTTGATCTATTTTCCCCACTTTGCCACTTGATTCTTCTACTTCAAAAGAATCCAGTATGCAATTGAAGTCTAATAACACCAACTATGGATCTTTTATGTTTTTAGTTAGGTTTTCAATATCTTTCCAAAGGGTTATTCTTTGGAATGCATGATTATGAGCATATATAAAAGTGATTTAGATTTTCTCCTGAAATAAAGAAGAGGATATTTCCACATGCAAGTATTGATCTATTTGTTTAGAGTTATGTATTCAAACTACCCTGGAGTTACTTTCTAGGATTATTCTTCCCAACCTTTGGTGTGAATGGTATGTAAGAACATCTAAATGGTTACCAAGAGACCATAGTACTCTTCAAAGCTGCTTCTGAAGGAAATCCAGTTGGCTATTTGAGTGAGTTATGGGCTTTTAGAGGAAGATTTCTCTAGTATTTATAGGGTTGGAGTTGATGAATGGGATGAGTTGGAGTCATTGGTTGAGGGATTAGGAGGAGAAGATTGGTTATTTTGGTGAATTTGCAAAGTGGGTTTTGATTTCTAGACTTTAGAGGTTGATGGTACAGTAGATTTATTGAGGAGTTTTGTATTTCTATAGACTTCAACACATGTTCTTACATAACCTATTCGCTTTATATTATCTATTTGTTCATCCATGCTTAATGATTTCCTAAAAGTGCTTGTAAGATAACTCATCCCCACAGTTAGCCAATATTCTAATGAGATATTATGGAAGCATATCCATTGTGTTCAAATGTGATGTCCTCCGCACCCACCAAAAGACACACCAGGTGTAATTCATTAGTCGCCTTGTATAGGTATCACAAGCTTCTTAATTTTGGTGTTCTTGGGTTATCTTCATCATTGGATAAAGTTGAAGACGGTCCAGCTTGTGTTGTTGTCGATGTAGTTGTGTTTGTTAGTGTGAAAATTGTTGATGAAGCTACTTCTTTTACTTCTTCATGAGTCATCTCCTTCGTGGAACTCCAATTACACATGCTTTCTTCATTGACTTGCACATCGTAACTCATAAATACTTTTTTAGTAAAGGGACAATAGAGATTATATGCATTAGACCTTTCATCATAGCCAATAAAATCAGCTTCTGGATTTTATCATCAAGCTTTGTGCGCCTTTGATCCAGAATGTGAGCATAAGCCACACTTCCGAACACCTTCAAATGTGCCACTGATGGTTTGACACCACACCATGCTTCTTGTGGGGTAACACTCTCCAAACTTGTCATTGGACAACGACTTTGTAAATACACCGCATGTTTCATCACTTCAGCACAAAATTCCTTCGACATTTTTTTACTCTTTAGCTTGCTTCAAACTATGTCGAGTATGGTTCGATTCTTTCCCTCCACTACTCCATTTTATTGGGGTGCATAAGGAACTATTAAGAACCTTCTAATGCCATTCTCTTGACAAATATTTACAAACTCTTTTGATGTAAAATCACCACCTCTATTGGATCTCAAAGCTATTATGTGCTCACCACTAAAGTTTTCTACAAGCACCTTAAATTTATTAAAAATAAAAATGCTTCCAATTTCTCCTTTAAAAAATAAACCTAAGTTTTTCAAGAATAATCATCAATAAAAATAATAAAGTAACGATGCTTACCAAGAGAGTTGAGAGTTATTGGACCACAAATATCGATATGAATCAATTCAAGCACCTTCTTAGCACGATATCTTGCTTCTTATGGAAAAGAATTCCTCGGAAATTTTCCTAACACATAACTTTAACAAAATTTATCATAGTGGTCTATGTTTGGTATACCATTCACCATTCTTTTATTTACCAATTGTTTCAAACCACCAAAATTAAGATGCCCAAGCTGCAAATGTCACAACCAAGTTTTATCCTTTACGTAGGCCTTTAAACATCTTGCTTATACATTCACCAAATTCGACTTAAACATGTAGTTTTTGGTCATTCTACGTGGGCTAACAATCGATTATTTTGGTTCCTCAAATAAAGCATGTGGTCTTTCATCAATACCGTGTAACCACATTACAACAATTGACCTAAACTTAAAATATTGCTCCTCATATCTAGGATATAATAAACACTAGGAATAAACCTCTTACATTGAATGAGAATTTTACCTGGCCCTTTGATTTTCACTTTTAAGGCATCTCCAAATGATACATGACCATCCACAATCTCTTCTTTTCAGTAAACATATGCTTGTAGCCACATATATGATTGCTCGCACCGATGTCCAAGTACCATATCGAATCATTATTGGGGTCGACCTCCTTTCTTTCTAGCAGTACCACCATCAACCCCTTTCTTTTCCTTTTTCTTATTCTCATTTTTCTTCTCATTGTAATAATATTATGTTGCATAATGGCCATAATTTTTACAATTATAACATTGAACATAATACTTACTTGATCTTCCTCTTCCTTGACCTCGGTCTTGATAATATGAGTTTCATTGGTTCTTATCTTCCTTATTCTCTTGCCATTCTTGTTCTCTACCATGACCTCTGTCGTGACCTCTACCTTTGTCTCTATAGCCACCACGACTTCTATTACGGCCTTTACCACGACCTCCTTCGCTGCCGACTGACTTCTCTTCTTTTAGTGTTCCTTTGGCTTAAAGTTCTTCCTCCAACACCTCTTGCTTCTTTTTCCTCTTTCTTTGTTCATGAACCTCCAAGGAACTTGAGAGCTTATCTACGATCATCTCTGCCAAGTTTTTAGACTCTTCTATTGCACACACTAAATTCTCAAATCATCAATTAAGGAATTTAGTATTTTTTCTACTACTGGACCATCACTCATCGGCCCACCATTTCTTTTGAGTTGGTTCACCCCTATTTGTATCCTTGTAATATAATCGGATACACATTTTGACTCTTTCATTTTTGGAACTTCAAACTCACCTCTAAATGTTTATAGGAGAACTTGTTTCACTTGGTCAACACCTTTGTATGCTTTATTGAGAATCTCCCATGCCTCCTTTGATTTTGTCACGTCGTCGATTTTCTCAAAACCGGATTCATCAACTATTTGAAAAAGGAGGTGTAGTGTGATTTCATTTTTCATACGAATCTCTTTTAGCATCTTTATTTGATTCGCCGACATATTACTCGTTGTTGTTGATTCATCGTAGCTATTCTCAATTACATCCCACATATTTTGCGCATCGAGCAATGCCTTTATTTGTATACTCTAATTGTCATAGTTATTCTTTATAAGACACAGTAATGGAACTAGTTTGAGTGGCATCATGCCGGAGGTTGTCATGACTCTGATACCAATTTATTAGAGTCTAATGGTGTATTCAACACTTTTGAGGTAAAGAGAAAAGAAGAATAGCAAGACAATTTCTTTGTATTATTCACTTTCTTATAAGCGTAAACATCAAATGAAAACTCTAGAAATTCGTATACTAATAAATAAAAGAACATAATTCTAAATAATACAATTAATTCTGACCTTTTTTTACTAAAATGGTCATAACTTTTAATAGAGAAGTCCAAATTACTTGAATATGTTACTACTTGAAAGTAGACTACTAAAAGAGCTACAAATTCATAGGTTACACACCCAAAATGACTGACGTTTGTCCTTTCAAAGTCTCTTAAATCAACCTCAAATTTTTTCCACTTCAAACACTTTAACTATTTGACCATATTAATTTTAGATTTCCAACAAGAACAAGGTTTTGGAGTTGAAGACATTCTATTGGTTTGAAATATAAAATTTGCTATATTTACATTTCAGATTTTACATTGTATGATTTTTCTTTCAGCGATTGGATAAATTCCTTGAATGATAGAGAAATACTTCTAATAACGGCTTCAATCTTAGATTAACTGTAATTAAGTGATGGTTAAAGAAATAGTTTATAACGGCATTACGCCTTCAAGAGTATGAGTATGTTGTAGTTACTTCTGCGACTTGTCAACGTGTATGACTTAGAAGACTTTCTTTCGTTGACACTTTTCATTCACAAGTATAAGAGAATGTAACTGTAATCTTGCTTTACATAGAAGAAGGAAGCATGTAGATATTCGTTTACATTTTCTTTGTGATTTTGTAGTTGAAAAAAGAAACTATACCAAAATTTGTATTTTCTTATCAAAACATGTAATTGCTTCATCTTTTATTGATTTTATACAATTTTGAATTTAGTGGTTTAGAAAGTTAATTCAAAACTTTCAATTTAGACTTGATCTCTGTTAATTGTTTGGGATTTTTTAGTTCTTTAGCTTTTCTGTAAACCTATAAATTAGCTCTTTCAATTCTGAAATGTTGAGCTTGGATAACTTGATATCCAAGGATCGAGATTTGTTATCATGTCATGTAATCAAGCTTATTCATAGATATGAAATGGAAACTTCAACACATCATGAAGATCGTTAGATAAAGAGTGAGATACATAGAAGCCAAGACCAGATTAACTAGGTTGCAGAACTAGTAGTGGGTATATTAAGGACGCAGAGGAAGGAAGCAGGAAACAAAAACTACTACTATAGAATTTTAATGGTCGTGAATCCTGACACCCAAGTGCTTTTCTGCGAACCTCTTAAGGTTGTCGCAGTCGAATTCACTGGGGTCGATAAAGCCGTTGTCATTCTGGTCGGCGCACCGTATTCCACCTTTGCTCTTCCAGTTTGCAAACCAGCCTCCGGCGACACGGATGGCTTCGGCGAGCTCTTGTCGGCTTATTTTTCCGTCGTGGTCGACGTCATATGTTTTCAGCAACCATTGTTTGAACTGTTCTATAGTCATTTCATGTTTGCCATTCACACCCACTGGAGCTCCCTTATTCATTTGGTTCACCGGCATCTTGACAAGTTGATTTAGCTAAGAAATGGGTGTACACAATCTGTATTGCCTTGAACTCAGGTTGGGGCTTCTGAATTATATATACTACTCTGACAATGCGTGATAAATATCGAAGGAATCTTGCAATACACGTGCTACTTTTGAAGAGCCTATCAAAGGAGAGAAACTTTACTGTTTCTTCCCCAAGCTTTTTGTAGATTAACAAGATAAGCAGAATACTCTTTCAACACTGAAAAGATGCAGGATTTATCCAAATTATTATTACAAAATCTCCAAAATTTCAGATTACCATCAAGCTGGAAAAGCGATCTGTGAAAAATCTACCTTTCATTCTAATACATATTCCATTCAGATAGGTCTTACGATTTTATTCTTCAGAACATTGGTAGTTATTACGGAAGATAGGTAGGTACGATAAAACTAGGAAGTGACAAGAAAAGGCGTATACTTAAGTTCTAGTAATTTTGACACCGAAGTTCTTTTCAATAAACTCTGCAAGCTTGCCGATTTCGTCCTCATCGATAAAGCCATTGCCGTTGGAGTCTACAGATTTCATCGCACGCTTGGCTTTCCACCATGGAAACCGTCCGCCCGCTGTCCGGAATGCGTCTGTTAATTCCTTTGGGCTTATTCTGCCATCGCTGTCGTCATCAAATGCTTTTAACCAGCTCTCGAACTGCTTCATGGTCATTTTTACAGGGCCTGGGCTACTTGAACATTGGGATATTTTTGTCATTTTTGCAATTCAAACCTTCTTGTGTCACTCCCAAGTCTCAAATACAAGTCCCTCAATTGGGTTTTCAAATTTATACAGGCCTGTCATCAGTTTCTACAAGCTAGCAAGAATCATAATATGAACAAGATCACTTTGTTATCTTGCCAGTTGCATGACTTCTGTCAGAGTAAGAATCTTACTGCTGAAGTGACGCCAGTTAAGACATGTTACTTTGTTCAGTGATGGAAGTAAGGAATTATACTATTGTGACATAAGCTGATATCGTCCTCCAACTTATCGTACCATCTTGTGGGTGCAGACTTGCAGATAGCCTTAGTTTTTATTCGGAAAATGTTGTATTCTTGATGGCGAATTGGCACTGAACTGATACCATAAGAATCTCTCTTTTCTTGAAAAAAAAATTCTTTGTGTTGAGCATAAATACTTTTTCTCTCAAGTCTTGTAGAAAAACATACCACCTGAATTCTTTAAAGATTAAACCAAAAAAGCATGTATATACAAGGTTTAATCAAGGGGAAAATCAGACACCTACAGCTACAAGTTCAGCTAATTATTCTAATTTATCATCATGATCACGTTGGTTCGATCACAGGAATTGACAACTTTCCAACTAATTATAATCCTTAATGCTCTACTGGCAACTATCCTTAATGATATACTGCCAAAAATGCCTAAGGTGACAGGAAATAGAAAAGTTGAAAGGAATCCAATTCTAGACATGAACTAGTGCCGAAAGCTCTCTCGTCGTGTTTGATTGGACACGTTCTACTCTGAGAATATATTTTATCAACGGATTGAATTAATTGTTAAGCTAAAATCTTAGAGCAGTACTCATAGGTAGCTTGTGAGATTATTCCTACGTTTTAAATTGTAAATTACATGATATTATGTTATTTTGCAGCAGTAACTTATTACAATATCTATGGACGTTGTGTAAGGCGTTCCGACATACATGGCCCCGCAATTCTAGGTTTAGGTATTTTATTTTTAAAAAAAGCAAGTTGCTGGGAATAACTTGCAGCTGTGGACAGCTTGCATGCAAAGATGTGACAAAGGCGTGCAAGAATTGAGCCTCCCTCTAATCTTCAAAACTAAAGGAAAATCCTTACCAGCCTCTCAACTTCTTCGATCAAATTAATGGGTGAGAACATATGACTGCACCCAGGTATACTTGAAGTTGTTCAAGAACCACAGTAACTAATTAAAGTTTCCCAGTAAATTGGAGATATCTATAGGTCAGATGATATATCGTTTTCCCAACAAAATCTAGTAGAGGTTGATAATCATTTAAGGAAAATCTTTTTATCTGAAATAGGGATCCTCGGGTACTGAAACGGTAAGTTATGGACCTTGATACCTCTAATCTATGCTTTGCTCCACAAAAGAGAAGTATGTTATCTGCATATATCAGATGAAACAACTTCAATATTTTGCATTTATAATGCGAAATGAATTCTTTATGTTCCTTAATTCTCCTTGTCCTCATCCTCATTAAAATGTGCACACAAATCGTAAATAAATGGGAGGACATCGATCTACCCTATCAAATTCCTTTAGCTTTATGAAGCGGGACGGTTGGTTCACTATGATACTGAAGTAATGCATTGAGTTATCCAGGACACCATGGTTTCAGGGAAGCTAAAGGCCGTGAAAGCAACAATTATAAACCCTCAATTCCCTGATTCTTATGCTTCATTAAGATCCAACTTCATAGAACAACTCTTCATATGTTTCTTGCTCTTGTACCCCTTAAAGATTTCCGAAACTATTAAAATATTTATCTCCCAAACTCCTCCCTTTGTTAAAGGCATATTGGGAAGGGTCTATGGTTAACTTAAGCACCTTCTTGAGTTTTTGAGAAATCAACTTGGATACAATTTTTGTAAACAACATTACCGCAAGAAATCAACTTACATTCATTAATTATTTAATTTAGGAATGAGGCACGCACAAGGTCCTATTCCACTCCGTAAGTAATCTACCCTTGTCAAAGAAGTCTAGAACGACTTTTGTGATCAACTGATCTATTAAATCCCTAGTTTATTAAAAAAATGGGCATTCATTCCATCAAGTCAAGTGCAGGATCAAGTTTCATGTTAAACAGCACCTTCCTAACATCTGAGACACTGGAAGATTTTATTAACCAGCATAAGCTTCTGCTGAGGAGGTATGGAATGAGGGGATGGATTGCTTTATTAATTCCAAACAACTTTGGTCACTTCAGAGGGCCCTAATATGCTCTTAAAGTTTTGGAGAATCATCTCCTTGATTTCCATTTGTCCCTCCATGAATAATCCATCATTAATTATTCTTCAGGTAATAAATTTTGTTAGAATTCTTCCTATTCAAGATGAAATTATGGAAGAACCCAGAATTTTTATCTCCATCCTTAAACCACCTTATTCGAACCCTATGCCTCATCAACGAGTGATAGTTTTCTATTGACTGAGAACATTTAACTAACACAACTTTCTCAAGATTCCTTCCGGTTGTGTCAGTATAGGGTATTTGTGAAGTTCCTTTTGAGCATGCACTAACTCCTCCTTTGCTTTGCAAGTGCATTCTTTTGTATCTTTCACTTTTTCCTTATATTAAGAGTGTGAGTTTGTTCTTAATGGATTGAAGCTTTTTTTTTTTTAATAAATGAAAGCTTCAACACTCATATTCTATTTCCTTGGTCACAGTCTCCTTGAACCCCTCCATCTTTAACTGTTACCACCTTTATAGGGGTATGATCAAAATGGTTGGAAGCATAAAACTGAGCTAAGCTTTTACGAAATTTCATAAGTCAGTGTTTGATTAACGCACCTTTGCTAATCAGATGCCCCTTTGTAGATCTGGCGATTCTAACCTCACTTGGTAGGAGCACAGTGCACCACTGGCAAAGGGGCATAGTTCCATAGTCGCCTATTACCAGAAATGGACTTATTGTTGCAATCTCTCTCTCTCTTTCTCACTTTCTCTCCAATTTATGTTTTCTACAGTGTCCATGCTAATTGTATGTTTGAAAATTAGGTATGATTAATCAATATAAATTGGAAGTATATGGATCTCGATCCTTTGAGTGGGAAAAATATTATGCCTGTCTATCAAGAAAAAAAAATGGGTTTCTACATCAGCTCTACTGTTAGAAAATCCCTTAGGTTTGCAGATTCTTGATTTTAGGAATCAGTTTAGAGATATTGATTTGATAGCTATCAAATAAATTAGATTTTATTTTATGCTGATTTAGATTACATGTTATCCGATTTTTAAATTTTAGTTAGAAAAAGACTGTATAAATTGGCAAGCTTATATTCAATAAAATTTGAGAATCTTCTCCGTGCATATTTCTTCCATACATTAAAAAACCAACATCTACTATGTGAAGGTGGACCTACATCAGAACCTGACCCAATAATTACAGGTTCTGGAGCTCTTTTGATAAAAATTTCAAACATCAGCTACGTACAAGATTTCACTAGAAGTAAATAATTCTATTATCATGGTCTCTAAGTCTCTTGGTCCTGTAATATTATTCATCACAATTTACTCTTGAATCAATTCAAAATCTAAGCTTGGTATGCACTTCAAACAAAATTTCCTGGACTCCATATGTTATCTCCTACTGATAGGGAAGGGCAGATATGTAGCATCTTAAAAATAATTAATGATGCTGATCAAAAGCTTGAAAAGAATAAACCTTGAAGCATATCTATGCTTCAATCTATTATGTATAATGATGTACATGTTAGACTTATATTTTGTAGTGACACAGTTCGTCTCTTAGAACAGACATCTCTCTTAAAATAAGATAACTCGTGTCTTCTTACATACACTTGTTTTGCTCATTATAGCCCGTGTTTTACATTTTTGTGACACATTTAGAGCAATTGGATTTGTGTGAGATTTAGTGAATCTATAATCATCCCTTGCTCTATGTAAGAAAGGGAGATACTCCTTTATAATTTAGATATCGAAATGTTTACCCTAGATATAACTATGATACTGTTTTATAAGAGCAACAAGAAGACTTGTACCACAACGGAAATTTTACATATTTGCTCTCATTTTGTAGATGCATGAAGCACTTCAGATCTGCCTATATATATACATCATATAATACTCATTCATATGCATATTAAAATTCTAATCATGCCAATTCTAAATATTAAGTCAAGCTTGAACCTAATAGAAAAAGGCTCATGTATAACTAATGCAAGTTCTTTTTTTAATTTATTATGAAGCATCTGATATTGAATACATTATCACGACACATATACAAGCAGTGACGGAGCCAAGAATTTAAAATAGGGGGCTCAAGAATTAATTTTTTAAAATTTGGGGGCCAGTACACCACTGACCCTTAAATAACTCTATCTTTATATATATATATATATATATATATATATTAAAAATAATTTAAAAAAAAAAACTTGGGGGGCCCAGTGACCCCAAGTTTGTATGTAACTCCGCCCCGTATACAAGTATTAAAATCAATAAAAATAATTGTTTTAAATTAAAAAGGCAAGGTTCAAATATACTGACATAACTTCACACCGATAAGAGATATATAGCAGTTGTTAGCATAATCAAATAATCAAAAGATTACATTGATGATCAGATTAAGTTACAATCACGAAATGAAGCATGAAAGTAAGCTTTGCAGCTTTATTTAGAGGCAACATTAATACAGAACATGAACGTTATTATGGAACATTTGTTATAATAAATGCCACACATCATTGGAAAGGTATAAACTCTACTTAAGACCATATCCTAACTTGTTCACGTAATCCGCAAGTTCATGCAGCTCCTCCATACTGATGCTTCCATCGCCGTCTTTGTCTGCATGGTGGAGGGCGCGGCCGGCTCGCCATCCAGGGAAACGTGAATTAAGGTCTTGGAATACCTTCTTCAACTCGTCTCTGCTAAGTTTACCATCGCCGTTAGCGTCATGATCTTTCAATATGGTCTTGAGTCCTTCTGTAAGAGTGAAGTTGAAGCCCTTCGGCACATATAGAGGCATTTTGCTAGGGAATTAGAAGTTTTGATTGGCCTTTTCCGAAATGAGAGTGGTTTGATGTGCTATGATACTCAAGAGCCATTAACTTATATATGGTTGAACTAGCACAAACTATATAGTGTTGCCTTCTTCTTCGCACATGCATCATGTGGTTCGAAGATTAGCTTTTGAAAAAAAACAATAATTATCGAGGCCTTCAAATTGCTCTAAATGGTGCTTCGAGCATCCCTATTGATGTTAAAGTGATTGCATACTTCAAACTACATTATTGAGTTCTTATCTTGCAACTTTGAACATTTTATTAAACAAAACAAAAGAGGCCTTTACTTTTCTGTAGTTTATTTCACCTATAACAGGAAGCATTCTGAAGTTAGTGCGATGAAGAAAATATTAAGAGATAAGAATAACTAAGCATCTATCCAACCTGAATTCTAATGGACATATATATAAGGTGAAAGAGTTTTGGTATATGCCTTATATTTATTTGAAAATGATTTACTTAGAATCCAAAATTTAACTTGAAACAATGATGTTTATCATTTAAATTAACTTATAGTTTTCACCACCACTTTGAATCAACCTAAATTTCAAGGTCACAAAACTCGAGAAGTGACATCTTTAAGGGTTAGATGATGTTATGGCTTGTGGCCACTGGTATAGGAGAGGCTGATCATTGGGTGCTTGCTGCTTCTATTCACTATTTATACTTTCCCTTCATATTCTTGTGGTCCTGTGGATAAATATCGAGCACAGCCTAGCTAATATATGTATGTAGATTATGGTTTTGTTTATGATTCTCTCAAACTTTTTCAAGTTTCAGGATTATTAAGAATCTCACTTGTGTGGTCACTATACACAGAAAATGACAGGGAATAAGCACCCATAAAGATGAAATAAATGGAGGGAATAAGGTTAAAAGATTGGATTTATTTAGTTTAATTCATTTAAAAATATTTTGGCCCTGTTTGGCAATCAACTTATTGCATTTAGCTGATAGCTGATTATATCAACTGATTGTATTAACTATTTTTTAAAGATGTTTGGTAAAATTAGCTGTTTAGTTTTAGCTGTTTACGTGTAAAATGATTTATAAAGACATAACTTTAAAAAAAGTTATGTACTTATTAATTAATTTGCAATTGGATTCACTATTGAGTTACTATAATTGGTTACAATTAGACTATTCCAATAAAATAATTATATAAATACTCTTTATTATCGATATATTTTAAATACTTACTAACATTAAAATTATTTGATCTCTTAATTTAAATTGAGTAATATAATTAACTTGTGAATATTATTCAAAAATTATATAAAA
>JAOSBP010000006.1:3308463-3326106 GCA_027563825.1 Erythroxylum mucronatum
ATTCTTATATTTGGCATGATTAGATGAATGAGAAGAACTCTGGATGGGAAGATCTGATTTTCATTCCACCTGGTAAAAGCCATTCGCAACACATTCAGGAGGTGACAAAGTCGTAATTTAATGGATGCATTATTGTCGATGACGACGTGTGCACGAGTCCATGGACATAAGAATGTCTTAGGGCTGACAATGCCAGCAAATTTTGCCCAATGTGGCTGGAGTATTATTCAAAAAGAAACAAAGGTGACAGTCTGCATTCAGAGAAGAAAAGAAAATCAAATCCAAAAATTGGCTTTCTGATCCTGTAAGAGAGGTCAGTTAAAAGAGGATTACTGATTAATTACTGTGATCAATTTCACTTCATGTACAGCTCGCGATTTTGAGTCAAATCTAAATTAAGGGACTTTGTTTATGACTTGTTACTCTGTGAAATGGAAGTGTCATATGCAGTGAATACACGTCAACCAGAACCCACTTGGACCAACATCTTTAAACTTGATCATGGATCAACAGTGTGGTGAACCGACATCGAGTACGTCATGGGTGCATGTTTATTTACTTTTGCTTACAGACTTTCTTATTGCAGTCTTTTAAATTGGATGCTATTTAGGTGTGTTTGGTACTCTGGTACTCTGTCCAATGAAAAATGGTAGAACTTTTAGAAGTTACGTTTCTATGATTTTGGTATTTCGATATGCGTTATCCATAAATACATTTGTAATTAAAAAAATCCACAAGTTACCTAACTCTGCTGAATATGGCATCTTTTATCTGTTTTTCAAAGTAAACGTTTGATTCAACTATAATTACAGATAATCACAATATTCTTGATAAGGTCCCAAGTTCTCATTTCGTCACCTAACTCGCAATCAATTTGCAGGTAAGCTGTAGAAGATTCATCGTGTTTCAAGTCGTCTAGTTTCACAAGGTCTGAAATTTGGGAGATGTCATTTGTATTCTTGTCCCTTTCGTCAATGGTTGATAATCTAGCTTCAAAGCAGACAAATAAACCTCAACAAGTAGAACCTAACAAATTGCCTGTTTGCTTACAAATTGCCTGTCAAACCACCCGAGCAGGTGTCTTCAACGACTAATAAACAAAAGAAATAGAAGAGGAATTGGAGTAAACCATTGATGCGTGCCTTTTGACAATATTTAACAAGCCCCACATTTCTCTACTGACATAGCCCCCTTCACCTAGAAATGGTTCCAACAATTATTAGTAAGTTGACAAATGGTGAAACCGTGTTAGTTTACCACACTAGTAAAAGGCATGCTCTGGAACATGATTATCAGAGTAGTGAAATTTTCTGATGTCTGACCTAAACCCCTTTCGCATCTCATTAAATTGATTCATTTGAAGTAAACATCGAAAGCATATATACAATGGAAAACTTGTGTTTTAACGGACAAAAATGACATTTAGGACGTTGACATGGCAACCAAATTGTTTGTTGGCCGACCTAAGATTCCTCCCCCACACACCTAAGCTCTCCATACATTGTCAATTTACCTGCTTGCCCCTAAATCTTTATCTAATTTTGGTACGATCCCATTTTTAATCCACAATTGTACCTCACACCTGAGAATAATTTGTCAAATGAATCCCAAAGTTATTTTCAAATGAGATTTGACAGGTGAAAGTTGGAAGTACAATTTTTTGCTGGTGGAACAGTTTTCCAATATCCAAAAGGGTCTTCTGACCCAAATCACTCGAGCGAAACAAAAACAAAAACTCATATGCATTGGAATATATCTTAACAAAAATCATTTAAATGAAAATCAATTCAGATATGAACAGATTGAGTGACAAATTCAGGATTTTAGTCTTGCCTCACCCCGCTCCCATAAACCAATTCCAATTATATGTGGGGACTAATTGGTAATTTTGAGGAAAAAAATCTAGAAACTTTGTCACCGTTAGCATAGAAAAGAAGCAAAAGGCTTATTTAGATGCCGCCGTTTTAGTCTTGAAGCACAAAAAATGACACATGGAGCTTCATGGCTTGTCCTCAAATCCTTTTTAAGTTTTACTCTAATTAAGCCGTCTCCATTCCTCTAACTACTCTAGCTTGGTCACTCCTAAAAATGATAAACACCAAGATTAATTATACTAAATGTTATTAAAAAGCTGAAACTAGAGTAGGTGGATAGGATATATATACAAAGACCTCCCTTTGAGCATCACCAGTTAGCGCTTAGAAAAGACGATGGAGGGATTTGGCCTTCAAAAGATTGTGAAGGTTGCACCTTCAAAGTCTTTGGTCATTAGGATCAATTTGGTCTTCCTTGCGTTTTTCCTTGTCATTTATGCTTCTCTTCTTCTACGTCCATCTTCTTCAGTCTATTTCGAAAATGCAGCGTCGCTTGTTAGGTGTTCATTGCGCGAGTGCCATCACAAGGTAAGGTGAGCGTATAATATATTAGTCAATTATGTACACATTAGTGTGTTGTGTTCTAACAATTTGACAAGAATTTTGTTTAAGTAATGTGTTTTTCGATTACCCTTCTGCTAAAGTTGAAATTTTTGTAGGCTGAAAGTCCGGTGAAAATGAAGGCAGTACTCTTGGAGGAGAGTAAAGTGCATGCTTCGAAAGGGAGGAGTGTTAATATGACTAAGATTGAGGTACCAAGTTTCATGGCTGATATGGGAAAAGGGTTGAGGATTGGCATGATTAACATGGAAGACGATGAAGATGTTAGTGATTGGAAAGTTAACGGAGAAACTGTGCCAGTTCACTTTGACCGAGTATCAGAACAATTCAAGTGGGAAGATTTGTTTCCTGAATGGATCGACGAGGAAGAAGAAAGCGATGTACCGTCGTGTCCTGAGCTGCCAATGCCTGAATTCAAGGACTACGATGACATGGACGTGATAGTGGCAAAATTGCCATGCAAGTACCCAGAAGAAGGGTGGAATAGAGAAGTATTAAAGCTTCAAGTTCACCTTATAGTTGCAAATTTGGCAGTGAAAAAGGGGAGGAGAGATTGGAAGCGGAGGACCAAAGTTGTGATGTGGAGTAAGTGCAGGCCAATGATGGAGTTGTTTAGATGCGATGATTTGGTGAGACAGGAAGGTGATTGGTGGTTGTTTGAGCCGGAAGTCGCAAGATTGGAACAAAAAGTTTCATTGCCTATTGGATCTTGCAAGCTGTCTTTGCCTTTGTGGTCACAAGGTATGTATGAACTTCATAACAATCTCTCAGTTCTACTTTTCCAGAAAAGTAAAAAAACGCGCCAGGTAGGGGTCGAACCTACGACTTTCTGCTTAGGAAACAGACGCTCTATCCACTGAGCTACAGGCGCTTATTGCTGTCAGCTGGCTTCTATTCGTAGATATTTTAACAACTAAAGAATAATCATCATTACCCATTTTTAGTTATTACTACTATTATTTAATATGAAAATTATATTATTTATAATATTAATAGTCACTAAAATAGGTCAATTATCAGATATAATGCTTTTTTTAATTAAAAATGTTATTAGTATTGACTTGAACAGGTAGTCCAAGGGAATAAGCTAAAATAGCTCTACGAAAATTGAAATGTTCAACATAATCATTTTTAATCGGTAAACCATTTAGGTTTGGATAGACTGATCAACAACTTCCAAGAAAAATTGCATGCTTGGTGACGAAGCTAAGATGGTGGTTAGGCTTAGTTGTGATGAATAGAATATGGAAGTACCACACTATACCCCTTCCACAATTTCTTATCTATATTAGTTAAAATGAATTAATCAATTAGCTAGTAGATGACGAGTGGATGGTCCCAACATTGGATTCCTGAAAGCTCAGTTCCGTCACAGGCATCATATCATATAAGGTGAAAACTTATACTACCAAAATTAGTTAGGCGCGTATTATTGGACCTCTTCAAATTTTACTTATCAACGACTAGTAGAATACTAAACATCATCTTTTTAGCTAATTCTTTGACTAACATAAAGGGTGACCTCACTTTTTTCATTCTTTTCTAAAATTATTAGATGAAGGGTTCAATTTCTTTGAATTATGAAAATTCCAACAAAAAATTCTAACACATTCTTTTTTTTTTCTTGCCTTGTTCTATTCTGTATTAATGTATTCCTTCATCTAATGTAGGAGCTATAAAACGAAATGGAAGCTGACTCCTATAGTTTGACTTTGCAGGGATTAACGAAGTGAACGATCTCTCAAAGTTCCAAAGCCCAACAAGAGCAGCTAAACGAGAAGCTTATGTCACAGTTCTCCACTCCTCAGAGTCCTACGTTTGTGGTGCCATAGCACTTGGACAAAGCCTCGTTCAAACAGGAACAAAGCGTGACCTTGTTCTTCTCATAGATAAGTCCATCTCACAACCTAAAAGAGATGCTCTCGTTGCAGCTGGTTGGAAGATCAGGCTCATTACAAGAATTCGGAACCCCAGAGCCGAAAAACATTCCTACAACGAGTACAACTACAGCAAGTTCAGGCTCTGGCAACTCACCGACTACGATAAGATCATCTTCATCGACTCAGACATCTTGGTCTTACGTAACCTTGACCTGCTTTTTCACTTCCCTCAAATGTCAGCGACTGGCAACGATATATGGATCTTCAACTCTGGGATCATGATCATTGAGCCCTCAAACTGCACTTTCAAGTTTCTGATGGACCAACGTAACGAAATTATCTCTTATAATGGTGGTGATCAGGGTTTTCTTAATGAAGTTTTTGTGTGGTGGCATAGATTACCTAGAAGAATGAACTTTCTGAAGAATTTCTGGGCTAACACTACCGCAGAAGCTAGCGTCAAGAACGAATTATTCGGAGCTGACCCTCCAAAACTTTATGCAATGCATTATCTTGGATTAAAACCTTGGCATTGTTATAGAGATTACGATTGTAATTGGAATATAGGGGACCAACGTGTTTATGCGAGCGATGTAGCTCATCAAAGGTGGTGGAAGTTTCATGACTCCATGGATGAGAAGTTGCACAACTTTTGTGGGTTAACGAAGCGAAGAAAGCTTGAATTGGATTATGAGAGGAAGTTGGCTAGAAATGAGAGTTTCAGTGATGAACATTGGAAAATAAAAATCACAGATCCAAGGCGGAGTCATGCAGTTTGATTATTGGTTGTTTGTAAAAGATTTCCAATTATTTTCTTTTCTTTTTGTTCTTTGAACATTTTGTATTTTAATAGAAAGATACACATGTTCTCATATTTATTAATTTGTGTAGTTACAAAGAAATGGAAAAAGGAAAAATGGAATCATTTCTTCGCAAAACATTTGCTTATTGCCAATTAATATAGAATCTAAGTGAGGTGAATATCACCTTAATCTATTTAATGGAGTTTGAGTGTATATATAAACTGGTACTGAGATAGTAAGACTTAAAGGTACAGCTATTAATAAATAAGAATCAGAACCAGCCCTTTTCATAAATTATTCTAAAGAATGAAATACAATAACTAAAAAAAACGCCCAATAAATTTTATTGACACATAGAATCTGAAGAGATCCAGTAATACGCAACTTTACCCCTAATTAGTGGAAAAATTATTTCCAAAATTCTAAAGAGAAACAAAGAAAGAATCAAATGCAAAATAAGCACTAATATGTTTATACAAATAAATAATTTAACCTTATTTAGATGAAAATACCAATAATCATTAAAATTAATGATTTATGTTAACAATCTATTCTAAGAATAAATTTCTAAAAAACTCTATTCTAAGAGTTACTAATTAAATTACTTATATTAATAATATTAATCTCACGGTCTTAGTAAAAAATTATTACTTTTGTTAACAATCCATTTATATAAGTTTAAATTTTCAATATTTTCATTAGAAACTTAATAGAATACTAAAATTTTAAAAATTGTATTATATATCTATATATATATAAAGAATTTATTTAACATTTTTCTGTATTATATACTGGACTATTATTCTTTCATTCATTGGAAAGTAAAGGTATTCTGACTATTGACCACCCTTATCATATATATATACTGACTAATAAACTTAACTTGAATGTGGAACTATCTCTTTCTTAATGTATATGATGTTATAGCAATTGCCCTTTCCAGTTAAGACTGAAATTTGAGACTGAAATAATGTGAAAAACAAGACTTGTATACATCGACGACCAGAACTTCAAAGTTAAGAATAATTGAATCGAAAGTTCGTGGGCAGGTAAGAAATTGAAATCTCTTTTGCTTAAGTTCTCATTGAAGCTTCAGGCAAATTGAAGAAAGCTGAATTAATGTAAAGGATAAACACTAACGAAATTTGTATTACTTACTTTCTTGAATAACGAACAATATTAGGTTAAGTTGTGCTTTTGGTCATCGTCACATATGAGGACAGTGGAGGAGAAGTTTAGTTTGGCAAATCTTATTTAGGTGTACCTACTATATATCAATCAAACCTAATCATCAGGAATTTGGCTGCATTAAGAAAATGATATACATGTTGGTATACATCACAGGAATGAATTAGAGTTAGCTATAATGTAAAGATCAATAAATCAACCGCCAATAGATTCACAAATCTCTGATTAGCTAATTAAGGAAGGAACTGCATTTTCTAGGGTGGGTATAAGATTTGGATGGGTTATATATCCGAGTCCAATTTCTCTGTCTAATTTTATGGTGTCTTATTGTGTCCAGCGAATTTCAACCATTCATTTATGCGGGTCCCACGTTTATTTATGTGGGGTTCGCATAAATGAATGACTGAGATTTACTGGACACAATAAGACACCATAAAAACTGGACAGAGGATCTTGGTTGTATATATTACAGTGTATATATGTTTCTTGTAGAAAGAAAATATGACTAACCGGTTAGTCATTATATATAATCTTCCTGAATAATTTCCATATATTGATCATTGTGTCAATAGTTTCTCGTGAAAGTAGTGTTAGGATTTGGTAGTTAGTGCCAATAGAAGCCTTTCTTTTGAGAGTGATGAAGGCAACATCCATAAACCAAGCTAAATGCTGTGCAAAAGCAAAGAATGTTCTAAGTCACAAATGATTGATCAACGAAGTACATAACATAAGGATAATACAAAATAGTACTTAATATGAACTAAATTCGGAACTCTACCTATTTTTTTAATTGAAATATTTTATTTTATTTAAATTAATATAATTATGATTTCAGTAATACAAGTATGATGACATCTTAATAATGTAGCTTTACTGATCATATGAGAGACTATAAGTGAAAATTTTTTAAGTATATAAAAAGAGTAATAATTAACTTTTATCTAATTATTCTTCGATTAGTAATTCTCTTAAATTAAGAAATAGAGTTGTCGTTGAGTTAGTGCCTGTTTTGTTGAGTTTTTGGAGGATGAATAAACATTTTTGTCCACCGCAAAAGTTTTTTTTTAAGAAATATGAATGTTTAGCTGTATAAAGAAAAAGCATTTTTTAGTAGATATAGCATTTTTTGGTAGTTAAAATATAGCTTTTTTAAAAAAATAAAATGATAATATAAATGAAGCTCAAATTTGGAGCTTCTCAAAAAAGCGCTTTTTTAGTAGATTTTTCATATCAATTAATGAACCTATTTTTTAGTCTTTTTTGCCTTATATTTTACACATAATTCCCACAATACCTACAAACTCATCTTCACATTTATTTTGAGAATTAGATAATATTATTTGACTTTTTTATATGTTTTAATATTTATTTTTGATATTAGATTTACTTATGTTATAATCCATATAAAAGATCTGGTTATATATTTTCATTTATGTTTCATATGGTTTAAAATTATATAATAATTAATATATTGTTCTTTACATATTGTTTAATATAATTTAAATAATATTTATATTTATAAATATTTTTTATTACAAAATAAAATATAGTTAAAATTAAAATTGCTTTTTATTTTTATATTGCCAAATGGTCTACTGTATAAAGTTTTTTCAAAAAAGCTCTTTTTAGAATGACAGCCAAATAATCAACTTACTTCTTAGAAAAGTTCTTCTTAAAAAAGTTCTATTGACAAAAGCTCTACTAGTATAACCCCATCCAAACAGACACTTACTATAGACTCGAGGCAAAACAAATATTCTTTATTACGATGATAAGTTGGGAAAATGAGCACAAAAATTGACACCTACAATACGATCATGAGTAATAAGTAGATCTTAATTAACTTCTAATTAAGTACATAAATAAGGATGAAATATCCGGAATTGTGAATTTGGAATTACGATGATATCAAGAGTTTAACGATGAAATATGGTGATGTTTTATAGAGAAGGTGAGTATCAAATCTCATATCAAAAATTAGAAGAGAAGAGAGATAAAAGCTTTTATAAATTTATTTAAAAAAAACTACTAATCAATTTCTAAATAAAATGTTTTGTTTAAATAAATTTTAATTTAACAATTTTGACAAAACTATAATGTTTTACAATAAATATAAGAAGAAACTTAATTCTATATTAAATAAGCATATTTTACTGAGAAAGTTGAAACACTTGAATATAATTAAGTTTAAAATAACTATATATATGAATATATATACAAATTATTTCGATAATGATTCTTAATTTATTATAAAAATGACAATTAAATTTAAAAAATTAGTTATTTACATATTCATTGATATTTAAACTTTAATTCTTTGTTTAAATAAAATTAAAAACTTTCAAACTAAAAGTTCTTACTTTTCCATTTATATTTAACAGTATTCATTATTTTTTTTGGGTAAATAACAGTATTCATTATTGACAAGTTGTAGTTATATTATTTCAAACTTGTTATCTCTTGTAGCATCCTTCCTGAAAAATCATATGAAACTTAATTAATATCAATTAATTTTTAGTAATATGTAATTGATAAAAACATAAAATTACTACTAATTATGATATGAAAGAAAAATATTTTAACAATAATTCAAAATTTTCACTTTTATACATAAAGCATAAAAGGTACAAAATTTCGTACTTTTTTCAATTGTTAAGATATAAATGTAAGGAAAAATCCAAACATTACTAAAATATATATATGTAAATTTATTAATTATAATGTATAATTTCAAGAAAAAAGACACTTATATTGTAAAGTTAAAAGACTAATTTGAAAAAGTTCATAGATTCAAACTTTAGAATGTGTAATGATAGTATTTAAAGTCAAATGCACTTCATATGATAAATTTGTTTATTTTATGTTATTATTTAATTATTATGTTAACTTTACAAGTTTAAAATTAATTTCACTTTTTAATCGTGTAATTATGTGGAGAATAATCATAATAATCTTATAATTTGTACATATATTTTAATAAATATAATAATTTCCCTATAAATATATATTAAAATATTTTTATATCACTTTAATTTTGATAGCATTTGTTATAATTTATAATAAATAATAGTTTCTTTCACCATAATGTATCTTAAATGCATATTCTAAATAAAAATACATTAAGAATAAGAAGCCATTTTATTTATGTGAATTTAATTTGTATTTAATATATATGATGGTCCTAAGATGGCACACAAAATACATATCTAATATATATCAGTGAAACAACTCTACCGAGCAGGATTATTATGTGTATTTTTTGACTTCTTCCTTTAGCTTGGACAATTGGGCTTGGTTCCCTTTACGAGACTAGGCATCAAATTCATTGTAGTGTTGATCTACTTTCTTCTATAAATTTTTTCATTCATTTTTCACAAAAAAAAACTTTACCTAGGAGGACAAGAAGCAAGCACTGAAGCAGACATATTGTAACTTAAAACAACTCACAATGGCAACAGGTTCAAACTTAACCTGCAAATTAAAAACTTGTTTAGAGAAAGGAACAATCATAACGCATGTTGCAAGCTTTCTCTAGAAATTCACTTATTGAAATGGTAAAACAAAGATAATAGACATGCAACTTAGCTAAGGGATATCTTTCTATAGTATGGATTTATCAACCTAGTACAACAGTCCTACTTGGGTCTTAACTATTCTCCAAATTCGAAGTTTTGATTAGTTATTGGGTAGTGACTAAAGGATTGCTATAGCATAAGGTTAGCATTTTAAGGATATTATTTTTTTGAAAAATGAAAGAATTGCATTAACTATAGGTGGATCTAATACACCATTACACTGAGTTCAATTTAAGGATATTATTTTGTGTTATATAATTCTTTAACTTCTTAGAGAAATTTCTACTAGGATGTAATTGTTACTATTGTTGTTGTTTATATTTCTTTAACTTCCAAAAGGAAAAGTGGGAGTGAATTGTGCACATTCATTTTTTGTCATATTTGAAACGAACTAACAAATTTCTTAATATAATGAATATGCAAAATTGATTTATAGTGGTTCGACTATAAAATTAAATAGAGTAGAAAAGAGAAAAAAAGTTGATTTATAGTGATTTGACCATATAATGTTAGCTTAGTTCACTCCCGAAGTTTCACTTGGGAATTCACAACTTCTTTCTTTAACGGACGAATGGGAACTTTTTGAACAACATCTCTTTATCATGGGTGAAGAGAAACCTTATAAATCTTATTTAAGATTAAGAGGAAACCTCCTAATGTTAAGCTAAGTTGTTTTGCTAATTGTTATAGTTGCACAACTATATTCATCTCAAAAGCTTACTTTCTTGCTTACATTCAATGTACATATGTACATAAATACACTCTTTAATTTCTCAAGAATCTTAACAACTCTCTAACATGCTTAAGACATCTTCCACAACACATATTTGGTCTATTTATATTCAAAATAACATAAAAGAGTAATTAAAAAAATAGTCAGTATAATAGCTAGTAACATTATCATTGGTCAATTATTCTATATATTAATCAATCATTATATCATATTAGTTAACTAATATGGTCACATGCTCAGGTTACACTTGATCAATCTACAATTGTTACCACTCACCTATATCGGTCCATCAATGTAAAAAAAACTTTCATATTGGTTAATCATTGATTTAAATTGTTCAACTACTATATCTAAAAATAAGTTTTTCAAACTTTTCAAATACTTTCATGGATGAAATACACTCATTCGATAAAAAAAACTTGATCATCTAAACTATTTCAAAAAAAATTTCAAAAGTTTGTTTGGAGATTAAGAGGTTTTATTTAAATATGAAACAAATTTCCTCTTGATTATGGAATTATTTATGCATTATAAGCTATATGCAAAGGATCATGAAATGATTGAGCTCTCAATTCATTGAAATTAAGTGTATACCCATTTAAAAAACTCTATCATATAAGGAAATATACAAATCATTTATAAAATTTTAAAGTAATTTTTTATAATTCTTATGCACCAATCAATATACTTTTATTTCTTTAGGTACATTTAATAATGCTTTTTCTCCTAAATATATATCTTAAGTGAATATACTCAAATATTGTTAATATGAAAGTAAGTATATACCTCTTATTATAAAATACTAATGATTACTTTCTTTTCGTTGTCATTTGGTTTAACAATTAGTTTTTTAGTATTAACCTTCTTTTTTGGATAATGTGAGGATTCTTGGTAATTTTTTTAAATAAATTATTAGAGATACCATTGTTGTTCCTTTGATATCAGTGAATGTGATACCAATTTTTATTATTCATTTGATGTCCCTTAATATTGACCTAGAAAGTAAAGAAATCAACGTGTTCTTGATTCCATAGAAGCTTTATTCCTTAGGGATCGATATTATAAATCTTTTTCAAATAATTTATTTTTAGGTTTACTTAACGAGCATTGTCATAAAGAGTAATTACTACAATATGTCCACAATCACCACAAATGTGATATCTCACCTAAAATAATTTGAAAGTATTTGAAATATGTGTGAGTGACCTATAAGAATGTGATATATATTCACTTATAAGTTTTAATAGATAATGTGAGTGATATCATGATCTTTTTTAAATATATGTGGAGTTAGAATCTCTTCTTGTGTGATGAAAAGACTTTGCATATGAATTGAAAAATGACATGCTTCTTTCATAGAAATATGACCTATGTTGAATGGGAGCAAATTTCATGCCTTTTTGCTTATACTAGGACCTATAATAGTTATAAGTTTATTATGAAAAAGAGGTCTAAATGAATTTTTAATGACCTTATATAAAAATTATACCTACATGAATACATGAATTTTCCTTTTATTTAGGTTGTAAAGGATGATGGGTAAGCATGTAATTTTTGTACATATTTAGAAGAGGAAAATACTCATATAATGCTTTAAGCATAGGTTCATCATGTAAATGATTACCTTACCTAAAAATTTTCTTGCCATTAGATGATGCAATTGTATAAGTGAAACTAATCTTATGTTTTATCATTAAAGATCCTTTAGGCTTCAAGCATTTTATTCAATTTTTCACTCGTTATAGTAAAATTAAAGAATGTTTATTTGAGGATATTGAACTTCTTTTTTAATGTCTAATTCTAATGCAAAAAATTATTGACTTTATTATCGACAACAATCACACTCTTAGATTATATCATGTCATATATATAATATTTCAATTTCTCATTCTCAATCATATATATATGTATCTAAAAGTTTTTGAACCTTTTTATAATTGAAAGATACTTTCTTTATTTTCATGATCACGGATTCTAAACATTCAATATAAGGTCAATAATATTATAATCATTATCATTATAATAATTTAAAGGAGAAGGTACCTCATCATTATTAGCCTTAAAACATATACTTGTTGTCATATTTTTTTATTTATCACTCTCTAAACTGTTAATGTCATCTTATATGGACTTAAGTGTTTTCTTATTCTTCTTCTTCAATTATTGATTCCTTTTTTTTAAGAACTTCTTGATTCCTTGTGATGAGATTTATATCATACTCGTCACTCTCACTTATGGAGATCTTCACATGCACAATTTTCGCATCCTTTGAGGCTTCAAACAATACACTCTTCTTATTAAAGCCATTTCCTCTTTATATGATTCATTCATCCGGATCTCATGGTTGAGGATTGATCTAAGTAGCTCATCTAATGATAAGATGTATAAATTTGACTTATTGTATGTTATTAACTTTACCTCCTAAACTTTTGGTATAAAACTGAGTAATTTTTTCACCAATTCTAGATTGGTTTCAGTTTTACCAAGATATTTAAGAGAATTAATAATATAAATGAAAAGAGTATACTTATTTAAAATTGAATTAATTTTTCATATGAAATAGCTCATCTTGGTGTATTAATAAGATGACTTTTCTCTCTTTTACTAGAATAGTTCCCTTGTATGCGATTTCAAATATGTGTCAGAACTCATAAGCAATGTCATACATAGAATAAAATGAAATATGTATCACTTTACTATTTAATGTAATGGGTGTCTTATCATCATCATTTCACTTACCTCTATCCTTTAGAACATTAGTCTCCATTTTATCTATAACTATAATTTTATTGGAATATAAGGTCTACTCGCTGTAATTCCCTAAAGATTAACCCCCTTTGACTACAAAAAAATGCTTCATCCTAACTTTTTTAGTAAATGTAATTGTCACCTTCAAAGGGGGTATACTTAAACGTTGACTATCTTGGGTAAAAAGTAAATTAAATTTCGTCATATTGATCTTTTAAAATTTTTAGTAGAAATATATATGCAATAAATGAAATCTACTTTGATACCAATTGTTGGGCCTTAATAGAACACAAGAGGAAGGTAAATTATGTATAATTGATTTTATTTAAAAATAATTAGTAAACTGGTTACTTTAATAAATGATTATGGAAAATTCATATATGATTCATGCAAATAATTAAAGAGAGTAGGAAAAAGAGAAAATTGATGTATAATGGTTCGACTAAATAACAATTATCTTTTTTCCTTGCCCCACTTGAGAATTTATTATCTTTTTGCTTCAGTAGACAAAAAGGAACCCTCAATACAATATCTTCTTTGCGACTGGTGAAGAAGAATCTTTATAAACCTTATTTAAGGTTAAGATTACAATCTTGTTCAAGGTCCTTCACAATATGTAACTCAAGTAATTTCTCAAATTACTGCATTAGCAAAGTCTTATTTTGACTTTGTTTATTTGCATTGGAGAAAAGCGATTATGATATGTGTTGCAACTTAAGTCTTACTAGCCCAAGGTGATGGATCGTGTGCATTTAATCTTATGAAGGATGAATTAATTGAGTGTAGTGGTTTGACATGTTTGCTCGAGGGCGAGCAAAGGTTTGGTGTGGGGGAATTTGTTAAGTCATTAAATTGCACATATTTTGGACGTAATTATTGTTAAGGTGTTGAAATTATTATCCGAATTTAATAGAATTGCTTTATAATTGTTTACAGATGGTTTTCAACACCTTGGGGACGAAATATGATCAAAAAGATGCAAAAGAAGGAAAGAAATCCAAAATACCCAATTTGGTTGAAATTCAGAGATTAAGCGTGGGCACGCCTAAGGACAGAATCTGGAATCTGCAAATAAAATTTAAGAAGTTGATTTCAAGTAAAGCACAATCTTTAAAGATTCTCTTGCTATCTTTTCAAGAAGTTACCTACCGAAATTAGAAGAGCACCTAATTTGGACAGAATCAAAAGAAGATAACGAAGAGATAAGCATAAAAGGGGGAGAGTTGGTGATTGACGCAAGCATTAGCTTAGGTTTAGGATAGGTTTTCGTCGATTTTTGGGCTGCTGCCATTTCCCTTATGTCTTTTACATTTTCTGTATACTTTCTATTAGGATTTTCGTTTCTTTCATTAAAGAACCAGGGATGGAGACTTATTGCTTTGTTATTTCCTTTGTTTTCAATTCAATTATGAGTAGCTAATTTTCTTAAATCTTGGATAAGGAGATCCATGTTACATGTTATTATGGTGAGATATTTTGGATATTTTTTATGTTGTTAATAAACATTGGATATCTTCAGATCTATTCTTTCTAATTGAATTCGTTGGTTTCTAGGTGCGTAACTAGAGATTAATTGGTTCAATCGCTAGATTATCGGAATATGACATTCAATTTCGGTAATCATAAGTAGCAATTAGGGTTAACCTCTCTACGTTAGAGTCGGAAAATTCTAAGAAGATATTCGCTTGATTAATTGCATGTCGTACATGTGTTTCACTTACTCATTGGTTCTTGATTCTTAATGCTATTATTCAATTATACCTATGATCGTATCTAGGTTATTATTTAATAAGAATTCTAGGATACATGCTTCTAGTCATTATACTTCAGGGGAATTTCCCCCAATGAATGTTTATTAATGATTGCAATTTTACGTCGAGGATCCATAATAGTATGATAACATCGGTGACACGAAACCAAGGTATTTTTCCATTGATTTTTCAGATTTAGTTATTGCTTTTGATTGTGATTTTTCTATTGATTTTCTAATATTGTTGTGTTTGGACAAACCTCCCTTTTTATTTTCGTTATTTGTGCCGGTTAAACTCGCTAACATTTACCGTTAAAAATTTCTCGTGAGAACGATATCCATTTATCGCTACTACATTAATTTGTTTTAACGGAAGTGATTTCTTTTATATTTAGTTGCAGGCGACAGCATCACTACAATGCTAATATATTTTTTCTATAAAGGAAATTATGCTTATCGTGATGAATCATTACTCTAAGTCATCAACAATCCTTATATGACATTAAATTATAAAAAGGATGCCGTCAATTTTCACAAGAATTAGGTTTAGTGCTAATGAGAACATATTTAAGCTTTAAGATAAAATCAATCATCAAGTGTTGGCTATAAGTTTTTAAAAAAACACGAAAATCACATCGTTTGTAACATTTTTGCTGAAACGTCACTAAAGCAAGGATTTGGCAACAAATTTGTAAATCTTTGTCAAATCTTTTCATATATGTGTGTGTGTACTTGTATATTTATATATATAATAGTATATAATTTATATATAATAAATAGAGTTTTATGATACCACATAAAATTATCTAGTCCTATATTTTAAAAGAGATAATAAAAAGTATAAATCTATGTAATATTAATTAATTTTATTTTTTTAGTTTTATAAATTTTTAAACGACATTGTTGTTTAGCTAAATTTATTTAATACTTACAATCATTGTCAATAATATTAAATTTGATTTTTAAGAATATGATATTAATATTTAACATTGATTTCTAATTTTTTCCTATATTGCAATTATTTTTTAATTATAACTCAATAAATATAATTATGTATGGTAATTAATATAATGATATATGAATGTATAGCTAATGATTGTAATTAGTAAACTAATTTATGAATGTATAGATAATAGATAAATTTTCTCATTTCTTAATTATCATATTATTCTATTTAATCATAATTCTTTATTTACTATATATATATTTATATATTATATATAATTTCTATAATATATAGAGTACAATATATCAGAATAGGGTTTGGCAATGAATTATAAAAATCGTCATAGAAGTTTCACCTTTTCGTGATGATTTTTGTATTTGTTGCCAAAGGTGAAGCCAAAACTATGTCGTTTTATGATATTGAAAACCTTAATACCCAAACATAAGACATAAATTGTTTGGATAGAGCCTGCAAATAATTAAGGGCCCAAAACAGACCCATTTCTGTAAGCAACAGACATTCTACTTACAAATCAACAAAAATGACAATGTAACCCACAACTACTAGCAAAGCAAAAAAATGACAACAGTGTTATAAGCAGCAAACAAGGTAATTTATCAATGATGGCATTTTATAAATACGGTAAATAAATCCTCCGCAACCGAAAGAACCTCCAGATGCTTCCTAATTAGCGTTGAACCATCGAACGCGATCTTCTTCTCCGAGCTAGTCAAGTTGCCAAGTATGGGTTCCTTTGTCTTGCTTCTCACCTTCTTTTCTTCTTTTTAGCTTTGGTCATTGTTCTGTAATAGCTAGTCATTAGCTTTCTCTTGGAGGACTCATAGATCACTCCCATCCTAGGTCAAAGCTAATCCCGAGGCATGAAATTACTTGATTCTATTTTATAAACTCAATGTCTTCCCTTAAACATAGTACATACAGAGTTAACATTCTCAACCTTATCATGTGAAGTTGTCTCAATTAATAGATCACAAAATTAACGTTGATAGAATGTTGGAACATTTAAATAAGAAGTCTTATATTCTTAAAGATGTCAGATCACTTATTGAGATGTGAAATGTACTCTAGGTTTTATTTGTCTTTAAGGGTGATTGGCAAACAAAAAATATGCTTGTGCAGTGGACTTTTTGCTACTTAAAAAGTCTAAGTTCTGATGATCTTTGCTTCTTCTATGAAGACTTTGTTAATTACATATATCTTCATATAATTTTTCATTTCCTTATTAAATTGTATGCTATGTTTCTATATTGATTATATCTACGGCTTTTTTTTTGTTTCTATTTATTTTTCATAATAAAATTATTAATATAAATTCATCACAAAATGTCGACAAGGCAGATAGTTTCCGATGGCATAAATCTGCTCATCAAAGTCTAATCACTGCTTGCCTTTAATGGTCGATCTTCTTCTTCAAGATTTATCATATCATTTGTATTAGGTCTTTTTCTTCGTTATCTGTATCTCATTTTCTGTTAGAAAGTTATTAGATGAACGTGTGATTGTATATAATATGTGTTATGTAAAGCTTCATCGAATCTTCAAGAGAATGTACATGAAAATGGAG
>JAOSBP010000006.1:3332493-3345873 GCA_027563825.1 Erythroxylum mucronatum
TCTGCAGAATTCGTCTATAACAAAAAAAAAAAAAGAATAGCTCGGCGTAAAGCAATATGTTGAAATAAGAAAATAAAAAAGGGACCATGAGATAGAAATAAGAAATCGTAAATAGAGTTTAGGTTTGAATTCCATAATAGATAATAGAGATAGTATTGTCTATAATGATAGACAAATGAAAGGCTTTTATCACTCACTGTTGTGCATGAATTTGCATGGCCAACCCTTGTCCATTTAACAATAACCTAGTATTTTATTATAAAAGAATTATGGTGAGTAATGGTTGGATGATGGATGGTGGAAGGCTGCAAGTTGATTGGAGAAAGATAATTGGAAAAGGATTAAGAATCACTCACGGCCATATTAATTGCACAGTAGTGAGTTGACATTGCTTGGGTGTGAACCTGGTATCTTATTATAAGAGAATTGTGGTGAGTAATGGCTGGATAATGGATGGTGGAAGGCTGCACTTCAATTAGAGAAAGATAATTGGAAAAGGATTCAAAATCACTCACGACCATATTAATTGCACAGCCATGAGTTGACATTGCATGGGCGTGCCGTGAGTGTTTCTTAATCCTTTTCCAAATATCTTTCTCCAATCAAAGTGCAGCCTTCAACCATTCATCTCACACCCATATAATGCCAACTCACGACTGTGTAAGTAATATGGCTGTGAGTAATTCTTAATGCAATGTTAAGTCACGGGTGTGACACATAGTCACTCTTGTGACAACCCTATGCACCACCATGAGAGGGACACCTCACCCCATTTAACCCTACATCTTTAACATAAATCGAGAAATTTGTCAGCGTGGGTTTTTGGGTGGGATAAAAATAAAGAGGGAGCTTCAAGAGAGATGAGAAAAAGGGGTAAACCCCTCAATCATGAGAGACTTATAGAAGGGTAGCTTCTCGATGCTGCTTTAGAGGTGACATCGACGCCGACGACCCGGTTAAGTGTATTTCTCCTTGTATTTGTTGTTTTCTTTCTCTCTTTGGAAATTGGCTATATTATGCTATACGTATGGATTTTGGTATCGTAAAAAAATGATTTGAATGCATTCAGTGAATCGTTTTATTACAAACTCATTGCTAGAATATTCAATGTAATATGTAATTGTTATGTTAAATTTTGTTTATAGCGACTAATGGTTCGTAATCATTAGAGATAACATAACCTAGGTTAAATAATCTGAGCATGTGTGATTATTGCTTAGATTGGTCTGTTTTTCTCATTTGTAAGGCGACTGTCTAATTAAATCTAGAGAGCGTCTCCTAGGTTATCTGATAGCTAGTGTTAATTAACGAGCTCTTCTTAATTAACTTTTACCTAAGGAAAAATTGGGATTAACAAAGCAGCCTGTTATTTTATGACCAATACTTCAAATAGAGATGTGAAGATAATAATTCAATGAAATACGTTTAATTAGGTGCAGGTCGAGATTGAATGAAAGAATTGGGTCCCTAACGAATTAACCACTTTCATCATTTTTTGCATGTTTTCTTTAATTTCCTTCTGTTAGTTTGTTTTGTTTTATTTTCTTGTTTCAAACCAAACAAACCCTTAAAAAACCTAAACACCAATTAATTTCATTTCATAAACAATACACATACTCTCTGTGAGATAGACCTAGACTCACCACCGCTACAATAGTAGGTCTAGTTTATTTTGTATAGTGTTACAGCGTGCTACCAGTTACAAAATGTTTTTATTCCAAAAGAAGATCCAAATTGTAAAGGAGGAATTAAAAAAATAAATAAGCTCCACTTTTACAATACAAATAAGGCTACGAAGGAAGGTAGAGCAATCTTTTTAGGAATTAAGACCTCTTTTACTAGAATCTTGGTGAAATCAATAGTGAGGGAGCCTTTATCTTCTTATAACCAGGTAGTAGAGGTCAATTATTCTCTACTTCAATAAAGATCTATAATCTTATGGCTTAAGGAAGTTGATAAGTACTGTAAGTTTTTCTTTAACTCAATCATTGCATGGTTCAACACTAATAAAATAGTATCCCTTACCACTAAAAATGATACTCTTCCTAGCACTTTGGATGAGCTAAACCTAAAAGCTCTTTGATACTTTTTTTTCCCGTTAATACTTCTTATAATGTTATCTCCTCCTTAGTGCCCTTATTGTAGGATCTTATTAGGAAAATATTTAACCTTAGGAAGTAGATTCCCTATCACTTCCTTTAGTGCTTTAGATATAGAGAAGGCTTTCTTTGACCATCATCCTAAAAAGCCCAAGGTCTACATGGATTAAATGCCTTTTTCCCCACAAATCTTTTCTTTTGATTAAGAATTTGGTGAATGATGCAGTCTTGGATTTTTTTTTAAAACTTAAGTACCTTCTTAATAGAGATCAACAAGAAATAATTTTGTCTCCAAGGTACATTCTCCCAATACCTTGAAAGATTTCAGACCTATTTCTTATTATAACACAATCCATAAAATCATTTACAATATGTTCTCTATTAGAATTAAGATTATTTTAGCCCCCTACATTGATTCCTTTTAAGGTTCTTTCATCAAAGACGGATAAATTAGGGAAAAATATCCTTCTAGTTCAAGAATTTTTTTAAATGCTATAATAGAAAGAACTCTGGAAAAGATTGTGCATTGAAAACAGACCAAGACAAATTAGGGACAATATCCTTCTATCTCAAGAATTTTTAAAATTTTATAATACGAAGAATTCTAGAAAGGATTTTGCATCGAAAATAGAATTTTATATTGACCTCTTTTAGAGTCTTTAGTTTCCCCAACACTTTTGTTAATTGTATTTAACAATGTATGTTAACTATTTCCTATTGTATCCTTATGAATGGTTAGTCTACTTAATTGATTAAAGGTACCATAGGAGTGAGAAAGGGAGACCATCTATTCCTTTATTTATTCATATTGGGGATGGAAGTTCTAAATAGACTGATCAAGGATGTCATTTTTTAGGAGATAACCTTTAAATTTCACTATAAATGTAAAAGGTTGGGTAATGTTAACTTGTCTTTTTTTTATATATTCTTATGTTCTTTTCTAAATCTTATCCTAGTTTAGTTATGCTTTAATTGATAGCCTTAGAAACCTTCAAGAAGGTTTTTTATTAAAAAATAGAAGAGCTTACTCATCTTATCTACAAGGGAACAATAATTAATAAACTAGTTATCCACTATCACTGGTTTGAAAGCCACTAAGCCTTTAATCATATACTTAGGTATTTCTATTGCTTCAAAGAGACCGTATCATTTTGACTTTTAACTTTTAATTAAGAAGGTTCAGAGAAGAATCACCAATCAAAGTAATCACTCTTTGTCTTTCACAGTTATAATCCAACTCTTTAACTTAGTGATCAATAGTCTATATATTTATTGGTCAGCTCACGTTTTCCTCCTTAAATATATAATCAAAACATTTGGAAAATGTCATAAGAAGATTCTTATGATCTAGTAATGGCTTTAAATATGTACCTACTAAAGTAAAATTTTCTGATTTATATTCACCTAAGTAAATATGGAGGCTCTTTAAGGAAAAAAAGGCTTTGTGGATTAAGTAGCTACATGAATATGAACTAAATAATATAAGTTGCTTATGTATTCGGCTATATTATAACACCTCATATACCTTACTGAATATTTTCATATTAAGGGGAAAGGTAAAAATCTAGTTTTCACACAAGAAAGGAGATGGGAAATATATATATTTTTGGCATGATCGATGGACACAGTAGGGATCCCTCAAGTATGTTGATGAATTATGTTCTCTAAGAAATGTCATACTAGATAATGCTTTAGTGTGGCAGGCTTAACCGCCTTTCAAGGTCAATTGCAGTAAAGACCATGGGGCAGTATCATCCAATATATTGTAGATCCCAACCTTAATCTTAACCAGAATGACATATCAATTTGACAGGGTCATCCATTTGGCTTATTCATTAATTCATCTTGCAAAAATTTCCTAATTGAGCAAATGAAAAGAGTGAAGTTTCCTCCCTAGTTTAGAATAATTATACTAATTTAAGAGCTTCCTACACCCTATGGTTAGCTGATAGGGATAAGCTAAACATTAGGTAACATGTTAAAGAAATATCTTAATATTTCTCTATTTTTTGCTATATGCAATGATATACCTAATACCAAGGAGCACCTATTCTTTTATTGTAAATCCTCAATGCTAACGTGGAAGAGGATTCAGTGGCTATTTGATATGGAAGCATATGGAATAACCTATAAGAGAAAGAAGATTACTCTCTCATCACCACATATAGGAAAAGAGTGATCAAATCATCTATAAAATAGCAATAAGAAATGTGGTGCACACTATATGTTGTGAGAGAACACATGAACATGTCAAATTTCTGTTAAAACTTGCTAAAAACTACTGCAACAGCTATAGAACAACATGAGACTACATAAAAACTACACATTCCAAACATCCTTTCTATATCTTTTGCTAGGTTCCAAATTCACATAAAAATAAATTAAACATTACATGATTATAAGCTAACATTTTGTAGCTAGACCACCCTCTTATAGAAAGTGCCATGCCAAAGTATTCTTCCATATATGTAATCCAAAATGACACTTATAATGATGATACCAAGTTAGGAATAGATCAAGCTAAAGTTAAAATAAGGTAAAGCATTGTTATGGATGAAAACTTCAGTCAGGATGAAAACTTTAACTCCAACATGCATTAGCAAAACCTCCAAGAATCTAAAATATCTCTTGGCCTGACATGCAAGTAATCCTCAAAGTATTCTGGTTGATACTAATATATAACTAAGGACAAACAGAAAGAAAGATACATGTACTAGATTAGATGACAAATGTCTAAGGGTGATTGGAGTTTATATCTTTAGAATTCCTTATAATTTACTAGAACATGTTGTATATTTAAGGTCCTATGTTGGGGATACCAAGATTTTAGTTGTAAGAACTATCATTCCAACATATAATTAATTTACCATTTTACCTTTTCAAGAAAACATCAAGATTACATAATCTATAATACAACTTTGTTGTTATGAAACCTTACTCTATTTATGAGGGATGATAAGAAATATCAAGAAAGCAAATCTTTACCCACTAACCAAAACAAAAACTTTAGGAATCGTTGAAAAATCAATATTGTTTTTATGATATGTAATATTGATACCTGATTTATCCTATCTTTAAATGGACCACAACTTTTCCATAATAGGTTTCTTTAGTATATATAAAAAAAATGTGAAACTACTAGAAGTTCTTCAAACATACTATAAATTATAGTGAGCAAAAAATTGAAGCTGTTAAATGTGGGACCTATGTGATATATATTTTTACAACATATATGCAATTATATTTGACTTAGTGCATATTAAAACAAATGGAAGATGGAGTTCATATTTCAGAAATAGGAGAGTACGTGAGAATATGAGCATTAAACATTATAAAAGTAGTGGGCGCGTAAAAGGATTGCGTGCTTTGGTTTCGTGTGCCTAACCTACTATGCACATTAATCAAATTTTTACTCAACCAAGTAATTAATCACAACCATATGATCGATAAATTATTGATTTTAAGTCTATGCTTAGCCCTACACTTATTTCATATGATTGGCTCCCCTAGATATGGGATGCATATGCTAGTGGATGTCCATGTCATAATAGACATATATATTATTTTATTACATCACAAAATTTGTCGGCTTGATCACCTTCAAATCTTACTTATGACTAAATATACTAGAAATTGGAATAGTTAAAGTAACGTTTAAATTTCATATTAATTAATCTAAGAATTGGAAAACTAGGGCTAAGGATGGCAATAGGCAGGCTCGGGCCATTGATCCAAATTTATTTTATTTTATTTAAGAGCAAGACGATGTTGGTTTGTATCATCAGCCGATGTATCTCGAGCCAGGCCTGAGGCTTAAACGAATAGAGAAAACCAGACCAGAGTTGTTAACACCCAACCTAGCCCTTTTTTCATTTCTAATTAGGGCCATTTGAATAGGTCATAAATGTTACAAGGAATTTTAGTACAACCCACTAAATCTTAGATGGATTTAATAACCTAATTTAACATACATGCTTTTTCTTTATATACTTTTAAGTACGTTAATTTCCATTAAGACATTTCATGTAAAGTTAATACAAGTCTACTTAGTGCTTATTATATGATGTAATGATAGGTTTTATTTTGTTTAATAATATTAAAAGCTTGTTATGAAGTTGTAAGATAATCCAATGTAGTAGTAAAAGATCTCAAGTAGGTTATGGTGTTCAACTGAAGCTAATCAATATATTCTTTAAATTATGATTTTCAAAATCTTACCCTTATAGACACGAAAGTGATTAAGATGATTAAGATGACCTTCAAATTAAAATTTTATATATTGTAATAATGTTGAAATATTGACTCACTGTATATTTAACTAAGTTTGGTGATCAATCCGACTTGTAAATCTATTTGAATTCTCTATCTTTACATTTATTGGTTCAATGGTCTGAAACTTGGAGCTACATAAATATGCTCAAGTAGATATAGAATCAAAATGATCATGAAACTATAGGGTATTATCAGAAAATGATTTAAGTAGGGTTTGTAGTAGGGATAACTAGTATTGGATGAGGTAAATAAGGCTTTCCTTTATCAACGACAGACATGTAGCACTATGATTATAGCTAAGGAGGCTAGTGCGTCTTAATACTGTGGACTGTTGGAAAATGTGACATAAGTAATTACAATTAAACTTGGAAATGAAGGGTTGCTTCCTTTCTAAAAATTGTGACTTATATTGAATAGACGTGACTGTTCTGAAGGGTTGCTTCCTTTCGAAAAGTTGTGACTGGTAGTGAACAAACTTAACTGTTCTGAAAACTCTATATGTACATGAGTTTTAATCAAGATTAAAAAGCTTTTGTTTTAACAACTTTTACCAACGTAATCTCTGCATTCATAATTCTTGAAGAACATTCATACTCTTACAACTTGAATGTTCTTGTGTTCTTTGTATCCTAAAAGTAATTTGCCTTTAACCCAGTTTGCACGTATAGTAGGGGCAAATAACACTTTAAGGAAAGTGTCCAATACGCCTATAATACTTTGAACTTTGTGTTTTGATCTAAAGTTCTCTCAACTCTCTGCAACACCATTTACTTCATTGTTCATCCTTTGTTTTATGGACTTCTAACCCCCATTTAATTGCAATCTTAAAGTATTATATGTTGCTAACATGGACTCTACTTAAGAATATGCTCTAAAAGTGATGAACCAAGACTTTGTGAAGTTAGATCGCCTTGATGGAACCGACACCAACTTCAATCGTTGGAAGGATAAGATGATGTTTTTCCTTACTGGTTTGAAAATTGCATATGTACTTGAGCCCACTCTTTTTACAATTACTTTTCCAAAGGAGGGTGAAGTAGACACAAAGAAGGCTAAATGAGACAAGTGCTAAAAAGATGAATTGCTTTATAGAGGTCACATTCTCAACACGCTCTCGGACAACCTTTATGATCTCTTTACAATCGTGAAGAGTCCAAAGGAGATTTAGGCATCGCTTGAACATGAATATGCATCTCAAAAGCAAGGTGCAGATAAATTTCTTATTAAAAGATATTTTGAGTTTAAATTTATTGATGGTTCCTCTCTTATGGATCAAATCCATATTTTATAAGTGATTGTTTCAAAACTTAAAGATATGGGTGTTGAAATTTCGGAATCATTACAAGCAGGGGCAATTATTGCTAAGTTGCCTTTTTCTTGGAATGATTATCAAAAGAAGTTATTGCACACATCTTAAATTTTAACTATCGGTAGTGTTTTGAAGCATCTTCAAATTGAAGAAGGTGCAAGAATTCTTTAAAAAAAGAAGTGGAAGGAGATCCAAAGGTGAATTTTGTGGATGAGAAGAAATCCAACAATTCTAAAAGGAAGAAACCTGAAAATGTTGATGCTAAAGACAAGAAAAAGAGATGAGTTTGCTATAATTGTGGAAAAAAAGGTCCATCAAGAAGCAAAAAGGAAACAATGTTCCTAGTGCTAACCTTGTTGATGAATGTGCAGAAATTGTGGCAACCACTCTTGGTACAACTGCACATGGAAACATCAATTCCTTCTAAGGATTGGTGGTATGATTCTGGTGCAGTAATTCATATGTAGAATAACAAGGACCAATTCAAGAAATATGAAGTTCTTCAAGGACATAAAGTGTTCATAGCCAATGGTGTGAAAACTATGGTGCATGGAAAGGGATATGTGCATTTTCCATTCACTTCCAGCAAAAAGTTGGTGCTCACTAGTGTTCTTTATGTTTGAGATGTGAACAAAAACCTTGCTTCTTCGGATATCCTGAATAAGAAGGGTTTGAAGGTTGTACTTGAGTCAAACAATGTAATCATGTCAAAGAATGGTATTTTTTAGGAAAAAGATATTCTTGTAATGTCATGTTTAAGCTTAGTCTTAATAAAGTGAATGATGTTTCTCTTTATTTGGTTGATGCTTTTTATTCTTTATGGCATAGGAGATTAGGACTTATTAGCCTTAAAGGGATTCATTATATATCTACAAAAGGACTAATATCTTGTAATGGCCAAGTGAATAAGGAATGTGAAATATGCATGGACGCAAAGATAACCAAACTTCCTTTTCCTAAAGTTGAAAGACATACGAAATTGCTTGATTTAGTACATTCAAATATATGTGAATTTAATGGTATTTTTAATAAGAGCTGGTAAAAAATACTTCATTACCTTCATTCATGATTGCTTTAGATTTGTTCATGTTTATTTGATGAAAACCAAGGATGAAGCATTTAATATGTTTAAGACATATAAGTCTATTGTTGAAAATCAATTAAGTAAAAAGATCAAAATTTTAAGAAGTGATAGAGGAGGAGAACACTTCTCTAATGAGTTCTAAAAATTTTGTGAACAAAATGGTATTATACACCAAACTAGTGCACCATATACTCCCTAGTAAAATAGTTTGGCTGAAAGGAAAAACAGAACTCTATAAGACATAGTTAATTATATGCTCTTGAGCTTAGGTTTATCAAATAACTTGTGGGTGGAGGATTTGTTAGTTGCATGCCATTTGCATAATTAAATTCCATCCTTAAAGACTAAGGTGTCTCCATATGAAGTATGGAAAGGAAGGAAGCCAAACTTGTCATATTTGAAAGTTTGGGGTTGTGTAGCTTCTATAGAGTCCCTAGTAACAAAAGAACAAAGTTGGGACTAAGAGCACTAAAAAGTGTGTTTGTAGGCTATGCAGAAAATTGACTCTAACATGATTGTAGAATCAAGGGATGTTGGGTTCTTTAAGGATTTTTTTCTTAAAGATTCAATGGTAAATAGGGATCCATCAAATGGACCTACCCCTTCTCCAAGTGTTGAACTCTTAAGCGCATTAAGTGTAGACTTTCTAAGTGAACATAGGAGGAGTCAACATCAAAGGAAGGAAAAAATCTACCTTCAGATTTTATTTCTTCTTAAGTTATTGTTTTCTTAGTTGAAGGCAACAAGGATACTCTACTAAATAAAACTCTAGTTTTATTAAGTGTAGAGGAAGATCCTACAACCTTTAGCGAAGAAATGAAATCAATGGATATGGTATTTTTTAGAGAAGCAGTAAATGATGAAATGGACTAAATATTGTCTAATAATTCTTGGGTTCTAGTTGATTTACCTCATAAGTCTAAAACAATTGGTTGTAAGTGGGTATTTTAAAGGAAATATGCCACAAATGGTACTATTCTAACTTATAAAGCAAGGCTAGTAGCTAAAGGTTTTAGGAAAAAAGAAGGAATTGATTACTTTGACACATATGGACCAGTTTCTAGAATTCCATCGGTAAGAGTATTTTTGGTTTTAGCATCAATCTATAGCCTTCATGTACACCAAATGGATGTAAAGACAACATTTTTAAATGGTGATCTAGATGAAGAAGTGTATATGGAACAACTGAATGTGCCACCGGGAAATGAAAAGAAAGTATGTAAGCTAGTCAGGTTATTATATGGCTTGAAATAGGCACCTAAATAATCGCATGAGAAACTTGAATCTGTTTTACTCTTATATGGATTTAGATATAATAATGCTAATAAGTGCATTTATTCTAAATTTAATGCAGAGTATGGAGTGATCATTTGTCTCTATATAGATGACATGCTCATTGTTAGTCTTACATATAAAGGTATGATTGAAACTAAGAAGTATATTTCCTTTAAATTCAAGATGAAGGATCCTAGTGAAGTAGATGCTATCTTAGACATTAAAGTTAAGAAACATAGTAGGGGTTTTGCACTCTCTCAATCATATTATGTTTAGGAAATCCTGAAGAAATATCAATATTTGAATGTGAAAGAGGTAAGTACTCCTTTTGTAGTCCAATTGCACAACTTGAATATGTTAGTATAATTGGAAGTCTAATGTATGCAATGAGTTGCACTAGACCGGATATCTCATACTCAGCGTGTAGACTAGCTAGATACACTAAAAGTCCTAGCTAAGAATATTGGCAAGCTATTTAAAGAGTGTTGGGATATCTTAAGAAGACAAAAGATTTTGGACTTTTTTATAATAGCTTTCCAAATTTTTTGGAAGGATTTTCAAATGCTATTTGGATTACTAGCATTAGTGACTAAAAACAAACCCATAAGTGGTTGGGTATTCTTGCTTGGTGGTGGAGTTGTTTCTTGGGCTTCAAAGAAACAAACGGTGATTACTCACTCTTCCATGGAAGATGAATTTATAGCTTTATATTATACTTGTAAGGAGGCTGAGTGACTAAGGGATTTGTTGTTGGATATAGGTCTTTGGCCTCATCCCATGCCTGTGATAACCTTACATTGTGATAGTGAGTATACTATGTCTAGAGTATTAAACAAAGTGTACAATGGTAAATCTAGACACATACGCTTAAGACATGCATTTATTAGAGAAATGCTAAATAGAGATGTGATCTCAATTTTTTATGTAAGGATATATAATAATTTGATGGATCCGTTTATTAAACCTCTTATATGAGATTTAGTTAGTTCGAGAACATATGGAATGGGATTAAAACCTTTTAATCAAAAGTCACTAGCAATGGTAACCTAACCTTCTTATAGTACTACTCCAAGATTGTAAGGTTTAAAGGGTAATAGCAAGTTGTTTTGTAGTTGTGATCACTAAGATTGTGTAAACCATTCCAAATAATTAGTGCTGCAATTTATTACTCTTAAGTGAGAAGGTTGAGAGAAATATCTTAATGAAATTATTCTTGAGTGCTTGTTTATGGTTATGTAAACCTAACTAGAATACTTTTCACCTATATGGTCATTAGAAGTGGTGCCGCTTCTAGCTAGAGTTTAAGGTAATCTCTTGTATATGATCATGAACTAGGATGAGCACATGGATGGTAATAGTGCTAAAATTATAATATGAATTAATTGAATGCTAAGAAGGTTCATGTGTGCGACATGTCTAAACCTTTGTGAATGATGGTTTAAGCAATGAGCCACCCATAATTTCCTCTGGATTTTGTGATATGTTTGTACTATAGGATGATTTAAGGCAAAAGCTACCTTCCTTTAGGCATTATTTCTTGGTTGTGTTATGTTTTTTCTTATGTCACAAACTAAGTGGGGGATTGTTGGAAATTAGTTTATGATATAAGTAGTTAAAGTCAAACATGGAAATGGAGGGTTGCTTCCTTTCCAAGAGTTGTGACTTGTAGTGAGCAAATATGACTGTTCTGAAGGATTGCTTCCTTTCCTAGAGTTGTAACTTGTAGTGAGTAGATGTGAATGTTCTGAAGGGTTACTTCCTTTCCATAGTTGTGATTGGTAAACTCTATATTAGACCCCGAGTCTTTTTGCAAGTTAGGATTATTTATCGAGGGATTTTTGGAAAATAGTTATGTGTAGATCAGAGAAGAAATTGAGAGATTTAAATGAAATGGAAAGAGATTTATTGAATTGAAATTCATAGGATTTGTTAAAGTGTTTAAGTTGGAAAATTTTCTGAAACATAGTTCAGTATTTTGAGAAATTCGGGAGCTGTAGAGATCCAATTAAGTTGATTCTTGAGGCTAAATTAAACTAGAGAAATAGAGCTACAAATTTTATGTTGGACTTAAGTTCTAATTTAGGCTCTAAGAGTTTCAATTTTTGGATGGAAAATTGAGCTTGAAATGTTGTTTCAATCTAAGGATAGTTTGGGAATATTTGGGTCAATAATTGGAAATCGATAAAGAAATCGAAATTGAATTTACGTTGGAGTGTTAGGATTTGAAATGGAAATTAGTAATTGATAAATTGAGGGAGGTTGGAACTAGTTAGAATTGAACTAAGTTGGAACTAAGTTAGCTAAGTGGATGGAATGGGTTAAAAACCAACCAAGGGCATAGTTGGAAAGGACCCTTAAGTGAAGGGCATTTTAGGAAGTCCAAAGAGGGTTATAAAAGAACAAAAATAAGAGGGGAAGGGAGGCATTGTCGTGAACTTTGGGAGAGAAAGAAGGAGGACGAAAATGGAGAAGAAAAGAAAGAAGAAGAAGAGAAAAAGAAGAGAAAATTCAAGAGAAAAGGAAGATTTTCGTGGGAAAGGAAGAGAATCAAGCTTCCAAAGGTAAATCTATCATCTTTTCCATGCTTTGGTTAGGTTTGGTTGTGTATTGTGAATAGTGAACCCTAAGAGAGAGAAAGCTTGGTGAGGAAGATGATGAATAGTAAGATTCATGGAGTTTTGGGGTTTTTAGCTAGGTTTGGAGTTTTCCTACCTAGATGAGCTATGAAGGAGGTTAGATTGAAGTTGATAAGGGTTTTTAGGGTTTTGAAAAGGGAATTTCGAAAATTTAAGGGGTGATGATGAATTTGTTGATTGTTGTTGGATTTGATTAGGGAATCAAGGGGCTATTCAAGGCCAAGAGGAAGGAGCCATTGGTTTGGAATTCTCAAGGTTATAAGGTGGGTAAACCCTTTATGGTTTTTGGTGCAAATGGGCAAATGTTTATTGTGTGCTAAATGCTTAGTTAAATTGTTGATAGTTCATTATGATGAATGCCACTATAATGAAATCATTGAATTGTGTTGATGACATGTCATGCATGGACAATGTTTGACATTTTGCTTAAGTGCTATGCCTTGTATCATGGCATTTTGTTTAAGAAAAATCATGAGAAAATAAGAATGTGATTATGCCATGTTATGCATGAATAAATGCTTGGCATTTCGATACGATTGTATGCCATTGAGTGGTAATCATGGCATTTCGATATATGAACATTTGAATTTGGATTATGTGCTTGTGTGGGCGAGAGTGGAACCGTTTTGAGTCACGTGCACGTCGACGACCTAAGCCTTCTCCCGGCTGCCCGCTTGTGGCCCACGAGATCCGAAATGGACTCGT
>JAOSBP010000006.1:3466094-3479603 GCA_027563825.1 Erythroxylum mucronatum
TAATAATAATAATAATAAATTAATAATCATAATAATAACTTATTAAAAATTAATAATAATAAGAATAACTTATTAAATAATAATAATAATCAGGGGCGAATCTAGAAATTTTTTTAAGTGGGGGCAAAATTTTAATGGGAGAAAATTTTTATTTTTAGTGGGGGCAAAATTTTAATTGGGCCAAAATTTTATTTTTTTATACCATCAAATTTTAAAATAATAAGTTTTTTAAGTAAAATTTTTTGGAGGCACCCCCACTTGCCCCCAATGTGGCTCCGCTACTAATAATAATAATAATAATAATAATAAATAAAAAAAAACTAAAAATATTTTTGTTTTCAGCTTTTTATTAGAAATCTCAACTAAACAAGTTTTTGTTTTCAGTTTTTATATTGCAAATATCAACCAAACAGATTTTTGTCTTTTTAGGAACAAAAACCGAAACTAAAAACAGGAAACAGAAATTAAAAATAACAGAAAAATAAAAGTGGAACCAAACGGCTCCTAAGCCTCCAAAGCTTGTACTTGTACGTGTTAAGCCTTTACATGTTGAACTTGCTTATGTTAACCAACAGGTATATATTGAGCTTCTATCCGATAAGTAACAGGTATTGAACTTACATATATTGTGCATGTGTTGAGATAGGTCGATGTCTATGTATGTTAAGCATACATGTGCTGAGTTATAATTCAACTTATCACTTTTGGAGATTAAATCTTCTTTCCTTTCAAATGGTATATTTACTTTAAAATCTATTAAAGAAAACACTAAATATTATATTATTGATTATTAAAATATTTTTATTAATTGTTTATTATTATTACTCGAAATGATAAGTTTAATAAGAGTACATATTTATACGAGTTAAGTCATCTCACAATAAACGTTAATTTGGGGAAAATCTGGCGTGGACTTGATCGTTCACGAACGTGGCATGCGCCCTACAATTGAGTGCTGGTCTCTGTCTACATCATTCATCGTGCCTTCGATTCGCCACTGATACGGAAATAGCAATCTTCTTACAAAGCCCCTTGCGATCCTTTTCCGAGTTGTATGCACTTAGGTTATAATTGCCGTCAACTTGTACAATCATGCACGCGAGGATTGTAGAACGTACGTGCAATTAAGAACAACATATACTCCATACGTGTCAATTTTTGATTTTGTTTGAGTCATGTGTGATTGTAATATATTGGATTTATGCCTTCTTTGTCTGACAGGAGAATCTATTGGGAATACTTGAGTCAGAAATCATAAGGCAAGTGTCATCTTCTCACATAATGCTCTTATCACAACTAAGAATCCACCACAACATATCAACATTTCCACTTCCTACCTAGCTATATTCTTCTAGAGTTGTGAAGGGGTCTCCGTTCCCATAATGAATAAAGCTTAATGCTACTCTTGAACACGATGTTTCGATCAAATTGGTTTTCTACTAGTGTTGATATGATGGTTTTCCAGTCTAGAACAAAATTGGAGGTGTGACCAAACTACTGGCTGCGACGTTGAACAAAAACTTTTTTTTTTGAGAAGTGACGTTGAACAAATTTTGTTCAGGCATAGGTCGTTGTAAATTGCATTGTTGTCGGGTGTATGCGTGCCACGATCGCAGTACATGATAATGTTGCTGTCTTGTACGCAAACAAGATCGAAACATCATTGGAAGGATGTAATTTTCTATATTTGGTACATTGAAAATCTGAGTTTGTTTAGTGAAAATATATGTCTTAGCAAGTTTTGTGGTAAAAAAGTCAGGTTAACTTTTGTCACGTTTCAAAGTACAAATAGAACTTCAGATTATATATATCATTCATGGACTACTGAGACTCATCATAATCATATCAGATAAGGTGACATACGGATAGTGACTGAGCCAGGAATTGAAGATAGGGAGTCTAAATATTTAATTTTTTAAATTTTGAGGGACCAAGTGCACTACTAACTTCTAAATAACTCCATCCTAATATATATACACATATATATATACATACATACATACATATATATATACATATATACATACATACATATATATATACACATATTATACATACATACATACACATATATATATATATATACATAATTATTTAATAACTTTGAGGGAGGGGGCCCAGTGCACCATTGGCCCCATCTCCCTCCGTCCCTGTATACGGATAATGTGATAGCATTTCATATGAATAATAATGGATTACTTCCCTTACCTATTGTAAATACTAATGGATTACATCCATCAAGGCCATACTTCGAAACAACTTTCTTCCATGGCTCCCTGGTTGCAATTAAATTAGTTATAAGCTAAATCGCATGGATTGCATGATACTGAGTACCGTCATAAGAAAGCAGCCCAACCCGTATACGTTGATTTTGAGAAGAGTATATGTTGAAAAAACCTCCAACGTTATATTTTAAGAGAAAAATAGTACAACTTATATACATATAATACAACGACTAAATTAACGGGTACAAAAATAAAAGACGAAAAACAGTCTTCAGGATACTTCTAAGATTATAAGATTATGTTATGAGATATATATATATATATATATATATATATATATACTTCATAGTTATTTTTAAAAAACTTATAGAATACCCCTAAAAAAAACTTATAGAATATTTGAAGATAATCTCAATACTCCTCTCAAATTGGAGCATGAAGATTTTATAGGATGTTATTTTGATTTATTAATTAGAATTATTTTTTCTTTTGGATATATTTTGGTGCTTAAATAAGAAAATTAATATTAGTTTTGCTTTAGGTGATGAAAAAGAGATATTGCATCAAATTGAGACATTATTGGACAAATTTTAGAAAAAGTAAACAGATTATTGCAGTGGATAAGGCAGATCATGCTTAATGTCAGTTGAAGAGTTGAAGTTTAATTAGGAAACTTCTTTCTATTTTTATTATGTAGGGATTCGGATTTGTTTTACATAGGAATCTTTGCAAAATAGGATTATACTGGGGTTTGAGTAGAAAAACAATAGAAAGAGATATCTTCCACCTCTATCCAACCTTCTTCTTTTCATTTCTTTTAATTTTTCTCTCAATCTTTCATCTTTCTTTTATCTTTGGTGTTGAAACTTATGTCATATGTGGCTAAACTCAATTATTTTGATTCAAGGGGATTCAAAACTCTAGTTGTAATTTGTGAGGATTTGTTCTAAACTTTTATTCATGTTTTAATTCAAGTACTTCTTGTTTTGAGTTCTTATATTTGATGAATAATTAATATTGATTGATCTGGAAAATTAATTTAATATTAATTATTCTATAGCTATCTATGAATTCAATGAATTATAATTGTCACAAAGATTGGTACAAGTAACAAATATATTATTTATGAATTTGCATATTTAACATATGAGAAATATGAAAACGAAGTTGAATAGTTGCAGCTATCTCAATTTTTTACTTTAGGGTTTAGTTTCTTTCACTGAGCTTATTGCTATCATTTAATTGATATTGAACGCTATCAAACCTAGTCAATTGATGCTAAGTTTTGATTTGAATGTTGGGTTTGAACCAATTAATTTAGAAAATTTTGAGACTTATTATGTCTATCCTAATATATTTCGAACTAACTACTTAAATTGCGGCAATTATTCTTTTTAAACCAATGATTAATGTTATAATTAGATGAAATCTTTCACCTGTATCGAAGTTAAGTACTCTTGAATTTCTCACTTTTATAGTTAGTTAATTTATTTTGATTTCTTGTTAATTTTAGTTAATTATTTAATTATTCAAAAACCTTCACTTTATTTTATTAATTAAAATTAAGAAATTAGTGTCTAGTTTTATTAGGATTCAACCTGGTTCCATGACTACTATAAGAAATTGAAGAATTGGAATTAATTTTGAGGGTTTCGACAACCTAATCAAGTTTACAAATGTCTAACATACTAAGCAAATGATGAGATTGAGCTTATCTAAGTGTTTTGGGGAATAGATCATTGAGTTGTTGAGTTAAAAAAATGTGTGCAATCATGAATAAAGTTACTATCAATTTTAATATTTATATATTCATGGAAAATCATATTAGTCGATGTAAAAAGCAATTTAATTATCATAGAAAAGAGACATAGGAGATGACATTGATACTTTTAAGTCTTCAAGTAAGAATTAGCAATAGAAGTTTACCATTAACAGTAGTTATTGACCTATATTCTACTTCAATCTACAAATGAGAAACTATAGTTTCTTTCTTCGACTTCCAAAAGATTGGACTATAACTAAGGAATGTGACATAACCTATAATTAAGCATCTAGTTATTGGATATCTTGCAGAATTTGAGTCATAGTAAGCAATTGATTGCAAAAGATTAGTAGAGGACAAAAAAATGCCTTGGCCTAGCATTGCTACAAAAATTGCTCCTTCTAAGTCAAGTGACAATTGTTATTTCTTTGCGGAAGGGAATGCTTTTCTTACAAGGTCAGTGAAAAATTTTTGGTAAAAGAGGGTTTCAGTTCTATGGATAAGTTATTGGACCATAAACAATTAAAAGATTAATTAGCTTTTTCCATCTTTCATTGTGCCAGATGTCTTTGGTGTCTCACATTTACAGTGTGATAGTATTATCGCATATTTGTAATTCTTGCCGTAAGATTTTGAGCTTAGTATAATATTTAGTCACAGACGTCCATCTCTTTAAAGTGTATTAGGAAATTCTTTTTCTATTTTATAAACTCGAGGTGCGTTATTTTGCCTATACATCACATATCTTTGTCTATCTTGAATTATCTTTGGATAAATAACACTCTCATATATACCTTTGGACAAAGAATTTATTATACGCGCCTTTACCATTGAATAATTCTTTTCCCATCATTAAAAATTTGTTGATATTGCACTCAATATTGTTAGGCTACCATCAATGAATCTGCCCTTAATTTTGGCATATAGGATTATTTATATAGCATTCTTCCATGCTATAAAATGTTTTCTTAATTTTAAGAATTTTGATTAAGGTTGAAAGAATTCCCAATGTTTAATTTATCACGTATAATTTGGAGAAATTGGTTTTTAAAGGAATAACTCTTACAATTTATGAGATTGGATTAGGTTTAATCTAAAAGAAAATGATAAGAATTATAGTGAGAGAAGTAAATAAAGAGAGAAGTATTCTTCTTGCCATTATAATGATATAGGTATAGTATATATTAAGCTCTCTCCCTTTATTCAACAAATCTCCTCTTTTTTAACCATTTTCTGAATTTAGGTAACTACTACCACTTGGCTATAGAAAGGAAGGACATGAATCTAAGCTAGATCTTTTTTACGTTAGTCAATGGTCCTAGCTCTTTTAGCTGCTTCTAAAGGATATTCCTTTAGGGTTTTTCACATTAGCCTGTATCCTCACTCTTATATTGTGGACTTTCACTTATTATATCCTTTCCCTTCATTTTATCCAATTTCACCAAAAGTAATGTCGCATCTGTGACCTTTCCTTAAACTGATCCTTATCCCTAAGAATTAAAATAAAGATAGAGCTTCATTTTTTAGCCATCTCCCAAATTGCTTCTTCTCTAAGCATATGCTTCCATTTAATAAACCATTCGATCACTACCTAGTTATGCTTCTTGGTAATCCTCTTATCAATGAAAGCTTTGGGTTCTTTTCAGTTAGCAATGATAGATGCAATAAGTACATCAATGGTAGTTGGTACTAGACCATAATGTTTCTTTGGAAAAGACATAGGAAAAGTTGGAAGAATGTTGGCCCTTAGAGGAAGTTTTAGGGTGTAAGCTCTAGCTCCCACCTTAGAGAAGATGAGATAAGGCCCAAAAACACTTGTCGTCAACTACTAATTATCTCTATGTTCAACAAAGGATTGTCTATATGGTTGTAGCTTAAGATAGACCCATTCACCAACTTGGAACTCCCTCTCAGACCTGTAATTATCTATTAGTTGCTTCACTATATTCTTTGCTTTCTGCAAAATATGTTTGAGCAGTTGAATGCAATTCTCCTTTGCAGTTAAGCTTCTATCTACAGCCTCCATCTTACTTTCTCATAGTAGATATGGCATGTGGATTGAGGGATGTTGTCTATAGATTACCTTATAAAGAGTGCTTCTAAATACTGATTGGTTGTTAGTGTTATACCAGAATTCTACTAAAGGAAACCAATTAGCCTAATCCGTGGGTTATAATGAACACATACACCTCAAGTAGCTCTTTAGGAACTTATTAAGTACCTCTGATTGGCCATCAATATGAGGATGATATAAATTCGACATCTTTTGATTTATATCCTAAATGTCTAGCAATTTTTTTCCAAAAATTATTAATGAATACCTTATCTTTTGTTAAAAAACTGATCTTGGGAACCCACGCAACTTATATATATTGTTAATAAATACTTTAGCCATATTCAATACAATAAAAGAGTGGTTCAACACAAGGAACTGCTCATATTTACTTAGTCTATTAGTGACCACCATAATCACATCTTTTCCTTGGGATTTGGAAGACTTTATGAAATCTATTGCAATATCCTACCATATGTAGTTAGATATCAGTAGCGTTTGAAGCAGGTTAAGTTGAGTTGCATTATTTGACTTACACTTATGACAAGTAAGGCATTCACTTATATGATGGGCCACATTTACTCTTATTTTTGGCCTACAGAAAAGTTTGGATATTCTCTTCATTATTGCTATTATGCCATAATGTGCCCCTTAATGTGAATTATAAATCTAAATCATTATTGTTTTCCTTAGTCCATTATGATTGCTCACCACGAGCTTGTCCCTTCTTCTTAACTATTGGTCTTCTAGCTAAAGAGAGGATAAGAGTTACCATCATTTTGAAGATCAAGGATCAGTGCTATGAGGTTATCATCTTTATCACAAGATTCTCTAATCTAATCATATAAATCAAATTGAATGAAAAATACTGCTAGATGCAATAACTCTACACGTGTAGATCTTGGCAGTGCATTAGTTACCTTATTCTCCACCCCCTTCTTATAACTTAATTTATAGTCAAACCTTAGAAGCTTTGATAGCCATATTTGTTGAAAAGGTGTTGACAACCTATTTTCAGAAGGTGCTTTAGGCTTTGTTGTTCAACCTTTATTACAAAATGTCTGTCTAGCAAATACTAACTCTATTTTTGTATAACATAAATAATAGTTCGTAGTTCCTTCTCATAATTAGAGAGAGATACATGTTTGGGTGCCAAGGCCTTGCTAATAAAGGCTATAGTGTGTCCCTTCTACATGTGGACAACCCCTGTACCATTTCCAGATACATCAATTTCAATTATGAAGGTGGCATTAAAGATAGGTAGGGCTAACACAAGGTGTTTTGTCATGACCTACTTAAGTAAGGAAAAAAACTTGGTTTGCTTTTTAATTCCACCCAAAATCATCTTTCTTTAGTAGTTTATGAAAGGGTTGGCTATCTTACCATAATCTTGAATGAATCTCCTGTAATACCTAGTTAAATTCAGAACCCCTTTAGTTGTTTCAGTGTTTTAGAAATTGACCAATCTAACACTACCTTAATCTTACTAGGGTTAGTAGTTACTCCCTCATGAGAAATAAGCACCTTAGATACTCAATTTGAGTAACCCCAAATGCACATTTGCTACGCTTGGCCACCAAATTGTTCTGCTTAGATTTGTCAAGAATAACCTTCAGGTGTTGTAAATTTGTAGACCAACTTGGGCTATAAACCAAAATGTCATTAAAGAAAACAAAAACAAAATCTTCTTAAATAAGGCTTGAATATATGATTCATTAACCCTTGAAAGGTTGAAGATGCATTAGTGAGCCCAAATGGCATCACCAAAAACTTGTAGTAACCATAATAGATCCTAAAGGCAATTTTATGCACATCTTTAGAATCTACTACGATCTAGTAGTATCTTGATTTAAAGCCTACCTTAGAGAAGTATTTTATTCTATGAAGCTCATTAAAAAGTTCTTCCATCATAAGGAAGGGTAATTTGTTGAGTGGTGGCTTTATTAAAAGCCCTATAATAAACACAAATCCTCCACCCCCATCTTTCTAGATCACTCATTGGTCTAGCAACTCCTATATGAGCTGCTCAATTACATTTTTCTAGATCATTCAATGTTACTTTGCCTTATCACTCTTTGGTCTAGTAACTCCTATATAAAATGCTCAATTACATGTTTCTGGATCAAAGGTTACTTGTAAGGCCTAAGGTTTATATGGTTTGTTTCTTCTAAAAATGGATTTTAATGGTCAAAGCCATAGCTAAAAGGATGTAATGAAGTGGGACCCTTAATGATCTCTGGGAATCTATTTAATAACCACTGTATCTTTGAAAAAGGCATATTAGTACACTGAATTGGGTGAATTTGCATATCAGGAAGTGGGTTTTGCTTATGAACAACAAAAAGCTACATCATGGATATTCCCCACCCCCCTATTGTAATGCCTTGTCTATTTTTTTATTTCCGTACAGTCTTAACCCCCTTTTCTAGTAGTTCCTCTTAATACTACTCTTCTCTTATGCACATGACATACTATCGAGTGGTTTATAAAGTCAAAGTGCACCTTGCCAAAAGAAGTAAACCACTGTACTCATAAAACTATATCACACCTTTAAGGGGCATTAAAAACAAATATGTAGTAAAAGGGATACGTTGTATAATCCACTGGGAATCTTTAATCATAGCGTCACAAGCTACTCTGCCTTCATCCATAACTCTTACCATCATAGGGCTTTTCTTGATGAATTTGTATCCTAGCTTATGAGCTAAAGATATGTCAATGAAATTGTAGATGCTTTTGGTATCCAACTGCATTTGTAATTTCCTTTTTTCCATATGGCCTGCCACTCTCATTGTTTGGTAGTCAGCAAACCCTGCTAGTTCATGCATACAAATTTATGTGAACTTATTTGTAAACCCCTCGTCCTCTTTTTGCTTAAGTTCTTCCTCTAGTTCTTCTATCTCTGAATTATGATTTTCTTCCCTTATAGTTATGGCCAGCTATAAAATTTTCATCACAAAAGAAATATAAGGGACAAGGTTCTTTTAGTTGGGTTTAGATTGAAGGGAGCCCTTGTAGATTTTTGTGGTGAAGCCCAAGTTTTTTTGTGTTGAGCTTGATAGTTTGATGAAGGGATTTTATACAGTGGGTTTTCTATTTATGGGATAGTTAATAAAGGTTGTTTATAAGAGAATTTGATTTTCTATTGACTAAGATTGGTTTATTGTATTTTGGCTAGAGCAAAGACATCTTGCACGGTTTTAGGGTGAAACATTCTAACCGGATATTTCACTTCCTCCTCGACCAGTCAAGAAGCAACTGAGTGTGTACTTGGGGAATAATTTCAACTTGTTGATAATACCATCGAAAACATCACAGTAGTCTTTAACAGAAATAGTTTTCCACAACTCCATTAATTTAGACATAGTATCATCATAAGGTTCCACAAATCTAGTTCTGAGATCTTTAACATACTCATCCCAGGTAGAAGTCAGCTTACCTTTCCTTTTATATACCCTTGATGTCACTACAAAGGCTTATTCTCAACATGTATTGAAACTAGATGTAGCTTGGTATACTCACTCATATTAGATAACAGGAAGAACTGTTCTACTTTATATAACCACGACTTTAAATCATCACCCCTAAACTTAGGGAAGTCTATGTTTGTCAATTGACTAGAATACTAGTAAGGGTTCCCTATCTTCTCAAAACTTTTCACACCAAAACTTTCAGTCTATAAAGGATACTACACAGATCAGTCTACAAACTTCCATACAGTAATTTGTTATAACAAATCACATGTGTACAACTGTAGGATTCTTTTATAATAATATCAGTACATGACATGTATTGTTCTAACTCCCTATATAAAGGGAGCTACTGTACTCTTTCCGATTCATTAAATATTATATACAGAAATCTATTTCAAGCATTACCCGCTTTCTTCTTGGTATTAGAGCCACTGAGCTCAACTCCTTTTCGTTTTATGGCCAATCCCAAACAATCTCTTGAAATCCCTTATAACTCTCTTGCTCGCTCTTCTCCCTCTTTATCCTCTATTTCTTCCTATTCTGTTCCTCTGAATCTTGTAGCTGTTAACCCTCCAATAACTCTCAAACTTGATACCCATAATTACAATCTCTGGAAAAATCATATTCTAAATGTTATCTATGATTATGAATTGATTGGCTACATTGATGGTAGCAACCCTCGCCCTTTAATGTTCACCGATGAAAGTCAATATGTTGTTAATCCATAATATAAAAACTAGGAATGCACAAATCGCATCCTCATGTCCTAGATCTATGCGTCTATTATTGACGAGCCAATGCTTCTCATTGTCGGCCTCAACACTGCTCATGATGTGTAGGAATAACTCCATTGCCGCTATGAATCAATCTTTACAGGCCTGATCGTGGCCTTACGTACTAAGCTCCTTTAATCCAAAATGACAGGTATGGCTGCTTCTCAATACCTTGCTCATCAAAAATCTCTAATGGACAAACTTGAAGCTGTTGGTGAAGTAATTTCCTATAATGAAAAATTTGGGATATCTCCTCAATGGTCTCCCCTCAGAGTACAACTCCTTTTTTTACTTCTGTTCACAATCGACCTGATGAGCCTCATTTTGAGGATATCCAGAGCTCTCTCCTTGCCTTTGAGTTTCAACTTGATCAGCAACGTGGCTCCGAAATGCTCTCGTTACCACAAGTGAACTATGTGGTTACTAATCCCCATTTGGGAGGTCCGATACCAATCGACCATGGTCAAATTCTCAACGCATTGGACAAACTGGCATTCTTAGGAGAGCTCCATTTTGTTGGACCTCGCTTGGTTCCGGAGCCCAACTGCTTGCTCTGATACCACTAATGTTAGACCCCGCTTGTTTCCAGAGTCCAACGCTTGCGAAAATCATGAAACGTGAGCGTATTATTACCTTGAAGGGTTATTGCATTGAACCCTCATAAGCCATCATCAGTTCATCTTCATTCTTATAACATCTCAAAAATGTCCTCACAATTTGTTCAATGGCATGCCCATACAAATCAATCACCATAATCAAATTCATTTCTCCTACTTCAGAACAGATTTTGGGAAACTTAGAACCTGAATTTCAATTTGAATTCTTCAAAAAAATTGTGGCTCTAAGCCTCTAGTTTGTTTTGAAGCAAGAATCATCTTAACCAGAGCTCTATAGATCAAGATATGTTTAAAACGTCGAAGTGTGTTCACACCCTAATCATGCTCTCCTAACCGATCCCTCATTTCCTTTCCATCAAACTTTTCAAATCAACTCCAAAAGATACCAATTCTTATGTAGAGATAGAAACATGTCTTATGAATCTATTGCTTCAAGAATCATTTCATTTGGAGGTCGGATGAGGAAGTTATGCCCGAAAGAATAGAACATGTTTAAACCTTCAATTTAATTTGTACTTATTTTGGCGCGATTGCCATAACTTTCAATATAGATGTCGGATTGAGTTCATTTTTGAACCATTTGAAAGAATACTTCTAGATCTAAAACTTTTATGAAGACACAAAGCGAGATTCTACCTATAAAAGGGTAAAAAAAAATCGTATCCATATCCGTTTAACGGACATTGTCGAGCCTGGGAGCACTTTTTCACCCGAGAAGGTCCGTTTAACAGACATCAAGTTCATTTAAAGGACATGGGCGATGCTGGGGGTCCTTTTTAACCCCAGAAGGTCCGTTTAACGGACCTAAAGTCCGTCTAATGGACATAGGGGTTCCCCAAACCCCTCTAAAGCCCCTCAATTGCTTCCTATATACAATCTAACACCATATTCATTCATAATCTTCCCAAATTCAACTCTTCTAGTGCAAAATCACTTCATATCAATTCAAACACCAAAATTATCTCATAAAACTCTCAATTCTCAACCCATTTGATTCATCAAAACCACACATTCTCATCATTTACCATAGCTGTCCTGTGCATACATTCCATGCAGCATCACATCTTATAACGATCATATCTTTTCACTCCAGTATCCAAAAATTACAAACTTTATATCGTTGGAAAGCTAGAAAGATATCTACATCTTCCAATACGACAATTTGTACCAGTTCTACCTAGATTATTCCAGATTGTCCCCTGAAGTCAAAACATAATTGTACCCTTATGAAAGACTTAAAAATTGTCCCAAATTCACTTCCTCTCATGCAACATCATTCTTAACCATTCAACTACATTTCATCATTCATAATTCCTATTTTCTTTTCCATAACATCTCACTGATGTATATATATATATATAACAATGTAGCAACAATTCATGTTCAAAGTTCATTAACTCAAGTTGATAACTTCTTCAAGTGTACCTAATTCCAACTTAACCTCATCCTTAATTAATTCATATTTCAAGTCCACCTCATCCATACACAAATTCACACTTTAACTTACAATCATCCATATAGAAAATCCATATTTCATTAACATCATAAAATAAGAGTTTTACAAAGCTTTAATGGCATTCCAAGCCACATTACATCATTTCGTAAAATCCCAAAATACATAAAATACTTGAACTATAATTGCTCAACATGTGACTACAGCTTTGTTTTACATGAATTAACTTCAAATACAAAAATATGCAAATTCGGAGTGATGCTTTGACTCTTTTTCACTTTGTCTCTTACTCATCACCTGAATAGGGGAAGAAGAGTGGGGGTGAGCTTAAAAGCTTGTGGGTAATAGTTTTATAATCAATAACAAGCAAAAACCATTGAAAACCTTCATGATCATAGCAAATTCTCATGAAAATCCATAAAACACATATTTCTCAAATTCTTAACTTGTCAAACCAATTCATAACTCACATAAGTCATGCATTCATCAAACTTGTTAACACATGTAAACACATAAGCACATCATAATAGTTTGGGTAGGTCCGTAACATAACGTACTAACACATTCCCATATAATGGTCCTGTGTAGTCGTAAACAGAATGAACTAACACATTCCCACATAGTGGTTTTGTGCTGTAGTAAACATGAGGGAGTCCATGAAGGAGCTCCATGCCACTAAAGGACAGGCGGGAGAAGCCTTTAGACAAGTGCATTTGACAAACAGAACAGACCGCCACAAACCCACATAACATGTAATTCATGACTTGAAAACTGATTGCCCAAATGGCACATTTCGGAAACTTGTTTTTCATGAACGTGCAATTTTTCGAAAACCCTTTCATTCAGCAATTCACAATTCATCATCAAAATTTATATGCCAAAACATGCAGTAATTTCACAAATCATTCAAAAGCAATAAAAGCAACATTTATGAAGTAATTGAAATCATTTTATTTTCTTGATTTGAAAAAAGAAACCTTAACGGCTCATTACTCAATTATAAACATGAAACCCACCTTGAAATTCCTTGCTTAATGCTTGTTCAAAATTCATCTCCCTTTGTTTTCCTTGATTCTCTTTATCAAAGACAAAACTTCCATTCAATAGGAATTCAAATTGGAGAACCCATAAGACATATTCACTAAAATTGATC
>JAOSBP010000006.1:3480835-3490840 GCA_027563825.1 Erythroxylum mucronatum
CCAGCACAGGTTAATCCTTCTCAACCAATGAGAAAAGAGGATTTGAAATTGAAGATGATTGAAGAAGTTGAACCTGTCAGGAGTAGAAGCTCCATAATCATAAGAGAACCCTTGAGAAGGTTGGTCAAGGTACAATTTGAACCAATCTTGGTAAATAGTCGCTCAATACATCTGTTGAATCAAGGAGAGAAAAGGTTTTATAGTGTTCTGCGAGACGAGAAATCAGAACCATATCCAACACAGATGACCAAGCAGAAGCTATTTACCCACTCATAAAAAGAACAGTGATTAAGATTGTACCTGACATTCAACCAAGACCTTACATTGTTCATAATAAAGATAAGGGGAAGAAGAAAATGTAACCAGAAGGGATTACAAGTGATCTGACAGAGGATCAGATAGAAGCTGAAGTGACGAACATAGATGAGGCGTGTTATGCAGCTCAACAGAGAGGAATCTATGTTTCCCACCATATCTCAAAGGCATCAGGAAGTCATTGTGGTTACCTTACCACTGATGAAACTGTTTAGGTAGTTGGCAAAATAACAGAAGGACAGTACAGAACCATCAGAATTGGAGGTATTAATTTTAACATAAAGACTCTGGTGCATCTAATTATGCACCTTAGACCCTTGAGCTCTATATCTTCAATTAGAGATGTACTACACCTTCTTGGAAAACAAATTCCAAAGCTACCTAGACCTGATGACCTTGATCTCCCTGAAAGAAACTTATCTTTCAAACCTCCTGTTATCATAATCATTGAACCAGATGTTTTACCTTTAGAACCATTTGACGCTACTATTGGTTTGGAAGAAGATAGTCACAAACAACAGCAGAGTTATGAAGCCTTAGTCGAGGAAGTTGAAGAAATTCATGACAAGGTTGATGATCTGCGTGTCTCAGTGGGTGACTTACATGAGGAAATAGCTCATATACGAAAAGACCTCTCAAGTTACTCCGTACTGAAATGCAACAAATGATCTCTGAAATTATGAAGCATCTTCGGTCATGATTTTTGATTAATAACAAATAGGGAGAGAAGAGGAGAAGAGATGAGATGAGAAATAAAGAGATCGTATAGGGAAGAAGAGAATAGGAGAAGAGAAGAAGAGAAGAGCAGAAAAAGAAGATAGAATAGCTTACAATTTTTTCAATTGTATATCGTCTTATAAATAATACTCGATTATCTTTCTAAAATTATGATTATTTGTTATCATAAAAAAGGAGGAGATTGTTAAGTCAAAATGACTTCACGTCTAATAATGTTGGTGAAAACCAAATAATAATAATATTAGAAATTGATGAACCGTTTTGAGCAGAAGGAAGCAAAACTAAGACGGAAGCAAAAGTGAGACGGAAGCAAAACTAAGACAGAAGAAAAAGTGAGACGGAAGCAAAACTAAGATAGAACCAAAACTAAGATGGAAGCGAAACAAGACGAAGACCCGATACTACGTCGAACGGTTAATCAGTTTGAGTTAGTTACAGAACTCAACTGAATAACGATTTCTACAAGAATCAAGAAACAAGAAGAAATAAGCGGTTATTAAGAAGCAGTTGAAGACAAAGGCTATAAATACAAGTCGGAGTCGAAGACTAAAAAAGTTAGTGATTTGAGATAGTGATCTTAAGTTTTTGAACTTTAGCGAAACATTGTATTCATTATGCGAAACACTAGAGCTATCATTACTGTAACAAAGCCCACAATATCTTTCTTGTAAGAGAGAGGAAAAGCTGAGAGCCTGAAGAGGCTAAGTGAGCGGAAATAATACTTGGTATAAGAGACCTAAAGAGGCTCTGTAGAGAAAGAATACTTGTACAATTTGAGAAGAATAGTGAAATCTCAGAAAGGATTCTGAGGACTGGACGTAGCCCACGGTTTGGGGTGAACTAGGATAAAATTGTTGTGTCTGCTCTTTTAACTCTCTACTTTTAATTTCTATTGTTCGTATACAAGTATATAGAAGTTATCTGTGTTTTAATCTTGAAGCTATTCTCATATAACAGTTGTGATATTCACTTAATAACTTTGAATAAGTAAGTTTTCAAAGAAATATAAAAGGGGGATTGTATTCACAAAAGAGCATACACAATTCACCCCCCCTTTTGTGCATTTTGTATATTAAACGTAAAGTCTATACTAACACGTGATTTATTTCAGAAGACACATCAATTTGGACATCACAACACAAGAATAAGGAATAAAAAAAGTTAAATTCCAAGAAGAGATAGAAAAAACGATGATAGAAAAAATACATAATGGAGAGCAAAGGACCCATATGGACCTTATGAGGCTAGGGTTCAATGCTTATCATTAAAGAACTATATGACCACCCTTGCAAGGTTTTCGTTAAAGAAAATCTAAAAAAAGGTGTTACAATAAATAAAACCTACTGATATTTTAAAAATAGCAAGAATTTTCATGAAAGGTTATTTAGTGATGTTTGTGAAAAAAAGTGAACTCAATAATGTGTTGTATATTGAATTGATTTGTAAGACTACTACATCACTATTTATACAAGGTAATCCTAGTATATGTAGATGGAAATAAAAACCTATACACAATAAAATCCCTATACAAGGTAATCCTAGTATATGTAGATTAGGATCTGATTTCCTCATATTCAAATCCCTAGAAGTTAGGAACTAATTTTCTCACAAAAACCACACCTATTCCCTTGCCCGAAGCATCATATTCAACCTCAAAAGAGTGGGAAAATTTTGGTAGAGCTAATACCGGAGTAGTCAAAGCCTTTTTTAATGTCTCAAAGGACTCTAAAGTTGCTGAGTTCCAATGAAACCTTTATTTCTTTATTAGTTCAGTAAGAGTTTTTGCTATTTTATCATAGTTTATAGTGAACTTTTGGTAATATTCGGTCAACCTAAGGAATCCCCGCACTCCCTTAACATTTCGAGGAATAAGCCATTTCACAACATTTTAAACCTTGGCTAGATGAACCACTACCCCTTTTTCAGAAATAACATGACCCAAATAATCCACTGTTCGCCTTCCAAAACTGCATTTCTGCTTGTTAATCACAAACTGATGCCTTCTTAAGACCTCCAAGACATTTGTTAAGTGCAAAAGATGAGTATTTCAATCAACACTATATACCAGAATGTCATTAAAAAAACCAAAACAAACCTTCTAAGGAAAGGTCTGAAAATGTCATTCATTGTGGAATGAAACGTATGGCATTATTAGAAATTTATAGTGGCCATCATGTGTTTTGAAAGTCATTTTATGGATGTCCTCATTCTTGACACTAATTTGGTGATACCCATATTTGAGATCTAATTTAGAGAAGAAACCAGCATCGTGTAACTCATCTAGGAGTTCATCAACCATTGGAATATGATACTTGTCTGGTGATGTGGCATTATTTAGGGCTTTATAATCGACACACATTCGCCATGAAGCATCTTTCTTTTTGACTAAGATTATCGGGCTGAAAAAAGCACTAGAACAAAGACGAATGATGCCTATTTGCAACATTTGTTGAACCTATTTTTCAATCTCATCTTTATGATGGTATGGGTGTCTATACGGTCTCACACTAATAAGACCTTGTCCTTGTTGTAAAACAATAGAATAAGAGTGGTTTCGTTAACCCTTGAACCTCTTAAAATACCTTTAGGAATTAGTTCGACACCAGGTTTAACTCCTGTTCTTCTTTTCTGTTAAGCTGAATCAGTTGGTCCCCTATTATAGCCATTCCTTCAACTGATAGGAAATTACCAGTTAAGATTGCTAAAAGATTGTGTAAGGATACTGAATCCTCAGGTTACACACTTCATCTTCTCTATACTGCCCTTATTTCTACATTGCCACACAACTCCACCTTTTGTCCTTCATGTTAGAATTGCATGGCCATCTCCTTCCAGTCTACGATGACCTTTCCCAATGTTTGTAACCAAGCAACCCCTAAAATCATATCAATTCCTCCTAAATCTAGAACATAAGCATCAATCTTCCAGTCCATCTCACCCAGCCGAATAGGAACCCCTATACACCTTCCTTTAGTAGTTACCTTATGGCCATCACCCAATCTGATTCTCAAGGCCTTATTCAGCTCTACCGTTAACCCAATGCCACTAGTTAAATTAAGCGAAAATAAAATTGTGGCTTGCCCCACTATCCATCAAAATCACAATAGGAACCCTATGTAATTTCCCTTCTAGTCTCATAGTTTTAGTTTTAGATACCATCGCTTCATTAACCCTAAACAGTCCTATGGTTTTGCATTCTAAAGCTACATCGCCCTCTTTTTCCATATCTGCCTCCATAGCTATATTTCTCCATCTTCATTCAAGGTTTCATTGTCATCCAGAATTAGTAACCTTAGCTACCTTTCTGAGCATTAATGTAGTGGATGGAATCTCTCCTCACATCGGAAACAATGACCTTTGGCCTTTCTATCCATGAGTTCTTGGTAAGAAATGCGACGCAAACCCCTATTTCTCTCTGTTGACACTCTCCTTTCTCCCTCAGACCTCCTTATCGTTGCTGCCATGGGTGTTGCGGCAGGTTAGCTCTATGCATGGGAGTTGGGTTAGTACCTGAATATTCTTGGGTTCTACCCGCTCGAAATCCACTAGAATATCTCCCTCGACCTACTGGGTTTGGGCAATCTGACTCCTTAGGGTTCGAGTTGACCCAAAAATTGCCCTTAAAATGACTCTCTCAGTTTTGAGTCCATGCACACTATCAAGAACCCAAGTTCTCGAGACCTCTATGCTCTCCGTTCACCTATTCTTCTATTGCCCTTGAGATTTTCATAATCGGGTACTTGTTCACTGGCCAAAACGTGCGCACCCTCCTCCATATATTCAATCGCAAACTACTCATGAAGTATCCCATAAATTTTTCTTTCGGTAAACGACCCACCTGCAATGATATGAACTCGAAGGCCTCGATGTATTCTTCAACTATGTTAGTTTACCACAGATCCGAAAGCTCTTCGAATGGGTTCTCGAACCGCCTCCCTCTATAACAATCGATTAAAGCTCTCTTAAAATTTTCCCAATCCAATTCCACCTCCGTCTTCCTTAGAAGCTTAAACCAATGAATGGTTGATCCTTCCATACTTAAGAGAGCTAGATTGATTTTCACTTGTTCTGAGGTATTATGAACCTCAAAGTATACTTCTGCTCTAGCAATCCACCCTACAGGGTTAGACCAATCAAACATGGGTAGTTCCACTTTACGTACCAACATCCTATATTCCTCCATAGTATTAAGGGAATGCTCCATCGGAGTGGATTGTTGAGGGTGTTGATTATTCCTGAGGTATTACTCCCCTGTCCTTCTTCTGGTCTCTTACCTATCATCTTGCTCATTTCCAACAGCAATACTAGTTACATTTCCCCCATTGTCATCCTCATAGACGATTGAATATCCTTGACTCCAACCTCCAGATTCGCCATACGAGATCCCAGTCAATCTACCCTATCGGACATCTTTGGCGGCATCAAGGTTGATCTTTTTAAATTCTTAATTTCCTAATATAAAACTGATCCTCTCTTCCTATATCTAGCAGGTCGGAACAATGCTAGAACTCTAGCTTTATAAACTAGAGATAGTGTGTATTATTGAATATATGAAAGGCACTCTACTGCTATTACAAGGGTGATTCCACTGAACACTCCTCCTAGAGCTGAAACGCTACTTAGTGAGAAGAAAATTCTTTCTGTTTACAATGTCTCTCTCGTTCCTCATTTCTTCCTCTCTCCTCTCCCCCCTTTGCCTCAAAACTACCTACTAAGGCCATTCTGTTACACCCTAGCCCTTGTGCCAACTTAGCCCCTAACTAACTAACTAACTCACTCCTCTCATCCCCCTCTTTCTTTTTCCTCAAGTATACTCTGCATATCCTAGGCTTATTTATGTTTCTGTTATTCTCTCCCCTTCCTAAAATACCCTCGACATTGGTCCTATTAAGATATGCCAACAATCAAATGTAGGTAAGCAAAACCTTTCTTTAGCTCAATTCAAGTGAACTTTCCCTCAGTGAGAAATCATTTTTTTCACTACAGCTGGGGACCAGGCTGTTACATATTTTGAGGTTGTCGAACACTTATACTGGAAACATTCCTATTCCTGTCAATCCTTTTCAAGGACTTCCCCATTTATATGATGCTTAAATAATAGAATGATAAAAGGGATGGCCACTTGGAGATCTCAACCTTTACATTTTGGCAATTGAAGATGTTGCATACAGGTGATGATCCATTTCTTGTACTCATATTAGTGGCTTCTCTACAGATTTTGTGTACAATTAATTGATGACATTGGAATATGGAAATGATTAATGAAGGTAAAAGAAACCCAATTCTAGACAGTGGTGAAAGTAGGACTGAAACAACCAAATGCTTATGTGCTAAGTGGCTACTGCTCTACTGTTGAAGTTCGTATAAAGGTATCAAGTTGTATTCATTGACTTTGATTGTCATAATTTATACAAAGAGCTAGCAAAAGTACAGGAGATTAAATAGGAGATAGTTACAACAATCAGAGAAGGAATAGAAAATTGTTACAAGCGATAAAATCTGATTTATAGTTTCTAGAGTTTGTTTTAAGACTTGATCTAGTTTGTTAGTCCTTGGACTTACAGTTCACACTCTTGAGCAATAAGTTTCTAGAAGTAAGCTGGAAGATTAAACCTCAAAGAAAATAGTGAATAGTAGTGTTAGAAAATACAAACCCTCCTTCATTATGGATAATTATGTAGTTATGATAAAAGATAAGGTTTGGGATGGAGAAAAATATCTAGTGATGATGTAGAAATTTATGGATGAATTTAAAAGCTTATGGAAGAATCTTATGGATAAGGATGAGTGACTTGATGAGTCAAAGAAGTGGCTAAATTGAATTTGAAGTCTTGAAGATAAGAATGAGTCAAAAAAGTAGTCAAATTGAATTTGAAGTCTTATGGATAAGGATAAGTCAAAGAAGTAGTCAAATTGTATTTGAAGTCTTGAATATAAGAACGAGTTAATTAATGTAAGAAGAAGTCAAATTATATTTGAACTCCTTTAGCATGTCTATATATATGTGGTCTTGTAACCATTTATAGGTATGAAAGAAAAAAATAGAGAACATTTCAAAAGATAGGTGTTTTGAGAGCCGTAGCTCTTTGTGAAAAAGAAAGATTGAAAGAAAAAGTGCTGTAGCACTTAGAGAGATATTTGTATCTTGTGAGTGTTCTTTGTACTCATAAACTTTGTTATCAATACAACTACATATTTTTGTGAAAGATTCTTTTATTTTTGAGCCCATCAAAGCTTCCAACAAGTAGAACTCTTGGCCTAGTAATTACGAAGCTGCTTTACATAGTCTCGAGAATAGATATTCCACATGGAACCTGAGGGGTACAACTTTTTAATTGGCTCTTACACTCCTTTAGTGGTGTTGCACATATTGAATGACGGCTTTTGGGATGAGAAAATTGCGGTATATGGGCTTAAATTACTAAGATTACTATTGAATCATTTTTTTCTACCATAGGATTGCTTAGGCTGATATCGCTTTCTATGCACCTTGCTATACATAGCAGGATTAAATGCTTATGCAAACCTTCCTGGTTCCACCGAAAAGGAAGCATGTATGGAGAACTATTTCAAACCGCTCTACCAGTATCATGAGACATGGTCCAGGAGGTCACCTGAGTAGCATGATGACTGTAAGACTGAATCCGAATAGAAAGGGAATGATGCCAACTTTAAAATAATATAAGAACACAATTCAAAATTAATGGTTTCCTGGCTCTTGCAACTTCCTTATAAAACTGCGATTAGTTACATCTTGTCACTTGTCCTCTCTGGCGCATTTCATTGTATTCGAGTCAACTATAACCTTTGGCAGTTCTAAACAATTCTTGAGTAACTATACAAGCGGAAAGCTGCAGTAACATTTCAACAAGGTATGCGGGTTGTGATGTCATTCAGCATGTATTCAAGATGGAGTAAGAGCAGTACAGAAAAAGGGAATTGATGGGACCTACATAGAATATGTTGATAATCAAGATGTTTTGGATCTTGACGAGAAGACCTCTACGTTAAGTATGATCTCTGCACGCCCTCAAATCAAACTCCTCTTTCCATTTGGTTCTTATTGAAAGATATAATAATGCATGCACATTTCTGGTTGTGCTTCATCCTTCGTAGATAAGCAACTTAGTACTTGTGTTGCTAGTAAATGAGTGATACTTTAGTTGGATGCAATTATTCTTGTTAGTTTTCTCCTACACACGCAATCATAGGCTACTTGTCTACGGAGGACATGCAACTTTATATAGAAGAGTTAAAGCATATAATTGTTAAGTTTTAAAAATTTCTACTTCTATATGAATATAGACATTTCATTAATGATCTACACCTTGTTCTTCATCTTATGTTTAAATTGTTATGTCATCATTGTACACGTGATATAAACTTCAGGAATGTTACTCTTGAGGTCTCTACAAAGGATACCAGATAACTTGTAAATATAGTCATAAGTCTATATTGAAATACAGAAAAAATATTACAGATTTTACCTTCCGCATTGCTAACGTTGTGTAGATGTATTTTCTGCGTTTGACAAACTAAGCTCTTTCAAACTCTCTAAACTCACCTCCGACGATATATGTGTGTAAGCAGAAAAGATGGGGACCTTAGTGTCCCAAATTGTACTCGTATAGGAGAGTTTCTATCAAACTGGCCATATAACTCCAAAAATTGTACTCGTATAACGTGATCATTACCAGGCTTTAGTCTAACCATTGGACCACTTGTTAAATACTAAGACTCGTAAATTCTGTATAAATACCCATAGCCTAGAATCATTATGTATTCATTTCAAATTCATCATTCTTTTATAAATGAAAAAAAACCCTTCTCAAAAACTGTCACTGTCTGTATCTCTCAGTTGTTGATATTTTCTTCTTCCTTTAGAATTTAGATTTCATCAAATTATAAAATCTGACATGGTATCAGAGACTTAGGGCCATTTTTGGTAAAATTCACCGATTGATTTGGCAATTATCGTATAATTTTGCTTCGATTCATCTCTGGTCATTATTTTGCTCATCTTCCTTCTTTGCTTAATTAACCTCAATGGCACTAAATTCTTCTCAAGAAACAATTGATCCCTTACATGTCCTATATTTGCACCACTCAGGTGATCCCAATTATGTTTTATCAACAAATCCTCTTGTTGGTGAGAATTATGGTCGTTGGAGACGTTCAACTGAAGTTTCTTTGACTGCGGAGAACAAACTGAGCTTCGTTCAGTGAAATTTTCCAAAACCTGAGGCAAATTCACCTCCATTCCAGCAATGGGAAAGGTGTAATAGCATGGTGATTTCTTGGCTCTTGTACTCAGTGAGTTCAGACATAGCAGAAAACATACTTTATTTGTAGCACATCACAACAAATCTGGGAGGAACTGGCACAAAGGTATAAACATTCTTCTGGAACAATAATTTTTCAACCTCAGCGAGATATTTCTTCCATTTCATAGGGAAACTTATCAGTTGCTGCACATTTTACCAAAATGAAGAAACTTTGGGATAGTATAAAATTATGGTTAATAAACCAGTATGCACATGTGGGTCTGCACAATCCATGATTAAGTTGTTTCAAGATCAGCAACTAATTCAATTTCTCATGGGGTTGAATGAAACCTATACCACAATTAGGGGCAGTATTCTTATGATTTCCCTGCTGCCTACTGTTCGTCAAGCTTATAATATTATCCTTCAAGAAGAAAAACAAAGAGAGATCCAAAATCCTTCCATATCCCAAGTGATTCTTCTACAGTTGTTGTGCAAAAATCTTATAATTCTGCAGCACTCCAAGTCAAACGGAACCCTGTTGGAAATATTGATTCAAAGTTAAAATTGAAGATTTTATTTAAAGATAAAATATTTGTTAAATGATACAATTGTTATCTAGTTAGGATTTAAACTTTTGAATTTGAATTGTTTTATCTAGATATTAGCTAAGTTTGTTATTTCATTA
>JAOSBP010000006.1:3492109-3505162 GCA_027563825.1 Erythroxylum mucronatum
GAAGAAGACCGATCCAAATTCACAAATCTGGGTTCTGAACTTGAAAAAGGGCTTGCCAAAGAGATCACAGATTGCTTAGTAGAGAACAGATCGGTCTTTTCCTGGGTACCGAGCAACATGCCTGAAATTTCTCGAGTAGTGACATCTCCTTCCCTCGGTATTCGGAAAGATTGCAAGCTAGTCAGGCAGAAGAAGCAATGGCAAAGCAAAGAGAGGCAGGGGGTGATCGAGAAAGAGATTGGAAAACTGCTTGATGCTGGGTTCATTCGGGAAGTCAAGTACCCTGAATGGTTGGCAAATGTGGTACTAGTGAAGAAGAAAAACAGAAAATGGAGAATGTGCATCGACTTCACTGACTTCAACAAAGCATGCCCAAAGGACAGCTTTCTCCTACCCAAAATTGATCAGCTAGTAGACTCTACATCAGGGCATGAGCTTCTCAGCTTCTTGGATGCTTTTTCCGATTATCATCAAATACAAATGAGTCTTGAAGATGAAGAAAAGATGGCTTTTATAACTGAACAGGGTACATATTGCTACCAGGTAATGCCGTTCAGTTTGAAAAATACAGGGGCCACTTATTAGCGTCTCGTTATGGAAGTTTTCAAGAAACAGATCGGTCGAATAGTTGAGGCTTATATGGATGATATGGTAGTCAAAAGCAAGATGGCCGCCGAACATGTGGAAGATCTTAAAGAAGTCTTCCTGACCCTCAATAAATTCCAAATGAAGGTAAACCTTAAAAAATACGTCTTTGGTGTGGCATCTGGAAAATTCTTGGGATTTATGATTACTCAACGGCGGATTGAAGCAAACCTAGAAAAGATTGAAGCTATCGTTCGAATGCCCTCATCACGATGCTTAAAAGATGTTCAAATATTGACAGGACGGATAGTTTCTCTGAGCAGATTCGTCTCTAGGATGGGAGACAAGTGCCTCCCATTTTTCAAAATTTTGAGGAAGGCGAACGTGACCCATTTCCAATAGACGGATGAGTGCGAGAGAGCATTTCAGCATTTGAAGCAATATCTGACCAGTCCGCCCATCTTGCAGAGCCCCACTAAGGGGGAGAATTTGATAATTTATTTGGCAGTTACAGAAGGGGCGATCAGCGCAGTTCTTGTTCGATCGGATGAAAATGAACAATTCCTGATCTATTATATCAGTAAGGTATTGAACGGTCCAGAAGCACGGTATGCACCTATTAAGAAGCTGGCCCTATCATTGATAACCGCAGCACGGAAACTCAGGCCCTACTTCCAGAGTCACACAATTGAGGTATTGGCCGATCATCTCCTCAGGCAATGCCTTCAAAAGCCCGAAACCTCGAGGCGGTTAGTAAAATGGGCGGTAGAGCTGGGAGAGTTTGACATCCACTATAAACCACGGACAACGATCAAATCCCAAATATTGGCGGATTTTGTTGCAGAAATGAACCAACCTACCATGCAGAATGAGCAACACCTTGCTTGGAGTTTGTTTGTTGATGGGTAGTCCAACGCTAAGGGATATGGAGCAGGAGTGGTCTTGATCAGCCCACACCAGGAACAAAAGGTGGAGTATGCTTTCCGTTAGAATTTAGAGCATCCAATAATGAGGCAGAATACAAAGCTCTAATAGCTGGTCTTCAGTTGGCAAGAGAGATGGAGGTGAAATATCTGAAGGTGTACAGTGATAGCTAAATAGTGGTCGGTCAAGTCACTGGGTAGTATGAGGCAAAAGGGGAGAATATGATCAGGTATTTGGAATTGGTAAAACAAGAGTTGAGTAATTTTGAGGAATACTCGGTCAATAGGATAGATAGGATGCAAAATACTCAGGCCGACACGCTGTCCAAGATGGCTTCTAATCAAAATGCAAGGAATAACATTTTGGTCGAGCGGATAGACCGGCCTAGCATTCAGAAAGCCAATGAAGTTCTCGAAACAGATGCTGAACAATCAAGTTGGATGGAGCCGATCAGACAATACCTTCTTAAGGGAACACAGCCAGTAAAAGCCCTGGGAGCCAAGAAACTAAGGGTAAAGGCTACGAAATATGTGATTGTTAATGACATCTTATATAAGTGTTCTTATGACTGGCCGCTATTACGTTGCTTGAGCGAAGAAGAGGCAGAACGGGAAATGGATGAAGTTCACGAGGGAATGTGCGGGAATCACTTAGGAGGCAGAATGTTGGCTCACAAATTGATCAGACAAGGGTATTATTGGCCGACAATAAAGAAAGATTGTCAAGAGAAAGTTAACCGATGTGAGGCTTGCCAGAGGAACAACAATTTGTCTCACTAACCGACCGAGCGGTTGAAAATTGTGAGCCATCCCATCCCCTTTGCTCAATGGGGAATGGACATACTAGGTCCTTTTCCTCTCAGTCCTGGGCAGAAGAAGTTTTTGATAGTAGCAGTTGAATACTTCACCAAATGGGTAGAAGCGGAAGCAGTCGCCACCATTACTGAACAGAAGATTGAAAACTTCGTAAGCAAGAACATACTGAGTCATTTTGGGATGCCTATGGTTTTGGTTACAGACAACGATCAGCAGTTTGACAATGACAAGTTCAAAGATTTCTGTCACCGACTGAAGATAAGGCTCCGGTTGACTTTAGTGGCTCATCCTTAAAGCAATGGTCTTGCAGAAAACACTAACAAGAAGAAAATGAGTGCTCTCAAGAAGCGCTTAGATGGACGTAAGACTTAGGTAGACGAATTAGATGAAGTGTTGTGGGCATACAGAACTACCCCAAATGGAGCCACAGGAGAGACTCCGTTCAGAATGACCTTTGGGGCAGAGACCTTAGTCCTAGTAGAAGTGGTACTGCACAAACAGAGAATTTTGAGTTACGAAGAAAAGCGGAATAATGAAGCTCGCAGAGCAGAACTTGTACTTCTCAGTGAAGACAGAGATAGGGCAGCCACTCGTTCAGAAGCCATCAGAAAAAAAGCAACAAGGTTCTATAACAAAAGGGTAAGGCCGAGCAACATAAAGATCGGCGGTTATGTTTTAAGAAAGGCCGAGGAGGCTGGGAAACATCCTGGAAAGCTCGGTCAGGCATGGGAAGGACCCTATCAAGTGGTCAAACAAGTCAGACACGGCTCTTACATCCTACGCGACACGAATGGCAAGATTCTACCGAGGCCCTAGAGTTCTCACAACCTGAAGACACTTTACCAATAGATAAGCTTTGCTTCATTTATTTCTTCGTCTTGTACTTCATTATTGCATACGCATTTGTATATGTAGCTAGTGGGTACCTTTTTCCTGGCCTTGCCAGTCAGGTTTTTTAACGGCCTACACCCTTATCATCATCAATAAAGGGCTTCAAATTTCTTGGCAAAAAAAGTCTCGTCAAGATGGGCTAAAGGGAGAAAATTCTACTGACTGATTGTTCTCAGCATTGATCGGCCAGGTTGCCAAGATCGGATCTTGGATCCAGGCGATGCCAAGAGCCAATATCTTGGATCGCTCGGCCTCATCATCGTTCGGCCAGGTTGCCAAGACCGGATCTTAGAACCCGGCGATGCTAAGAGCCAAAATCTTAGATCGCTCGGCCTCAGCATCGCTCGGCCAAGTTTTCAAGACTGAATCTTAAAACCAGGCGACGCCAAGAGCCAAAATCTTGGATCGCTCGGCCTCAGCATCGTTCGGCCAGGTTACCAAGACTGGATCTTGGAACCAGGTAATGCTAAGAGTAAAAATCTTGGATCGCTCAGCCTTCGTATCATTCGGCCAGGTTGCCAAGACCGGATCTTAGAACCAAGCGATGCCAAGAGACAAAATCTTGGATTGCTTGGCCTCAGCATCATTCGGCCAGGTTACCAAGATCGGATCTTGGAACTAGGTGATGTCAAGAGCCAAAATCTTAGATCGCTCGGCCTCAACATCGTTCGACCAGGTTGCCAAGACCTGATCTTGGAACCAGGCGATGCCAAGAGCCAAAATCTTGGAACGCTCGGCCTTCGTATCGTTCGGCCAGGTTGCCAAGACCGGATCTTAGAACCAAGCGATGCCAAGAGCCAAAATCTTGGATTGCTTGGCCTCAGCATCGTTCGGCCAGGTTACCAAGATCGGATCTTGGAACCAGGTGATGTCAAGAGCCAAAATCTTGGATCGCTCGGCCTCAACATCGTTCGGCCAGGTTGCCAAGACCTGATCTTAGAACCAGGCGATGCCAAGAGCCAAAATCTTGGATCGCTTGGCCTCAGCATCTTTCGGACAGGTTCTTCCGCATCGGCCAACCATGATTCTCTCAAACCTTACGATCGATCGATGGGTATCAAACGCACCCATTCACTGCCTGCTATTTGAAAAGACAATCCCTCATACAAAACTAATGACAGTCTAAGTTTCATTCACAGAATTAAGAAGACAACGAATGATAAAAATAAGAGTTTTTATTTCCTGATATTTTTGTTCTGGTCACAAGCCTAACCAGATGAGCTTTGAGGATTCTATAGCATAAGTTACTCGGGCCCTTCGGTAGGAGGAGAGGTACTAACAGTCGGATCTGAAGGAGAGGAGGTCGGCAAAGTAACCAAGACAGGATCAGAATTTGCGGGAAGAACTGGATAGACACTCCCATGAGCTCTCTCCTCCTCCTCATCTGAGCTAATGTGCAACAGCTCATCTGGTAATGCCTTTTGTTCTTTCTCAGCTATCTCCTTCATCTCCTCAATTGAAAGGCCGAGCTCGGAGGGAAGCATTAGCTCGGTATAATCCTCGAATGAAGGACCATCCGACCCGTCAGGGACGCAAACACTGTGGCAGTTCTTCAAGATGGAAAGAGCCAGATCACAAGAAAATTATTTGCACTCATCATTTAAGTACCGCTCTTTCCATCGCTTGATTGTTGCAACCCTCTGCTCTTTGATAGAGCTTTGTAGCTCCAAAAATTTTCTCTCAGCCTTCATTTTCTCTATCACCACTTCCTGGCAGTCACGGAGGACTTTCGAACAGAACTCTTTTCCATTTTTGCTGTACAGTTGGCTTTAAGAACTTCCCCCCTCATGTCCTCACACTCCTTTGCTAGCTTGTCCCTCGACGTAACCACTCTGCTCTTCTCCTCCTCCCCCGAAACAAGTTGAGCTCTCAAAACGCTCTTCTCTTCCTCCAAAATGCTCTTCTCCTCCTCCACTGAAGCAAGTTGAGCTCCCAAAACGTTCTTCTCCTCCTTCGCCTCTGAAATTTGAGCTCTCAAAGCGTTGACTTGGCCAAGAAAGTTTTTAATCTCCTGGCCAATCGATTGGGTGACCCCATCGAACTGATCGATACATTGACACATCCCAAAGGCGAACGCCAGATCCTGTGATGAAAAACTTTGTTAAAAAGCAAAAACAAAAGGGGAGAGAGAGAAGGGGGTGGAAGTTACCCTTGCGCAGCCACGTATTAGACTAGCCATCATCTCCTTGTCATTCAACGTATCCAAAAACTCTTCGTTCACAAGAGGAACAACCGTTTGGGCAATATGAAGCGCAACATTGATGTCCCTAAGCGATGCAGTCTTATTAAGACTGATCGTGGACACCCACTTTTCGAAGCTGGGGGCTTGCTCCTTCCCCTTACCTTTGTCCGACTGGGGCACACACACTTTCCCATTACCCTTGTCCAATTGGCAGGACGATCGTTCAAGACTTCGAGCGGTCTTCTTTCTCTTGAGTTCGTTCCACCTTTTCCTTCGAAACTGCTCGGTCCTCACTTGCCAACTGGATCGGCAACATAATAGACTGTTCAGGTACAGTCAGCTGGGCGATCGCTACAGACGGTTCAGGCACAGTCGGCTGGACAAGCACTGTAGACTGCTCAGGTACAATCAGCTGGGCAATATCAGTGCTGACCTTCGCCTTCTTGCTTCGTTTAGCGACTTTACGCTGCCCTTTGGATTTGGGGGAACTAGAGGAGGAGGTGAGATCCCTGAGTTTCACCATGGCTACACAAGTATAGAAGCAGGTTAGAAATCGAAACTAATACTCATGCATGCAGCAAGTTATTAAACTACGAGGAGTCAACCAGAAGGGGCAGTTTCTTCTTCTAGCCTGTTAATCTGAGGTGGGGGGTTAATTAAGAAGGCATCGACCGATGCCCCTCCACAATACCCCATAATAAGATGGTCGAAAGAATACCGACCGAATGCCTTAATCTGATTGATCACTTCCCATTCCTCCCTAGCAAGGGACAGATTGGAAGTATCATTCCATTGCTCGGCCAAGGGATATCTCCACGACCTGGATTCAAAGGCAGATCCTGGGAGCCTCATAAAGAAGTACTTCGTCTTCCACACCTTGATTGCCGAAGCTGTTCCAACAGGACGATACCTTGCATCCCTATACTGGAGATGAGGGACCCCGACCCTGACACTTGAGCTTTGGTTCATCCTCAAAAAATGACGCAGGACACCGACCGATGGTGGACACCCGAAATAATGGCACAAGAAAGCCAGACCGTTAATGAACCTCCAACCATTCGAGGGAATCTGGCTCGACTTTAATTGGTAGGCGCAGCATACCTCATCAATGATTGGGGCATACGGAAGCTTCATACCACCGACCGAGAAAAAGCTGTCTGTAACAGCAAAATAGCCTCCCATAGTGCTATAAATCCGTTCGTTCTTGGAAGTCAATCTGGGTCCCTACGACGAAGGGATGTTGTTCTTGATGATCGATCGAGTCAGTTCCCTTTCGGTCATCGTCGATTCGTCACTCGGCAGTTCTTCAACGACCAACCCATCTTTCCGATCACTCGCCGCGACTTCTTCACTCCCCCTCACCTCCGGCATCGCCATCACTTCCGTTGTCCCTTCAAGCATCCCGACTATTTGTAAAGCACTTTCTTCGTTAAACCCCGCAGATGTTTACGATGGAGACCGGCGACGAGACGACGAATAAGAAAAGGAGGCGGTGGTTTCATTCCTAGGCCTAACTTCACCTCTAGGACTGGTTGATGACATTAATACGAAATTTCGATGACTGGTTCAGAAAAAGGACGTACCTAGTTTAGTGAATGGAGTTGGGGATTTGGACGGCGATGAAAAGGAAATTCCGATGACTGCAAGCAAAGAGATGAAGAAGAGAGGAAGCAAAGATTGTAGAATCGAACACGCAGAAAGTGAAGAAATGTGTCAATCCCGAGCATTTATAACAGAGTATTGAACGGGCGTACTGGCAAAATCTGACTCGCGGAGAATTAGGGTTGTCAGATATATGGAGCGGCGCGATAGCTGAAAGGACGCTTCATTTCGTATGACAGTTGCGCAACAGTTACAAAGACACTTCATTCTAAATTTTGAAAATCTGTCAGAGGATACGTGCCATCGGTGATGATTAAACCTAGTGCTTTGACTAGACATCGATGTCTGACCGATCGGCTCTATCACGAGCTGTCATACACTAGACGTCGATGTCTGACCGATCGGCCCTATCATGCGCTATCATGCACTAGGCATCGATGTCTGATCGATCGACCATATCACGAGCTGTCATGCACTAGGCATCGATGTCTGATCGATCGGCCCTATCACGAGCTATCATGAACCAGGCGTCGATGCCCAATCGATCGGGACTACCACGAGCTGTCATACAGACGAGTCGCACAATCCTTACATAATCCTTCGACCCTTCTCCCTGATCAGACTCGAGGAGTAGGGGGCTTATGGTTGGGTCGGTCGTTCTAGGCCCAAGCCCAGACATAGAGCGGCATGTGGGCCGATCGGCCCATTCATAAGTGAAGACCTAAACTTAGCAGGTATTTCTTATATAAGGTACTACCTCACCATGATATAGGTATGACATTAGAACCCTGATATTCTCTATTCATAGCCATCAAAACCCTCACCAAAAGACTAACATGAGCGTCGGAGAGGCCTGCCGGCAATCAACCCCCGGCGTGCCTTTTATTGTTTTGTAGATATTCTTCAGCTAAAGTTACTTAGACACATGGATCCAAACAATGACGTCCAGCCCCATCAAATTCAGACTGAACCAATATCAATCATTGATCCTGAGTTCCTAAACCCGAACTTAATTACCACTTCAAGAATGAAAAAATCCAAATAATGATAGCTACCTACAGCTTTAGGTGTTTATGTCAACTCACAGCCTTCCATGTCTGCCAATTCACAGCCTTCCATGGCCGCCAACAGAGTACAGATCCTTTATTTCTTATTTTTATAGTCTAACTAATAACAAAAAGCTTAATGAACTAAGGTTCTGACACATCTCCATAGTTTGTATTCAACTCCTTGCTTTGAGGAACCTCCACGATAATGTAAGAGTGAGTTCCAAATGGTGGAGAAAGGAACAATGGGAAGAGGCTTCCTCGCCCATTTTAGTTAATGTTGCCAAAATTGGGAATATCATATACTAGAGATTAATGTAGCTCTCCTCGTCCTTTAATCATGTGGTGGAGGGTTCGATCCCCTCAGTCATGAGAATGAAGCGCATCTTTAAGCTAACCATTTATCGCTTAGTGCGAGCTTCCGTGATAAAGGAATTAGTCTTTGTGTTTGCGAGAATATCTTGATTGCATAAAAAAAAAGAATATATATTTTAAATTATAAAAGAGATCCTGATTGCACAAAAAAAAGAATATATATTTTAAATTATAAAAGAGATCGTTATTTTTATATAACTAAAAATATAGATTTTCCTTTATGGTTAAAATAAAAAATATTTCAAATTTTGACACAATTGCTCTATTATTAATATTAACCTAAAAATATCTTATTTTTAGACATAAAATATTTTATTTTTAGACATAATATCTATTATCTAAAAATATTTAACAAATATAGATATTTTTAATTTAATATCTTAACTTTTTTAATTTAAAAAATTGACTTAATATTTTTTCAGTATTTCCGCCTTCATTTCTACATCAGCCGATATAAATTAAAATTTTGCGTTATAATTCAATATAATCTAGTAGCACCATCTGCTTTTGCTTTACAACTAAGGCCCTGTTTGGTTTGAGGGTTAATAATGGGATGGAATGGAAAGTAACACACTTCCATCGTTTGTTTGAAGGTTTCATAAAGTAATGGAATGGACTGGGATGGAAGTGAAGGGTTCATTCCATCTTAAACAGTGAAAATAAGAAACCTCCGATTCAGAGGGTCTAGGATGGAACAAAACTTAATAAATACATACTACCTAATATACCCTTAATAATTCTTCTTAATATCAATTCTCACCAAATCATAATATTAATATATTAAATATAATACAGTAATATTTAATATAATAAATTTTATTAAATAATTAATAACAATTTTTTATATTATTAATAATAAATTATATATATAATAATAAAATAAAAATTTTATATTTAAAATTTATTATTATTTTATTTATATAGAAATATATAAAAACAATTAAATAATAATTTTTATATATTTTCTATTTTCATTAATGAAAAATATATTAAAAAATTATTCTTGTTTGTATATATTAATATTTAATATAATAAATTTTATTAAATAATTAATACTTTTACAAAGACACTGAAGTGAGATTGGTTCATCTAGGGTTAAAAATTGGACCAGACAAAGGGTCAAATGAAACCAGACAAAAGGCTTCAGTCTAAGAACCATTTTGGGACAATTAGTATAACTTTCACTAGAGATACCAAATTAAGGTCATTCTTAGACGGTTGGAAAGAGGACTTCTAGATCTTAAACTTTTATGAAGATACCAAAGAGAGATTCAGTCATCTGGAGGGCCAAAAGTGAACCAGACGAAGGTAAGACGAAATCAGACGATGGCTTAGTGCACCAGACGAAGGTAAGACGAAATCAGACGATGGCTTGGTGCACCAGACGATGGTTCAACCTAAACTGGAATCAGTAGCTTCAAATGATTACAACTTTCTACTCCTATGTCTAGAAATTTCATACTATGTACCGTTGGAAAGCTAGAAATATAATCTACAACTTTGTAGAAGGAACCTTTATCTAATTCAGCCTAGATCAACCCAGATTTTCCCCTGAAATCAAAAGACAAATTTTTCCCTTATGAAAACTTGAAAATGCAATGTACAAACTTTGAGAATCATGAGCAAAAATGCAATCATATTCCATTAGCATGAAAAGATAAAAGTTTTACAAAGCTTTAGTGGGTATTTCAAGCTACAAATACATCAATATCTCAAAATCCTAAAATAAAAAAGATACATGAACAATAAGTTGCTCAAAATGCAACTAAAGCCTTATTTTAAAAGATTAGGTTAAATTACAAAAACATTGCAAAAGTGTAGTGATGCCTTGGCTCTTGACTACTCGATCTCTTACTCATCACTTGAATATGGGGAGAAGAATGGGGGTGAGCTTAAAGCTCGTGGGTAACAATTTTATAACTGGTAACAAGCAAAACCATTGACATAATCATTTTTATTGTAAAAACTCACATTAATGCAAATCATGTATCCATTAGTCTTGCCAATATATCACGAGCACATATGCACATTAGAATTGGTTCGAGTGGATCCAAAAACCAAACGTACTATGCATTTTCACATAATGGTCTTGCGTAGCCGCGAACTTATGAGAGTCCATGAAGAAGCTTCATGTCACTAGCAGGCAGGCGGGAGAAGCCTTTTGTCAAAGTGCACTTGACTTAACTTAGGAAACCACCACAAACTCACATAACATGTATTTCATGACTTGTAAAACACATTGCCCAAAAGGCACATTTTAGAAACTTGATTTCTTAAGCTTGATACCCTTTCAAAAATCATTTTCATAAATCAAACAAAATTTATGTACAAAATATACAGCACATTCTCAAAGCATTCAATGAAAAATAAATGCACATTTTAGAAGTAGTCGAAATCATTTATTTCCATTTCTTGAAAAAGACATTAATGGCTCATTATTTAATTATAAAAATGTAACCACCTTAATTCCTTGTGTATAACTTGCTCAAATGTGCCTCTCCTCTTGCTTCTCTTGTCTTTCTTGATTCTCTTTTCATAGGCAAAAATCCCAACTTCAATAGGATTACAAAAATTGAAACTCACAAAACGTATTCAATGAAATTGTTTGTAGAAAACTTAAACCAATGCATATTCTAAGCTTCATGAACGAAAACCCCTCCAAAGTTCCAAAAGACTAAGTAAGACCTTACCTTGAATCTTCACCAAATGAAGGGATTATTGGCTCAAATGGAAGCTCTTATCTTCCTCTATCTTTTTCCCTTCTTGCTCAACCGTAAAATCTCTCTAGAAATCTTAGAAAAGATGAAACCCTAGCTCAACTCTATTCTTTTCTCTCAAACCACCGAAATCTCACTTCCTCTCTTTGTGTCTTCGTATTTTCTCTCCTTCCTTCTCTATTTTTGTTTTTCTTCCTTCTCAAGAGCAAGACAACATTTTCCTCTTCATATTTTACCCTTAATGAATGCTAAAAGTCCACTTTACCCTTCCTTTATACCTTAAGTCTTTTTAAACTTAAGTGATCTTCCAAAAATACCCTTGAACATTCTTATAACCTTATTCAATCTACACCATACTATACTATAACTTACTTTTAATTTCTCTATTTAATACTTCTAATTTCTCCTTATGCTTGCAAAAATCATGGACTAAATTCTAAGAAAATAAAATAAAGTAAAATTAATAAACCAATAAATAAATAAAAGTTTTGGGATCCAACAGCACTAATAATTATAAATGAAGAAGTAGAACGAGATAATAAAGTTGATAAGCCACCAGCAAGCATTATAGGTCCAAGTGAAATAACATCTGATACACCATCTCATAGATATCCACAATGGGAGTGACATCTGCCTGCCCATTTACAAGATTTTGAAGTTGGTAGAGATGATGATCTTGATCATAGGGAGGAAGATGTTATTTACTATACTTTATTTGTTGATTGTGATCCTATGACATATGAAGAAGCACCCAAAGATGATTGTTGAATTAAAGTAATGAATGAAGAGATTCAAGCAATTGAAAAAAATAATACATGGGAGTTAACTGCGCGTCCAAAGGGGAAAAAGCCTATTGGTGTTAAATGGGTGTATAAGACAAAATTCAAGACAAATGGAGAGATAGAACGTTTCAAGGCACGATTAGTAACAAAAGCATATAAACAAAAACCAAGAATTGACTACTTTGAAGTATTTGCTCCAGTTGCTAGATTAGACACGATATACATGATCCTTTCTCTTACTGCCCAAAAGCAAAGGAAAATATTTCAAATGGATATCAATTATACCTTATTGAATGGTGTACTTGAAGAATAAGTTTACATAAATCAACCACAGAGTTATCTAAAACAGGGATAAGAAGACAAGGTCTATAAGTTGAAGAAAGCTTTATATGGATTGAAGCAAGCGCCTAGAGCATGGTATACACATATTAACACATACTTCATTGACAAAGGATTTCCCAGGAGCCTGTACGAACATGGATTATATGTCAAGACCATCAAAAAATGGAGATATCATTATTTTTTGTTTATATATGGAATCTTCACTGGTAACAACTCCAAATTGTTAGCTGAATTTATAGAACACGTGACTACACAATTTGAAATGATAGAGATGGGCCTAATGTCTTATTTTATGGGCATAAAAGTGAAGCAAACAAATGAAGGAAGTTTTATTTCATAAAAGAAATATGCAGCAGATGTTTTAATGAAGTTCAATATGGAAGCATGTAAACCGATGTTGACACCAGTCGAAGAAAGATTGAAGCTTGAAAAGAGAAAGTGGTGGTGACTTTATCAATTCAACTAGTTTTATAAAATTGGTTGGAAATCTGAGATACTTGATAACAATAAAACTTGACTTTGTTTATAAAGTTGTACTTAAAAGCAAGTTCATCGATTCTCTAAGACAATCTCATTGGCGAGCTATAAAGAGAATTTTGAGATACATTAAACGATTAATTGACGAAGGTATATTTTATTCATATGTTATCAAGACAGAGCTAGTTGGATACACAGAAAGTGTTAGTAGTGTGCCATAGGCCAATGAAGTTTTGTTATTCATGTATTAACATTATGATTTGTTAATAATATATTATGAGGTATTCCTTTCATATATGCATGTATTTCGTTTAT
>JAOSBP010000006.1:3505262-3537345 GCA_027563825.1 Erythroxylum mucronatum
ACTGGACTCTCACACTTAGGAATTAGAACAAGCAAAGTTTCAGTTAAAGAGTGTGGGAGGGTACCTTGGGAAAGCCATAAACGACAGCTATCGAAAATATCCTTGCCCATCAAGGTCCAGTTCTTCTGAAAGAAAGCCAGGTTCAACCCATCAGGGCCAGACGCTTTATCAGGGTTCATTTGAAAAATGGCAGTCCGAAATTCATCATCCAAGAATGGTTGCGTGAGGGCAACATTATCGTCAAGACTAACCAATGGCAATACGAAGCCAATAATGTGACGTCGGTGAGAGGTGTCAGTGCTTTGGAAAAGTTCACCAAAATAATCCCTCACTAAAGTTTGAAGCCCAGCTTCACTGTGAACCCAAGAACCCGAGGCATCCTGAAGTTTGTCTATCCAGTTGCTGCGCCTTCTAGCCTTGATACTGTTATGAAAATACTTTGAATTCTTGTCCCCATTTTGTAGCCAAAAAACTTTAGCCTGCTACTTTAATCTAATCTTATCCTTGGCCAAGAGAATATTCCATTGTTCCTTCAGATGTTAAATAGTGAGATGATCCAAACTATCAATTTCCGAATCAAGTTTTTGCTGCCACCGCAAGCAATTGCGAGCCTTCCCCCAGGCCTGAACATCATCAATCACCTTATTTCTTCTACGAATAAAATCATCATTTGACGAGCCCTGCCAGGAGCGTAGCACAATGGCAAAAAGTCATTATCCAATAACCAGGAATTATCAAACCTGAAGTTTCGATTTGTGCGGCCAAGAGAGCCATCAGTATCGACCAAAAGAGGACAGTGGTTTGATACAGGAGCCACCAAACTAGTACACACAGCATTCTCGAAAAGAGAATTCCAAGACGGCGTAGCACAAGCTCTGTCCAGTTTCTCCCTCACCCGATCTGGCGAAGTCCCCCTGTACACATACGTAAACATAGAACCCATTATGAAGATATCAGCCAAATTTGAATCCTTTAACACTTCACAAAAACCATTAATCAAAAAGTTGGCTCGAGGCGGGCCACCATCCTTCTCAGAAGCAGCTGCAATATCATTATAATCACCCACACATAACCACGGAATACTACTCTGGGCAACAAGGGATCTCAATAAATGCCACGAGTCCCTCCTCCTAGTACGTTCAGGGTAGCCATAAAAACCTGTAAACCTCCAAGTGCGCACAGAACACTGAAGTTCACAATCAATGAAATTTGTAGAATAACTCTGAATGGAAAATTGTACAGAATTACTCCACATAATGGAGAGGCCACCCCCAATGCCAAAACTGTTAACTGAAAAGCAAGAATCAAAATGAAAAAAAGAACGTAAAGCTTCCATCCTAACACCATGAACTTTTGTTTCAGAAAGAAAAACAACTGCGGGTCGATGATGAAGAATCATATCCTTCAATACTCGAACTGCCCGAGGATTACCCGCACCTCGGTAGTTCCACACTAAGAGCCTCATGGTCGTTGGTCGACCTTCATAGTGGAAGGTTCGACCGTTGGATGCTGTGTTGTACCCCCTGCTAAATCCTTTGGTGCAGAAATAGAAGGGGTTGGAGTAGTCTGTGGGAAACGAGGCCTCTTCTTTGGATCAATGGGTTTAGCCATAGGGTCGTCTTCCTCAGGCCCATTGGACCCGTGATCCACAGTCTGCCAATCATTATCCATTTCTTCAGCAGTAGAAGACGTAGCGGCAAATTGTGGATCAAAATTCAAATTCTCGCAAAGGAAGGAATTTTGAAAATTTTGGGAGGGCAACACATCTCAATTGCCGCCAACCAATCCCTCATAATTCGGAACACCCAAAACCGTAGTACCCATCACGTCCGACCTCAGCCAAGAACTCGTCAGACGTTGTGTCCGCCGGCCAGCCACCCGCAAGCTTTCATCCCACATCGGCTTTAACTCTTCACACTTGTGTTGAAGGAGTAAATCACAGAAAGAGTCAGTATGTCCCAACTTCCCACAGAGGAAAAAAAACAAAGATCCGTTCATAGGAAAATAGGGCATAAAACACCGATCCGTCAGGGTCAACAATCTTCTTCTTTCTACGAAGTGGTTTCGTGGTATCAATCTACACCCTAATTCGCATCACATATTCATCAGTAGCATCCTTGCGAACAGTAGGGTCATAGTCCAAGAAAGAGCCGATAAAATCTCTCAATCCTTTGGCAACCAACTCAGTCATATAACCAGGCCGAAGCTTCCGAACCACCACCCAAACTTTAGTAAAAATAAGGGGGATATGCATAGGATCCTCACCAGGTTGGATTTGATGAAGGAGCAGCAAATGTCGGTTAAACAACCAAGGAGTGCCATCCAAAACCCTGTCCAGATCCACAGCCGCATAGAAACGAAAGAGGATACGTTTGGCACCCAGATCAGAAATAGAAATGCCAGCGAGAGGATGCCATAAATCAGCCAGAGTCTCCCTCATAGACACAAAGTTGATGTGATTATATGTTAGGAACATACCAACCAAACAAAGATCAAAGGTCGATTGGCAAGGAGCAGAAGAAGGAGGAATAGCCAAGCTGTCTTCTTCCTCATCAGACAGAGTCAGGCGGTTGAGAGCGGTTTCCATGGAGAATCCCTTATTAGTCGCTCTCTATGGGATGATGCTAAAATGCGAGAGGGGAAGACAATGCAACGGAAATAATCTGCTTCGTTTGTAAAGTGTAGGGGAAGCTGGTCAAACGTCGCAATCCACGAGAGGCAATTGATGAAGGGTGGGTTCACGAAAAATAGAAAAAAGGGGGAAAAAACGAGAGGACTCATGCCACTTAGGCATACGAGAGACTTCACTACTTAACTTTTTAAATTTATATTTACGATTCTTTTGACCAATTATTAACCCCATTTACTAAGTCAATAAATGCATTACAAAATTGCGCAAGACCTTGATGGTCACAAAAAACATAAGGAAAAGAGGCGAGATATCGTGTACCACTGTATATAAATGACTGATAGGACATGGTTAGTTTTTTCTTATTTAAATGCACTCTTTCTTTTATCTTGATCTCAAAAGGTGGAATTATCCATCCTAGGCGCCCCTGTTGTGAGGGGGTAAATTACGGTCTGATCTCAGCCAGCTTCTCATAAGGGTGACCCAACACCGATGCGCACAAGGAGTCATCACATTGGATGAACTCCCATATTGCCACTGCCAGGATTCGAATCTGAGGCCTTGATCTCAACTTCCCTTCCAATGACCATGCATACGAATTTATTATATAATAACTATGAATTTATAGACTTTTCAATGATAGGACATGGTTAGTTTTTTCTACATTTCTTCCAAATGTCTTTTAAGTACTTTCAGACCATGCGTATGAATTGTTTTTTATTGTTTCAATAGATAAGCTATTTTCTTCTCATATATTTGGTGGCATCTACAACTACTTTATAATATATCAAATTTTCTAGTTGATGTTACTATTATTAATATTTTGTGAGTTCAATTAATGGAACCGGCCCTCTAGTGATGTAGCATCAATTTCAAGTTATTAAAATTTGAAAAAAAAAACCCAAACCTTTGCATTAGTTCTTCATCGTCATAGAGCACTGGTCTTTGGAGACCCATATTTTAGCCCCAAACATATGGCATGAATCAGACTATCACAGCATTCTGCAAACAAAATCTTTAAAATTATTCCAATAACATTTTTGAATTAATCAAAAACTTTTAATATCATTACATTTACAATTCAAGTATTTTTAATTTTACTACAATAACTAAATACCAAATATATAAAATAAATTTTAAAATATTAGTTTATATTCAATTTAAAATAAATATATTAGTTTTAATTCATTGAATATGAACATAATACATTTTTCGCACCAAAAATATATATAGCCAATATTATATATCCATATATTTATTTTTAACAATCGTCAAAAGTTATCATGTAAATTTTTTTAAAATTTTGACTGATGTGTTATACATTATGAAACCATCTATTAATTTATTAAAAATTAAAATATTTTACAAAATTAAATTAACATATAATGTCTTTTAAATATACAAGAAATTAACCATTTTAAGTAAATGTATGATTTTATAGTGAAGTTATTACAAGCAATTCTTAAAATGTATTTATTTTTTAAATGATTTTAAGTTTAAACTTCAAATATACCTTTTCTATAATAATTAAAATGTCTTGCAAAAGTGAAGAAATTAATATCCATTTTATAAAAAGCGAACTGTTTGATTTTTATTTAAAAGATTAAACATTTTAAATTTTAAATTGTTATTAGGACCCAAACATTTGTATTAGTTCTTCATCGATATAAAGCACTGGTCATCAAAAACTCATATTTATCCCCAAACATACAACTTTAATCACACTATCACAGTATTCAGCAGACAAAATTTAAAAAACTTATGCCAATAGCATTTTTTAATTAATCACAAACTTTGATTATGGTTACATATACAATATACAAGCATTTATTAATTTTACTGCGATGATTAAATACTAAATGTATTAAATTATTTTCAAAATACTAGCCTATATTCAATTTAAAATAAATATGTTTGTTTTTATTCATTCAATATGATTATAAAACATTTTTCACATCTAAAATATATATAGACAATATTATATATGCATATATTTATTTTTTAGAAACTTCAAAAGTTATGTAAAATTTTTTAAAATTTAGACTAATGTGTGATACATTATAAAGCCGTCTATTATTTTATTAAAAATTAAATTATTTTACAAAATTAAATTAACATCTAATGTCTTTTAAATATACAAGAAATTCACCATTTTTAGTAAATATATGATTTTAGCATTGAGTTATTACAAACAATTCTCAAAATGTTTTTATTTTTAAAATGATTTTAAGTTTAAATGTCAAATGAACCTTTTATATAATAATTAAAGTATCTTATAAAAGTCAAGAAATTAAAATCCATTTATAATAAGTGAAAAGTTTGATTTTTTATTTAAAAAATTAAAAATTAAAAATTGTTTTTTATTTATATCATATTTATAATTAGATAATTATTTTATAATTTAATTATATTTTACTCAATAATTAATTACAAAGAGTTACTTTCAATGACTTCTTAAATTGTATCATAAGAGACTTTTATAAATTAAAGTAATATAAATTTATTAAAATCGTTGTATATATGATATTTTTGTTTCAAAATTATTAGTTTCTTTTGAACTGTAAATTTATATTTGAACTAAAAATTTATATTCATTTCAATAAGTAGTTTGAGTTAATTTAAATTATATATTAAAATTTTCCAACATAGTATAAAATTATTTTAAACTAAATTATCATTTAGTACATATATTTATTTGCAAAATATAATTATTTAATATACAGTTAAATTGTACTCATATAAAAAATTTATTATATAATTATACAATAAAATAAAACAATTACATGTTCATAATTTTATCTTATTTTATTAATTTATGGCTTTATTTTTCTTTATTTTTTCCAATATCTTTTTAGCGTGTATAGTTAGCGGTTATTTTCCCTTCGTTCTAGGTTTGTCTACTTTCAAAGATGGATAGAGAAGCCAACAGGCGTAAAAAGTATGCTAAAATGCCAGAAAATAAAAAACGTGAGCTTCTACAATGGCGTCGAGAAGCTTATGTTGCAAAAAAAGAGTAATGCCACTCTATCTCTTTTTGGTCGTGGAAATAAGAGATGTAAAACTGATATGTCTAAGATGATAGATAATTTAGATCGACCTAAGTTGTCTATAGGAGAACATCGATGTCAACCAGATTGTGATCAACTTGTTTATTCTACCATTAATAACATTACTGTTGATGATCAACTGTTTCTTCATCCATCCAGTAGTCAATTGGTATAAAATCCATCTATTGATTTTAGCGTGGATGATGTCAGTATGAATCATTCCTCTCTTCGGTTTGGGGGAAATTGTTGATACTGAATTAGCAGTTGAAGTGTCTAATAATATGCATCATAATTTTGATTATCTAAATATATCTTCCTCTTTTGTTCTATCCACCTCAATGACATCTGTCGAGGATCAAGGTATAAATCTTCTTAGCTATATTCTTTCTAGTTTTCTATTATTATTGCTCCTCAAAGTGATCAACCCTTTTATAAATCTTTTTAGGGATAAACCATCATCGTTCTTAGTGAAAATTTGTGTGCCTAAAGGACTGTCCTACTGAATCTCTACAGCTTCCTTTTGTTTCCAGCTATGAGCATTGTGATGCGAAAAGATTCTATTTAGAGCCCCCGTCATTTTGTTGTTCGTCAGGAGAGATTTTCATTGTTGCTTCTCAAATGTCATATGCTCTATAATGATTATTTATTGATGAAGATGAAGAGTATGAGCATTTCAGGAAGAATGTTCGTACATATAATAATAATGTGGCTTTTATTTCGTATGGAGCTAGGTATGATCAAGAATTAACAAAAAATAAGAAAGGTGTTTATACATTTCGTGTTCAAGGTCAAGTTTATCATTTCCTTGACAGTTTAGTTTCGATAACTAATAGACTGTCTAGTATCCAACTCTATTTTTTCTATATTAATGAGGAACTTACAAGAAGGACAAAAAGTTGTGATAAATTTGGTGAGGATACATTAAAATTGATTATAACAGTCTTAAAACATAATCCCTATGCTAAGTTCTTCAGGAGTCTTAGGGATATTTTAACACTTGACAATCATACAATAGTCTTGAGGTGTTATCCTGGCCTTTGATCGACCTGTATACAATCTTCCTACTACATCACAAGTAGCTACTACATGGATTGAGGCAAATGATGAAAGGGTTGATAAATCTTCACACATCCAAGTCTATAGTCATTCAGGCACAAGTTATAGAATCCAATCTTACTATGTCTGTTATAATCCCCTTTAATATCCTCTTTTATTTCCTCGTAGTGAATCTGGATGGCATTGTGGAATTAAGCGGTTGTTTTCAAAGAGAATGAGGAACACTGCTTCAAATGAGGGATGTGAAGTTAATTTCAATTCTTTTATTGATCAATCTTATCTGTTTAAGATGGAGAAAACATGCAAGTTTTTCTTTTCCTATTTCATTTTTATAGTGTTATCTAACCTTATGCTTTTATTTATTCAATTTGTTTGTATAATTTTTGGTTGCTGGTCAACAATACTATAAAGATGGCACTATTTCTGCTAGAGAGTATTATTGTTATAGGCTCCAAATAAGAGAACATGAACAATCAATGCTACTCCATAGCTTAAGGCTCCTTCAGCAATTTGTTGTGGGTGCTTATATAAAGAATGAAACATCTACACTTGATTTCTATAGAAAGAGACAAAATAAGATAAGGACAAAGATATTGCAGGGTATTTTGGATAGTATTGCCATCGGTCAAAGTGAAGGTTATCAAATTGGCCGTCGAGTTGTGCTCCCAGCTTCATTTGTCGGTGGTCCACGAGACATGAAACATCGTTATCTTGATGCAATGGCTTTAGTACAAAAGAATGGTAAACCTGACATTTTCCTCACCATGACTTGCAACCTAATGTGGAAGGAGATTCAAGATAACCTTAAGTTTTATGAAAAGCCACAAGATAGGCCTAATTTATTGGCTAGAGTTTTTAGAACTAAATTTGAGATCCTTAAAAATGAACTAATCAAGAAACAGGTCTTTAGAGAGGTTGCCGCATATGTTTATCTTATTGAGTTCCAAAAGCGTGGCTTGCCTTATGCTCATTTGTTGCCGATACTTAAGCTGTATTCTAAATTACTTAATCCAGAATCTTATGACCAAATCATATCAACTGAAATAATAGACCCTGTTCAAAATTTGCGGTTATATTCTCTTCTCATTAAACACATGATCCACGGTCCTTGTGGTTATATGAATAAAGACAACCCTTGCATAAGAAATGGTGTCTGCAAGAACCATTATCCTTAAAATTTTGCTCCTTTAATTGTCCATGGTGAAGATAGTTATGCATGTTATAAAAGGAGAGATGATGGCCAAAAAGTAAAGATTTGTAAGTATAAGGTTGATAATAGATGGGTGGTTCCTTATAGTCCATACCTTTTGCTTCTCATTAATTTCCATATAAATGTTGAAATATGTTCAACTGTTAAGCTTGTTAAGAATTTCAGGTGTTGCATTATCCACATGATTTGATTCTGCAATTCTCTTTGATCCGCCAATACAAGAAGTTGCAGATTTTAAAAATTGGTGGTCCCACATTTGTCATCTTTACTTTTCCAACAAACAAACTTCTGTACACATTTTTAGATGTTTTTATTCTTATGCTTATAATTACCTTTTTTCTAGGGCCCATCAAAATAACAAGCAACTAAAAGACATTGTTACCCAACAAGCTTACCTCAAATATGATCCTGATGTACCTTTTAGATCAAATCAAAAAATTTCAAAGATCATTTTCCTAAAGTCCATTGACAAGGTACATACATTTTATATTCTACAATGAACTTTCTTTCTCACTTATTATATCTCTAATTTCAATAATCCAAACAAACATCTATTTGTATCTTTCTAGACAGCATGGATTAAAGCTCGTATTTCCTTTCAACATAATCTGCAAAAATATTGGTATATAAGCTGCAAAAAATGTTTTCGCTCGACCACAACTATATATGGGGTTACATTTCTTGCAAGGAGAAACATCCAGCTAAACCTAGGTTCAAAACATATCCTAATGTGATTTTAACACATTCCTAAGATAGTACGTTAACTTAAATTTAAGATCATTCATATCAATTCTAAATACAATTTTTTATATTATTTTTTTATTCAATGGTACATCTTCTCATTTACTTTCCTTTATAAATGTGGATGTCGATATGAAGTTGATTTGACTGACAACACAGGAACTTTCACAACATCCATTTTTGGTGAACTTGCTAAAAGTCTCTTGAACTTCAGTGCAGTTAAAGCTATGCAGTATTACAACCAGGTTATATTTTTATAATTATTACAAATAAAAATACATTTGATTTTTTATGACATCTTTATTATATGACTACTGATCTACATTTTTCTCTTTGGTAAAAAGAGTATTGAACTTCCTCTCGATAAGGTCCATGATAAACTGAAAACAAAAACCTTTTTCGTTTATATCAAACCTGTTCACATGCAACCATCATAAAGAAGGCAATGCTTCACTATTATTTGTTACCACGAGACTGATGATTCTGAATTAGAGGAAGGCTCAACTTCAAGCGAAAAAGAAATGAGACTCACAACTATTTCAGGTACTTATCATTATTTATTGAAACATTTTTTTCATATTTATATTCATCAAACTATTTCAACTCTCTTTTTTCTTCACCCCTCACAACCAAAACTATTGATAACTTCAATTTTCTAACGGATGATTGCACCAAAACCACAATCATGAATTCTAAACACACTTGGCAATAGCTAAATATATGCCTTTCGTTAAAGATTCATTATTACTAGCATTTTACATCTCGCCCTTTTAACTACTTCATAATATTTACTTCTAGACATTTTATATAACTATATTTTAACGTCCACTGATTCACCTTTGCGATCACTTTTATCTCTTATCAGTTCCTATGTACAAATTCTATATTTGTCTATTTTTTGTATTTATTATGTTTTTTCTTATATTTCTCATATTTTAATTTTTCCTTCCACCTCAAACTAACCTCTACTCATATACTTTGGTTTTTTATATTTTCAGAAGACATTCTTGTTTCTTCTTCGGAAGTTAGACAGTGCCTTGACAAAAGATTCAGAGAAATTGAACCAGAACTGACGCCAACCTTAAATGTTCCTGTTGATGACCGCAACAAAAAGCTCAAATTATCATACTTTTCACCATATCTAAAGACAACCTAAACATGTAACTTTTACTGATAATTAATTAAAGTTGCTACCTCATAAGGTAAACTAGAAACTTATAAATAACTTGACCTATTATTTGTTTTTTTCATATCCTTCCCCTCCTTTTTACCATTTATCTTACCCCTTTGCTTAAATGGACTTTCACATGATCCAAAAATAATTGTCCAATATATTTAGCACATTCTAGTTCAACTGGTCATTATCGTTTTGTAAATCTCACTACATATCTGTGCAGTGAGCACCTGCTTTATAAAGTACATCAGAGAGGCTGCAAAACAGTATGTACCCGTCACTCCGTCTCAAATTTAGTCAATATTTAAATCTTGGTAGATGTCTGATTTAAAAAGAGGAAATTAAGTTGTGATCCTCATACTTAACTGAACCTATTGAACTGGATGCTGGGCATTTTTGAGCCCTTTGGGCTAAATACACCAGGCCACAACTTTTAGCCCCCGAAAGGGCTTATATATGCACATGTTCAGAGTTGTACGGCTGATCCAACAAATTGACACACAATGATACAACAAGCGGTCTCGTGCTTCATAAGGAAAAATAAGCTTCCCAATTTAACCTATAATGAAGATGTGACTTATAAAGATTACATCAACAGAGCTTCCATTCTGCTATTTGTATCTTTATGCTGTGTACATGTGGTATGCAATGACAAAAATCCAACTACAGAGATCACAGAATGAAAGGCAATGGAAGGATGTATCAAATTTAAGGATGGAAGTTAAATAGTAAAGAATGCCTAATCTCCGAGGGAACACATCTGAAACCTTGATTAGAGGTCGATGGGTTGGCCGTATATCAACAAAAACCACCCAGAGGGTATGATGATGACAGTTCATTTGACATCCAACAGCTTTCAAAAGTCATTCCCCGGAGCCCAATCATTTATCAATAGCGAGTAAATGAAATGAATCATTATGCCTTCTGTTCATATGTGTTCTCAAGAACTTGAACTCCTGGCCCATATATCAAACGACAGCGATCACTGAATGAACCAATCATTCGGGAGACTACCTCCTTGAAAAACATAGACGCCACCTGTCAACCAAAGTCATTGTAGAAATCAGGAGTTTATCTAGTTATATGGAGTAGAATTATATGCCAGCCATGCTCAAGAGGAGCAACAGTTGATGTATAAATGACTTTATACTATATTCTGATGATGGATTTGAAGGAGAAAAAATATTATCATTTCAAGCAATATAGTATGTATTATCCTACTCACTCAGAAGGCCTTGTTCTTCCCAAACATCACACCCTAGTCCATCAATACTGGAAGGGTTACAAAAGCCACATCATCTAAAGCCTATCTCTAAAATGGCTCTACTTGTTACTACAAGCTTGGATACAGTGTTCCAACATTTCTTTAGTTCCAAGAACCATGCCATAGCAATTATTTTTACTTCATTAATTCGTCCAGAATGAGGTAAAGAAGGTTCATTTTCACAAAAACACTGTTTGACTAGGTAGTTATATTATATCCAAATACAAATTATGCTTCTCAAAAACTCACTTCATCTTCAAGTATCTGCATTTGACACTTTAATTATGGATATGATCCTCAACATTCCAAACTAAGGAGAATTTATCATAATATGATCTAATCTTCAAATAAAGTTCAAAACATGTTAGAATATAAACCCTATCCAACTTATAATCTTGCAGTTTGACTGTTTGAGCAACAAAAACTATCAAAATCCTAAAATGTTGAATTGAGCTTGCATAATGACCTGAAAGGATAGGTGAAAGGGTGAAAGGTGCTATAAACATACATTAGTACTTGGAAAATTTGACAAAGAAAGCAAATTTCCTAAGTCGATATAATGCTGGTGTGCCATAATGCTTCATTGGAAGATCCATATCTCAAATTTCAAAATGTTCACAAAATCAAGTCATAAACTTATAAATATCCAACTTATACCTGTCTGTAAAGTGGTGACTGGAACTTAAAATCTACCAAAAAATAAAGGTCACAAGTGCCTGGTACTGGCCCTGTGTTGAATTCCCAGATGTTTATTAAATGATCGAAAAGGGAACTCTCTGATGATGTTGTCTGCAAACAATGTAAAATAATAAATAAGGCCTCGAAAACCTGAATCAATAAAAAGTTGAGGTGCACACTAAAACAAAGAACAGTATATTACATTAAGAAACAAGGGCAATTTCCTCCATGAAACAGATTCTAGCATAAAAGAAAGGCATAATATTCAGAAAGTCATCTAATCAAGGACATTTAATCAAATACCTTGTTGCTGCCTCGCTTTGAAAATTGAACTTCAAATTCATTTTAAAATTAAAAATGAAGCACATCCTCTACACAAACGAACCCAGGCACAAAATCTTGATAGCCCTAGTCTGCTCTGCTTTTCAAAGGATAGAGTTTTCAATTTGTATCATCACATTGCTCTATAGCTTTAGCTTCCACAATAAAAGAACCGCTAAAATCTCAGCTAACGTTCATATCCCCAACCGGCTCATTTTACCAATGGCTAAACCAGAGTATGGCGGCCAATAATAGGTCATACGTTCAGTTGCATAATTCACGTTAGAAGAAAATCAATCTCTACAGCTAGATGTCTAAATAAAGCATGTCAAACAAATAGATTACCTTTATGCGTTTTGGTCTGTCTAATTCTACATGAGAAATGTAGCTCTCAACCAGAAACTTAAAACCAATCTCCAACTCAGCATCAAACGATCCATCCGGAAATCGTCTTATTATCTCAGAACGCTGACACCAAGGAACAAATCCATGATACAAATCAACTGCCGCAACTACATCAAACAACTGATTTGGAGAGTACCTGCACAGCAACGTTTATATTTTACCTCTCCCTAAAACAAAAGACCGAATTTTAATAAAATAAACTCAAAACAAATTCATTGATTAGTGACTAAAAAAAAGGGACAAAGAAGAAAAATTTTACCCCAAAACGCGCCTCTCTTCGTAAACCTTGGACAAAACACCGCCTTCTTCGCCATCACCGCAACCAAGAAAGCGTCTTTTCTGAACGATAGCATTTGGGTTATTGTGAAAGCTCCCTAACGTGAGATTAAAATCCTTTTGGTTATCAATTACTTGGTGATTGAAAGACGGACCACCACCGATGTTAGTCAGGCACCGAATCTGATAGAGCTTGTGCACATAGCTTTTGGCAGGGAAAATGAACTGCTTGGCTCCATTCTTACGCGTCATTAGGTTGAGGACGGTCCGTGAGGTTGCCATGAACGGCGGCATTTAAAATACTTGCAATTACAGACCCCAATGTTGTAAGAATGAATAAGCCTTGAAGCCAAATAAGAAATGAAGAAGAAGAAGAAAAGTAGTATAATCAGAGCATGGAAACCCTAACAAATTTGAGGAAGAAGAAGATGATACCTTATAGAGAGATAGTTAAGGCGCGAATGGGGAATGCGAAGAAGAGGAGGAGAAGAAGTTAGGGATTTGAATCAACAACAGTCTGAGAAATGTCAAAGCTCATTTGCCTGCTTTGATTTTTCTGCACGTGTCTGACTATGCTAAAGCCGTTGCGTATTTGAGTCATTTTGATGGTTTTCAACTTTTCATGGTCCTTGTTGGCTGCTTTCCTTCTAATTTCCCTTTGTTTTTATATTTTAAGTTTGTAATAATATAATTCAAACATTATATTTCTTATTTTTAACATTAATTTTGATTTTTTATATAATAATTATTACTTTAATCACTAATTCTTGTACTATTTATGTAAAACGTTTTTTTTAAATAAAACTAAAAATTAAAGTATAAAATATAATTAAAAATATTTTTACCTATTAAAAATTTAATTAAAATATTAAATAAAAATTAAGTTTTTTTATCATTTTAGTTTCAAAAAATTATTAATTTATTAAAATTGACCGATTAATTAATAAATTAATTAATTTTTAACTATAAAAATTATTAAAATAAATTGAAAAAAAATTTAAAAAAACTTTTTAAAAAAAGTTACAACAATTTAAAATTTTTACGATTAAATCGGCTCAATCGGTTAGGCTTTTTAATCATTAATTAAAATTATTTTTTGCAAATTAAATTTTATTCAAGGAATAATTATCATTTAAGGATAGATATTTTCATTATTTATGATATGAGGTTAAAATGATAGAAACAGGCAAACAGCAAACGAAATACTATACTATACACAACTCATATCCCTGTACACAACCTGAGCATGAACTTTATAGCAACTATGTCAGTTTCCTGATATGCTAAGCATCATATATAAACTATACACAAAAAGAACAAACTAAAAGATTCGTAGCTACTAATAGTGATTTCTCTATCTAACTCTTCTTTGGATGCAACAAATCGAAGTGAATATTTTGATATTCTACTTCAGTTGCTTCGTGGCTAAAAATCTTTGACACAAGCCAGCCAAGCTAACCAAGCTCCACTCGGTGGTGTCAGCTCTTCATTAGGGTGCAGAAAAGCACCTCTTAGCAGAATCACTTGTCGGGAGGCTTCCCATTTGGGACAACCTGCAGTAGCAATTGATAAGAGTAAGGATGGTAGTCCAGAAATTGTTGTGAGACAAAGTTAAATTAGGTCATTACCTGATCACTACTGGAAGCATCAGTTCTTGAAGTTCTCATCCTTTTTGAACAAGAATTACTTGCCTTCTCAGTTTCAACATCTCTATCCACGAAGTTCTGATCTGATACTTCTACGAGAACAAGAACAATGAAAATTGTTTTAAAAGCAAGACAGTAAGTTAAGAATCAGAATGGCGCCATTCTCTCCATAAAAAAGGTATTAGAAGCAGAAGTATTATAGATATCTATAAGGGAAAGATCATTTTTCAAACTTAATTCAATCATATATGAAAGAAAACATTTAAATCAATGGGAGGGATTGATTCTTTTGCTATTAGTCAAGCAAATATACGTTTTTAAAGGACTAACTCAGTACACAAGGCTCCCTATTTTACGAGGGTTGAAAAGGGGTCATTAATTGTATCCAACTTTCCCTTTATATTTTACAAAGAAGTTGTTTTTATGACTTGAACCCGTGATTTTCTGGTCACAAAAGAGTAACCTTACATTTCTAATAACTATAAATTAAGGCTCTAATTGTATTGATGTAATTGATACAAGTCTGATTACTTTAAATTACACAGTGCCATCCGAGAAGGAGTTTGGAAGTATCATACAAGTAAAAAGTAGACAGAACACAGAATCAACCAACCCAATAAACACTTGTAGAAGTTAAGAAATAGAATTAAACAAGAAGAAGGCTGATATGTCAACTTTTGAGAAACAAACCAAAAATTCTGCTGAGAGTACCTTTGCTGCAATCAACTAGCTCATGCTTATAGTTATAGGAGAACGAGTGAGGTAGACGACAACTCTTTGAACTTGCTGCTGACCCGCAAGAAGTTGCCATCTTGCCATTTAAATCGAATTTTGGACTTTTCGATGCAGACGTCTCCAGGAGATCAGGAGATCCCACAGCTTGAGGTTTCCTTACAGACATAAAGCGTTGAATCCACGTATTTGCCAGATGATCACGGGATTCTTCTTTCATATTTCGTTGTGCTTGAGTCCTCTGATAATTCATTTTCTGCCATCAGCCATGTCAAAGAACCTTAAACTTGAATATATTTTAGACAAGGTACAGGACAACACATCAAAAACCAAACATATAAAGAGAATCCAACAAAAGGGGGCATCTTCCAACCTGACCAGAATGCTTACAACCGCCGCAATGAACTCGTTGGTATAACTTTGGATCTGATGCTTCCTTCTGCAAGCGCCAGTCCTGAAGATTCATAGATTTATACAGTTGGGTGACGAATGATGTTTCCATGGATTTAAGATAAAGGCTATGTTTCTCATCTGTCCATTCTGTGGACATAGATTTCGTGACTGCTGAACCCTGCACAACACATTTAACAACACGATTATATTCTTTATTTAAAAGGACAAGCAATCATCAATCCCCAAATTGGCAAAAGGGTTCGAATTTAAGAGTTCAGTCGTTAAGAATTTGAAAGAATCGTCTCTAATAATACCAAGTAAATTAGGAAATGCAAGTGCTGGTAATCGATAAAGGATCAATGTCAAGAACCTTGTTGTTTATTGATTACAAGTCTCCAAGTGGATGCAAGAACTTGGTCTGGGCACTAACTACTTAATAAGGAAGGTCAATTCACGATTTTGCTTCAATTTCAAAGATCTAAGAGAAGCGTTGCACAGGTTTTATGTTCAGTCCATAAAAATCGAAGCTTTGGAGACGAAAAGATCATTTACAGACAAAGCCGTTCTACTCAATCTAAGGTGCTAAGAAGACACACAAAGTTCTTCTTTGTTCCTTTTCTTTGTGATTCTGTTTACTCGCTGGGTATTACATGGAAGAAAGATGGAAATCCAAGCTAACAGTCCAAAAGAACAAAAAGAGAACAACAACGCTCAACATATTGAAAAGGAAAAAAAAAAAAAAGTGGTGGTGAACTGAAAAAAAAATTGCAACAAAAAGAAACTATGAACTAAAAAAGAAAAAGAAGACGAATCAGAGAATATGTTGCTCACCTCAGAAGTAGCCGACTCGCCCGACTCGTCGGCCGTTAACCCTGACGTTTGAGATCTGATAACCCCACCTTCAATTCTCCTGAAACCATCCATTCTATTACTAATAGCACTCTATATTTCTGTGCAAATAACTCTTGTCGAAAGGCTTAGTTTTGTTTCTTAAGGGGACTTGGAGAAGAGAAGAACATAGAAACTTGCTCTCTTCTTGTTTTGGGTTTTGTAAGGGGTTGTTAAAAGTGTGACAACAGGAGATTACAGTGTCACGACCTTTACACGTGTCGTGGGACCATGAGTTGCCACGTCAGTTTGGTGAAGTGAAAGCCCAGATATTTTTTTCCGGTGGAAAATATCTCTTGCCTTCTCTTGTGCGCTAAGGTTGCGTGGCACCGTAACTGCACTTTCCTTGTCGCACCCTTGTCCCTTTTTCAATCTCCGCCACACTTTATCATTGTAATCTCCCCGGGCCAGAATAGATACATTCAAACCAAATCAAACGCGAATTTTATATTTTGTTATATACAAAATATGAACAAAGATTTTGATTAAAATTTTAATTTTATTATAAATTTAATACTATGTTAAAGATGTTGATTTCTTTTACTCGTAATTAAAAGAGATAAGACGACGTGCTATTAAACTTTTTTAAATCCCGCTTGTTAATATTTTAAAGTTGTAATTAAATTTGATCAACAAGCTATAAATATCTCGTAAATATCTTAGTTGCAATAGTGTGAATTGAAGATATACCGAAGATAGAATAGAAGCATATGCATTCTGTTGGGCTATCTTAATTTGGCGACTCCTGATTTGGTGAGTGCTCTGTACAAGAAGATATAGTAAACATTTAGATGACAAACGTAATCCAAATTAAACAAGTTTCCGTAACAGCCGTAGACGGTGAAATATGTAACTAATGTTCTAGCTTGATGAGAACAAGAATACAAATTCTCTCTGATGTGTAAGATTGGTTGTAACAAGGATCGTACATGGGACAAGAATGGACTGGATGATGCTTGCTTTGGGCGGCTGATCTTGACAAATGTAGAACAGTGTATAGGGCTTAAGAACTCATCAACTCTTGACGCTGATTTGATGCCCTTGTCCGTATTCGTCTGCGTCAAATCCTGCAATTCAATTCAATGTCGTATTCGTATGTACTTCCTCTTTATTAGCATGCGCGATCACATTCTACGCGTTGTTTTGGCAATGGATAAAGCTCAAGGTCAAGGTTTCCTTCGGGTATTACTTCTTCTTGCAAGTCAATTTGACCTGAATTTCCCAGAAATAAGAGCTTGTTAAAAACAAACTCGCAAATGATTGACGCTGATGGTTAACTTGACATTGTCAGCTTCTTCACATGAATCATTGAGTGGACAGGGAAATTGTTGATGTGGAACGCATTAGGATACCAGACAGCATCTCCAAATGAAGCTAAAACTTATTAAAGAGGAAAGGACGTTGTACCTAATAAGGACACTAAAGACGGAGCCTTTGAAGGTGCCTTGGATTTTACATATATGCCTGCAAGGAAAATATACACATCAGGCAGCTCTCTGAATTTATGCATCGGCAGCCATTGAGTGCCCAAAGTATTTTTTATTGTAAAACCAAATTATATTATTGCTTGGTCCTTAGGTTCAATGTACAATAAGATGAAAGCGAGTAAAGAACAAGGTTACTGAAGAGACACTAACATTACAAACTAGCTTACCTGAACTTTCCACTGATTTAAGGAAGTCGGATTTCCTAAAAGTGAATCCCATGAAGTTAGTGTCTTTTGAGGTCAACATCTGCTCCACAGAACAGGTAAAACATAGAGATAACAAAGGAGAGTTACATCATTGGAACTCCATAGAACAGAAGCCACAATGTCTAGCTAGTAAACAAGACTTCTTGCAAAAGGACACAAATTACTCGTGATGATGACTTCTCGAAAAGTTCAAACCAATAGTATTCCAACTCTTCCTCTATTTGAATGAAAACTATATACTTTCGTTTTCAATTATAGGTTCTAAATAGATATCGGCATAAAGTAATTATATTCACAAAGAAACCAGCTCAATTAGGATAACATAAAAGAAAATAATTTATAACCAGAATTGCATATTCGTGACCTGAGAAGGTGAAGATGAAAGTGTTCGTTTTAAGGTCTGATGATTCATACCTTCCTCCAAGGTCCAACGGAGGGTATCGTGGATGGTTGACCTTCCAACTGTAAGAAAAGAAAAAGCTTACCATATATATCCCATTCCTTTTAAGTAGGACGAGGAAAGTGTAATACCTAATATGCTGCTATTACAAGCAACAATAATCTGCTGTCATACTGTACTAGCTTTCAATTAAAACGTAAGGAGGGGATTATCTAACTAAAGAAGAAGTTAAAGTTCTTGGACTTCAAAATCTGTTCCAGAGGTAAGAAGTCCAATTGTTTCCAATGAACAACAGAGTATATTAGCTTTATACTCTAAACGAACAAAGAGTCAAAGAATCCTGTACTCTTCGTCATGTTGATCTTAGAATGGGTTAAGGACTATTCAAAAACAAAAGAAAGAAGAAGCTCAGAATTTAAACTCGAGGTGTTAAAAAGAACTAGGCTAAGACAAAAGGCAATATGTTGAAGGGTGTAGACAAATGGACTTCTGGAGAAAAGGACAGGGGCAAAGTTCGGGAAGGTGGAAAACGGAAATACATTACCTCTTCCATGGAACTGGAGTTAGCAAATAAGCTTTTTTTAGTTGAATCACTTCCAAGGTTTTGTAAGGGGCATAAAATATCTTAGCAATTTCACCACATACGACAATACAGGTACACCATTCACAACATGACACTCACTTCGGGAAATTTCTCAAAATTTTGTGTATCCATGTCTCCGTTGACTGTAGGCTTGTATGCAGCTTCCTCCTCATACAGCTCATCCCACTCAACGCTTTTGAACCATGGATGTGCCTGAAACGTTAGAGTTACTTAATGCAGAAAACTGGACGAGAAAACCATGAAATTAAGAAGCCATGGACGAGAACATAGAAGTTTCATGGCACCATAAATGTAAGATCAAGCAAAAGGATTGACAATAGTGTTGTACCAAAACAAAGTGGCAGAATTACTTCCACAAGCAGCAAAATGATATAATGTTTATACTACCATGACACTGACAATGTGGAACATTTACCTTTAATTCTTGCACACCTCTTGTACCCAGCCTTGATTCTACATCACACATCAAGCGGGATATTAGGTCTTTAGCCTCATACGATATTACGGGTTCCTCAGGGAATTTGAGGCAAGTTTTCCAATTTATTATCTGAAAAACATGAAATAATGCCTATTTAACTTGTTGCGAATGTCAAAATCAAATAGTTGAATTGAGAACCATGATTTAGGCGACCTTTCGGCATGTGATCCTTGGGTCATCTGAACAGAAAGGAGGATAACCTATGAGCATCTCGTACATGATTGCCCCCATTGACCACCAGTCGCACTCCATTCCATACCCTTTCTTCAACAGGACTTCTGGCGCCATATAATCAAGAGTTCCAACAGTTGAATAAGCCTGAGTGCACAGCACTTTGGAATTCCATAAGTAAATTCACAATACAAATAAATGTAACTGAGAACCGTAAACAATTCATGATCAGTGCGACAAAGATACTACCAATGCACGGCGATTTCGTTTCCACTGTTGCAATTGTCCTTTCGGCATAGACCAAGGTGCTTTCTCACTGCCTGCATGGCCCCCAGATTCATTTGAGGCTTCCTGAGTTGCAATATCTTCATTTTCCAGCAAAATTGTTGAATACTTTTCATCAAGGGGCTTGCACAAGCCAAAATCTGAAAGCTTTAAATGGCCATTTTTGTCCAGTAACAGGTTATCTGGTTTAATGTCCCTGTGCCAAAGTAAACATAGGGGGGGGAACTGAAAATCAACTTTCTCAATCAAGAATGACCCATTTTTAGGTCAAGTTATAACCTCTTTAATAAAACAATGGAAGTGGCTGGCCTAGCAAACTTATAATAGTGGCCTTCCAAGACCTTTCTCACCCATATTCAAGTTACAAAGTTTTAAGAACCAATCCAATATTTTCATGCTTTACTTATCCATCCAACATATGAAGACTGATCTCGTAAACATGGAAGGTGGGGCCAAATAGTTGTCATTTCAAATACATGTACACCAGTGAAGTCATTGGTGGACAATTTTGTTTTTTCTCATAAAATTGACCGATTATTAATTATATTTTTTGATTTTTTAATAACTTATCAGCTAAGAAGTACAGGTACGGATACGGGACACGATACGAACACAAACACGAGGTCACATCAACTTCTAAAATTTGGTAGACACGGAAACGGCATATATATATATTATAAAATTTAAAATTAAGAAAAAATTTAGAATTTATAGTATGATATATATTGATTGATGTATTTTAAAACTTCTAATATCGTGATAGTTCATACATATTTGATGCTTTATAAGCTCCTCGCAAAAAACATGGAGCATATATTCTATAGAGCATATATTCCATTAAGCATTGTTTGAGCGGTCTCCAGAAGTGTCCGAACTGTGTCTACCGTGTGTCATTGGGTATCCGACACGGACACGTGTTCGACACACGGACACGGCTCCATTTTGCCGTGTTCGTGCTACATAGCTTATCAATTAAGTTACATAATTTGATCCAGATAAAGATAATAAAATAGCCCAATAAATGATTTAAATCAATGGATCGAAGTCTGTGTAAAAAATAGATCTCGATCAGTGTGGATCGGATCCATATCAGGCCTGTGATGGGAAGCCCGATATGGAAACTTTATATAAAGATTAAGGTCTCTTGCAGTTGCTCATATCAATCGGAAGCATAAGAATTCTTTGACCTGTTAAGAGAGCTTACGTTTTGAAAAAACTGTATAGAGACCTTGCCCGTGTCCCGGAGAGCAGTTTCCGTGAAGGTGGCAGTAGATTCGCGCTCGTTTCGACTTCAGAAAGCTCGTTTAAAGTTATGGAAACCGAAATCAGGTATTTTCCGAGTTTCTTCATTTCTTACCCTTTCACGCCCAATCTAGAATACGTAACTAGGGTACCATTACATATTACACATGGTATCAGAGCAGTGACGTGATCGGGTGGTTAAAAAAGAAGATTTTTCAGTTTTCTCTCCATAAGGTTTTCGGAGATTTAACTTTTGTTTCTTAGTTTTTTCTTGTTTTTTATTGCATGAAAGTAATATACATGTATTTAGCCTTATAAACGGGGTGAAAACGAACCCAGAAACGTGAAAAATCGGCCCCAAACTTGACGAAAAGTTTTATTAATTTATTAAAGTTTAACTCCAGGAAAGAAATTAAGGCGTTCTGAATTTGATTTTGAATGAATTTTTATGTTTTGGACATCACATGAGAGAGATACTTCAAGTTTTCATATCTCGGGTCTCATGTTCAGTATTCGGGATTGCATGATAGTTACTCGAAAAAGTTTTTAAGACATTCTAAAGCCATTTTTGAGTAAATTTTCGTGCAACAAACTTACCATAAGGAAGATACATGAGGTTATCGTGTCTAGCGTGGTCAGTTCAGTGTCCGATGATGCACGATAATCGCTCTACTAAGATTTTTTCTTTGCGAAAGTCTCAAATGAAGTTTTCAGAGAATGTCTTCAGCACGAGTATGTGACAATGAGACTGTGCATTCGGATTTTTTCATTTATTGATGTTACATTATCACATACTATATGCCCATAAAGAATGTGAGTATAACATAAAGATGTATCTCTTGTGTTTGTGGGCTTTTTGAGTGTTGATGAGAATGTAGTCACCACAGTGACCTTCCGAGTTAATATTTTGAATTGTTCTGCTTACACGTTAGAGGATGTCTCTGGTCTTATGTTTGGTTATTCTGCTCACAAGTGTTAGCCTTACATGAAATTTTGAGATGTGCATAAAGACATTGGATAGAGGAAAGTCATTTTTTGAATAATCTATTCACCCACAAGTGGTAGTGTTATGAGAGTTGATGGTTTATACTCTGATCGCTTTTATATGGAGGTCTAATTGTGTATATTATGTATTCAGCCCACAGGTGTTTCATAATATGTGTGACCGGATTTTTAGTAAAGATATTATTTAATGGCTTTGAGTTTTATTGTTGTCCTAGATTTGTGCTGATTTAAACATTATCATTTTGAAGTCACCTTTTCAGTCAACAAAATCAATATCACCATTAAAACCCTAACCGGTTTCAATACAAAGAAGTCAATGGATGATGTATTGAATGTTATGAAGATAGTTGAGGTTGATATGACCATACAGACAAATAGGCCATCTCTACCTATATCCATGAGCTTGAGAGCTCATAAAGCAACCTATGAAGCCTAAGATCGGTCTAACAGATTATGTCTTATGACCATTAAGAGATCCATACCTAACCATTGGCTTAGTGGACTTCCGAACACAAACATAGCGAATGAGTTTCTTGGTAATGTCTCCCAGAGATATACAGTCTCACCTAATGTTGAGATAAGTACCTTGATGAAAGAATTATTCTTCATGAGGTATACAGGAGAAGGGGAAGTAATGAAGTACATATTAAGAATGATTCCTCTTCACAGTAGACTGAAGATGTTAAACATTCCTTTTCTTAATGTCTTCATTATTCACCAGAATCTGAACACACTCCCTCTAGAGTTTAGTAATCTGATGATGACATATTACTCGCTGAATGAGGAATGAGACTTTAATACTTTGATAACTCATTGCGTTGCTTAGAAGCAAAAACTCAAGTTAGCTACTCCTACTGCCCTCGAAGCAACTAAGAAGAAGGCAAAGATGAAGCCCGCTAAGTTCAAAGGTGGAAAGTTCAAATCTTCTCCACATGCTGATGCTGCTCAATCCAGTGCTAGTAAAGGTCCGCATGACATAAAGAAGTCAGTTGTATAAGGTCTAAAAGGAAAGACCAAGACCATCAACTAACTCCTTGGCTTATCAATTTATGAATCTAATTTATGATAGTCGCATTAAGTATTTGGTGACTATATAATGGAGCATCTGATCAAGGTACTTCCACGATGCAGGGGTTCATATCCAGGATAAAGCCAAATAAAGGGAAGGAGAAACTGATGGTTCACAACAATGAATAAGTAAAGGTAATATCTATAAGGAATGTATGTAATGAACCTTGTTGTAAAGTTCATTTAGGTTTTACACGACACATTTTATATGTGATATTTTGATCAATTTTTTATAAAGGGGGTTAATGTTTTGTATTTAATGCTTCTGTTATACATTTTTTGTTTGATGCAAAACATAATGATACAACTTTCATGTCATATGGTTGGTATATAATGTGTCTTACCTTGAATTAGATATATGCTTCGTCGTATCTTGCTAAGCAAGTTATGAAATGAAGAACCCTGATGAAAGAGAAGTCATATATGGTGTGGCATAAAAGTTTAAGCCATATTCCAGAGCTAGGGTTGAGAGATTGATCAAGGTTGCTTTCCTAGATTATGATGAATTGGGAACATGTGCCGACTGTTGCAAGGGTAAGTTGACTAATAAGGATATTTAAGTCAACTCATGCTTTTGATTTGTTGAGTCTAATATATAAAGATATCGATAGACCTTATATAGTTCCATTGTGCAATTCTAAATGTATTTTGACATTTGTTGATGATTATTCTCATTACAGTTATGTGTTCTTCCTTAAAAACTGAAGGTTGAGAACCAATTGAAAAAATTCATCAAGATAGTTAGATTTGACCATGGAGGAGAATATTATGACAAACATGGTGTTTCAGGACTTTAAAAGGTCCGTTTGCCAGATATTTGGAATTAGTTAGAATAGTGCCTTAATTAACTATGCCGAGTAGAAATGCTGTACCCGATTTTCTAGAAGTTTGAAAACTTAGTGTTGCACACATTCGTGTATGGGGTTGTCCTTCTGAGATAGAATAATCCTTATAAAGAAATATTGCATGCTCATTCTACTCATTAGTATTTAGTAAGATATCTCGACCATTTTAAGGCTACAGCTTTTACTGTATAGAAAGAGGACTGGAATAGTGGAATCACAAATAACTAAGTTTCTGGAGTATAATGTCTATGATAATGGTGGATCCTTTGACCCTTCGAATGATAGCAGAGCAGATACTACAGTTATCATGTACCCACTACTCATACAGTTAGATCTGGTGGATCTAAGTCTCTGTACCATGCCTATATAGGAATGAGAATCCATACCTGTAAACACAGAGGTTTCTGGGGGTACAAGATCTAATGCAGTTAAGTAAATCCATTAGAGTGAGACAACCTACTATCCTATCTGATAACATAGTTTATTAGGTGAACAGAACTATGATATTAGACATGTTTCGAATCCAATTACTTTTACATAAACTGTTTCTGGACCCAATGTGGATATGTGGTGGGATGCAATGAATGATGAGATGCAATTTATGAAAACTACAAACTCGTCAGTTGTAAATGAAGATTAGATTTAAAGGATTTCGGGACAAAGTTAGCAGTTTATGGGCTCGCTTAGTTGCCTAATGGTTCACTAAGGGAGATAGGTTAACTTTAGTGTTACCATTTCTCTCCTATCCTTGTAAGATACATTTTGAGTAATTAAGGCAAGTATAGCTCATGATGATATAGAGTTACATCATATGGCTGTCAAAACTGCTTTCCTAAGTAAAGACCTTTATGAAGAGGTCTATATGGTAAAACCTAAAAGGTTTCAGGATCCAGATGGAACTAACATGGTTTGTGCGTTATGCAAATCATTATATGGTTTACTTCAAACCTCCTTCATAAGAAATAAAGTTAAAAGATGCTTGTACTATGAAGTCAGGGGAAGCAAAATTATCTTCATATTACTGCATGTGGATGATATATAAAGATAAGCAACTTTTAGTCAAGAACTTTGACATGAAGGACCTTGGCGTAGCATCTTTTGTCTTAAGTATTTAGATTCATCGGGACAGATCTCAACACTCATCAAGCATCTCATAAAGTGCATACATTGAGTATATGTTACAAAGGTTTAATACAGTTAACTGTAAACCTGTTGTAGCATTTATCTCTCATAATGAAAGATAATCTTTGACACAGTATCCAAAGAATAAAGTAAAGAGAGAGGGCATGAGGAATGTTCCGTATACTAGTACGGTTAATAACCTAATACATGCTTGACTATGTACTAAGTAGGATATTGCATTTACTGTTTGACTGTTTGGTCAATATCTTGATAATCCAGGTGTAGACCATTGGAATGCAATCAACGAGTTTTGAGATACTTAAAGGAACTAAGGATTATATGTTCATATATAGCATAATCAACAGACTAAACCTCGTAGGGAATTTAGATTCAGATTTAGCTATGTCTGGGTAATAGAAAGTCCACTTAAGGTTACAGTTTTAAGTTTGTAGATTGTACAATATCGTGGTAGAGTGTCAAGTAAACACCGGTGACTTCCTCGACCATACATGTAAAGTGTATGCGAAGGGGCTGCTTCATAGACGGTTTAGCTCAAAAACTTAATTTCTGAGTTGTTTGTGGTTAATTAAGTGGCTAGACTCATTCGGTTGTACTGTGATAATCTTGTTGATATGTTGTTTAATAACAACAAAGAATATCACAGGGTCTTAACATTTAAAGGTCAATTATTTGGTCATAAAAGTGTTGATTCAAAAAGGTGACATTAAGTTTTGGAACATTTAACAACTGATAAAATAATAGTCGATCCTTTAACCAAAGGACTCCCCTCACTTGTGTTTATGACACAAGTATACTGTATGAGTGTTTTGACGTCCTTAGACATTGTTAATTACAAAATCGTTATGTTTACTTTATGTACATTTATACATTTGATGTATTATGATAGTATGATGGTATGTCAATAAGATGATCATCGTTTATCCTCGATAATACGTGTTATCGTATATTATTATAATACATATAAAATTCTTAAGATTTGTGTCAATCTCAAGCATTTAAAGGTCATTAGACATATATACAGATTGACCTTGTGTCTAGGTCATTTAAACGCATACAGTTTTATACGGATATCCATTAAGTTTGACATGAAATAAGGGGATATAAGTTTTTAATCTCATAAAGGTTTTCTAATGCAGTTTAGCATTCAGTTGGAGAACATAAAGGTTTTCTCTAATGTAGTTTAGCATTTGATAAGAGGAAACAAGTTTTCTCTAATGTTGTTTAGTATTCGGTAAGAGAAAACAAGATTTTTCCAATGCGGTTTAACATAAAGTTGGAGAAATCGAGACCTACAAATGAAGATGATATAATTTATATCATAAAGATATCATCTTAGTTTGTCACGCTCCATTTTCTCATTTATGTTAGTGAAATATTAGGTATACGTGCTTGTATTGGATCTATGTCGCATGTGACACATGTATTTGATACTTTTCGGTATCAAAATCCTTACAGGATGGAATGATGGACTTTTGTTATCTTTGGATCAAATGTTTTGTTTTTAAAACCTAGTCGGTTAATTCAATAGCGTAACTTAACCGAGTTTTTAAACTAAAGTCAAAACTGCAATTAATACTTATACAGGGGGAAGAATGTTGGATAATTTTGTCCTTTCTCATAAAGTTAGACAATTTTTAATTGCAATTTTTGATTTTTTCATAACTTATCGGTTAAATTACGTAATTTGATCCAGATAAAAATAATAAAATGGCCAAATAAATGATCTAAATTAATGGATCGAAATCTGTGTAAAAAATGGATCCCGATCAGTGTGAACCGGACCCATATCGGGCATGTGATGGAGAAGCCCGATATGAAAACTATATATAAAAGTTAAGGTCTTCTACAGTTGCTCATATCAATCGTAAGTATAAAGATTTTCTGATCAGTTAAGATAGCTTACGTTTTGAAAAAACTATAGAAAATCCTTACCTGAGTTTCGGAGAGCAATTCCCGTGAAGGTGGCGATGGATTCGTGTTTGTTTCAGCTTTAGAAAGCTTGTTTGAAGTTATGAAAATCAAAATCAAGTATTTTCTGCATTTCTTTGTTTCTTGTTCTTTCACGCTTGACCTGGAATACGTAACTACAGAACCGTTTCCATCAGAAATATTCCGGCGCTAAAAGCTAATTTTTTTGTAGTGTATTCTAAGTTTCTAACCCACGAAACTATTTCTTTTCTCAAACACACAACGAACATACACACGTACTTACTGGGAGAAACATAGAAATTGAGAGACTAAGCTGTACGAGGCAAGGTTGTCCTACCTGTGAATATAGTTGTGTTGGTGGATTGAATCGACAGCTAGGATGCTTTCTGCTATGTAAAAACGTGCAACATCTTCAGGCAGAATATCTTCCCTCATGAGTAATGTCATTATGTCTCCACCAGGTAGATAGTCCATGATAAGGTACAAGAAGTCAGAATCTTGAAAAGAATAGTGAAGTTTTACAATGCACCGACTATCAACTTCTGCAAGTAAGTTCCTTTCGGATCGTACATGCTCAACCTGACGAAGAAAAGAAACATATTAAAGGCAAATAACAATTATGATGTGCCGAGAATGTATGCGATTTTGTTTAAGAATTCAGACAGTAAAATCCTTGACTAGCAACTACTATATTCTTACGCAATTGGATTGAGGTTACATTTTACCTACACGTGACACGTCTCAAATGTCCATAGCCAGAAAATTAGAAAACGATAATAATAGTGATCCTGTTCTTTCAGGTATCAAGACCATTTCATCGATCTAATGTGTTATTCAAAACATCTTCAGATGAAGAAGCGTACAGGGATTTAAATTATATCTGAATGTTTTAAACTTGAGGTATTACTCTGCCCTCAGGTTAAGATACTACGATGATAGGAGTTCCGTTGAAACTCTCTCTCCCTGGTGTCAGATCATTCAGGCTGAATGCCCCCCCAAATAAAAAAGGCACTTAATGCTCTAATTACTTCGAGGGCAACGACGGAATAACTATGAACACCAATCTGGGCTCACCTGTCCTCGGCTAAGCATCTCAGACTTCTTCAGTTTCTTCATGGCAAAAATTTCTCCGGTGCTTTTAGCTCGGCATAATCTGACCTGCAGTTGGTGAATAGGCTACATATAACTTGTCCTTTGCAGTTAATATGGTTCCTTTCAAGCTTAGATAAAGAACTCTAAAATCTTCAGTGTCTAAAAGCAGAAGATACACAAGATCGAACAACACATAAAAGCACATGTACATCGAAGCATTTCACCAAAATAAAAAAGGAAACGTTTAAAAGAACGATGAAAGTGGTTGAGAAAAGTCGTGAAGTTTCCATATTTACCTCAGCAAATGCACCTTTACCAATCACAGTTAACTGTTCGAAGTCATCAATTCCAACTTTACACCTCTGCAATCTCATATACTCTGTTTCTTTCCGCTCCAAATTCCGGAGCATCTCTTCTTGTTCATCATTCGATATTCGAGCCTCTTGTGCTCTCCTCTGAAGCGTTCGACGTCTGAAACAGAGCATAAGAGCAAGAAGCTTATAAATAAACTCATAATAGGATCTGTTAACCTTTAAACAGGAAAGTTGAGTCAGTCATCTTTACCTCTCTAACCGATCCTGAAGTCCTTGCAAGTAGTGCTTATAGTGATTCTCAATGAACTGCTTGGCGGCGGCAGCCTTCTGCCTCGTAACCAGAGACGAAACCGAAACGTCAGGACCGGAATCCAAGCCGCCTCGATCGGGCCTCCAGTTCAAAGCACCAAGCCTCACCGTACCATCAGCGCCGTCCATTTGGCTGAGAGAATCAAATCAACCTCTGAATCAAAACGCTGAAGTCATAAACTCATTTCATTGGTCGTTAAGAGATCTAAAACGGAAAGGGAAGACTGTTGGCGGAAACGACCCGCTCGATTAAAAACGGAAATGAACTGGCACAATTCACATTTATACGTATAGGGGGAGAGAATGGAACGACTCGTTTTGTTTGTTTGCTTGCTTTTGCTTCTTTAATTTTTATATTTCGAAAACAGCTCCCTCATATCATATAGAATGGAGTACGATCAACGCCTTCGTTATTCTCGCATGAACTGGAACCTCTCGAGCATTTTGAATGAGTCCAGAGAGACGACAGGGGATTTTGCTGTGTGCCGTGTCGGCGGATATTCATAAAAAAAAACTCAACACTTACTGGATAATAGGGAATGATTCTATTGCTTGCGTGTGTTACACGCTTTTGCCCCAGTTGGAGAGAGAATTAGAGAAATGGATTGCAACAGGGTTCTGATTGGGATGTGTTGAGCACGCGAAATTGGAAGCGAGTGGAATGTATTTCACGCGAGATGGGAAAAGGTCTCGTCGTGGTATTGCGTGCTGGTCTCAAGTCTCGAGTGAGTGGGGGAGATCTCATGAGGTCTCGCTGGCGTCACACGAAACCTTGCCTTCCGATTCAAGCTCGGACACGGATTCGGCGGATTTCGGATCCGGGTCATCTCCCATTTGTTCTCTCTCTTTTAGTCTGTTTCCTTAAACGACGGTGCATCCACGTGGCTTGTAGTTTTCATTTCTAGGTCTGCTTTTTCTTATCAGCGTCAATCTGAACGACCAGTGATTGTATTGATTGACCTTCTGGTCAAAGTTAACGGTAAGTCCCACTTTCAAATACGGAAAAACCTTCTAAAACTAGAGTTGAACTCAACATTAATACCAAATTCAAGTTATAATTTATTTCAAGTTGGATGGCATTTAAATTTTAAATTTTTATCTAATTTGATAACATTAACTAAAACTATTAACAATATCAATTAAATGTATAATTTTTCACTTTGCTGTAAATTTAATTTGCTATTAATTATATGATTAACAATGTTAATGCTATCCAAAATTTTAACAAATCGTTAATTTGTCTAAAGTGATTGTTGGAGAAGACGACTTCGACAATACAGAAAGGCTAGCAACGAACATAATCTACACATAGGCTGGATCCCTTTAGCTCACACAAGCTCAAGATGTACTTCAGCAGACTTGACCCAAATCCAGTCTTCATTCTTCTTCAGCATTCTAGAAGTGTTCCATTGGACCTGTACTTCATCAGATTATAACAATGTTACAGCTATCCAAATAACTGCCATTGTTATTGTCAGAATTCTGTTGTAAATAACAGCCATTAGATCAAAACAATAAAAGATCAATAGTTCACATTAATAGTTGAAATGTGTATAAATGTACACTTTTATCAAAAAGATAAATGATCAAGCATTATGCATTCAAATTCTTTCATATTCTAGTCTTTACAGTGATAATTAATAATATATTTTTAAAATATGTAATATATCACACACTATCTAAAACCAAATGCGAGCTTGAACACTTAAACATATGTCTTATGATGGCCTATTCGAGCAGACTATGATACTCTTTGATCTATTTAATATTCCAAGTACTTTTTATAAGATTGATTAACGAGTATTTCAGTTATTATATTAGTTCTTAATGACACCTAAGAGGTGGATGACTTATAGATTTACAAAATTCAACAAAATTTTAAACTATTAAACTAAATTTAAATACAATTGACATATATGGAAGAGAGAATGCAAACCAAATTATAATGGTTCAACAAACAACCATTACCTATATCTACTCCTAAAATTCTTCTTAAAATTTCACTACAATTCTTCTTTCAAAGAGAAGAACAACTTTTGTGCAATATTTTCTTAAAAAAGGAGAACCCTTTTGTAAGTTTCTTTCCAGGTGAAGAGGAACTTTAATGTTATTTAGAACATCCCAAATTTAATAAACAAGAACTCCTAATAAGATCTTACAACTTAAAATATCTTACTTGGTTACTTTATCACTTCGAGAAGTCCAAAGTTGCTCACTCCTACAAATATGAGAGAATAATGCTTAACTTATTGAAAAACACTTAAAATGTATATAAATGACACTCAAATGCTTCTTGGTATAATAACCAATAAGAAAACATGTGTTTATAGGACTTTAAAACTCCTAATAATTATTGGGACCATAAAATTAGCTATTATAATGGTTAGTTATAGAGTATTAGTAGACTAATGAACACTACAAGAAAATAGCTATTCACCGACCGAATATTCCGTCGGTAAAACGTTTATTTCCGTCGGTAAATGTAAATACCGACGGTATATGGTGAGCGATATTTTCGGTCGGTAATTGTCCCGAAGGTAAAAATACCGACCGAAATATTCGGTCGGTATTTAGAGACGGTATCTACGACCGTAATTTTCGGTCGGTATTAATATAACGACGGAAATAGCCAGGGAAAGTCGGTCGGAGATATTTCGCGACGGTCATGTAGTCGGTCGGTGAAGAGCAGTTATATTCAACAGCTTTTACCGACGGAATATGTTCCGTCGGTAAAGGTCTATAATAATTTTTTTTATTTTATAATTATAGTGTTGTTGATATAACAATAAATTTTTTTACTGACGTTATATTATTAATTCACAATATATTAATTTGTATATATATTATGAGTTTTATGAGAATATTGAAAAATAATAAAAAATATGAAGAATTCAATTTATTAACTAACATTCTTGAAAGAAATCTTATGTTTCTTAATTTTAAACAAATGACAATGTTATGCTAATGATGTGATTATCATGGATGCTCTGAACTGTTTCCCCCCCTCTTTAACAATTCCATCTCCTGCCTAAGTTGTGCCATCAT
>JAOSBP010000006.1:3553079-3583470 GCA_027563825.1 Erythroxylum mucronatum
CTCTTCTATCTTAAGTGATTCTCTCCACTTGTACACAAATCCAAGCCTAAGCTTCTACCTCCCTCAAGTGATGATTGTCGTGGGTGTGAGTGGAAGGTAGAAATTGGGGTAGTTTAAAGATTGAAGATTTAAAGCTTGTTAGGTAAGAATTAAGTTGTATATTCTTTAATCAGTAGTTAGAAGCATGTATTGTGCCTTATGGTGCATTAATTTCTTGAAGTTTGTGTGTTGATTGTATGGGTATAAGTCATGTGTATGTGAGGATGAATGATGTTGAATATGTGTAGAGTGTGAATGAATGTTTTGATGTGATTTTAGTAATGTTAGATGACTAATATTTATAAGAAATTGATTGGTTGTGGATGCTGGAATTTATGGGGGTTTATATTGAAGTGAAGTTTTAATGAAAGGTGGGTTGAAAGAGTGATTAAATTTAGTACTTATTGGAGTGGAATTGGAATTTGAATGCTAGGGATTGAATTGAGTAGTCAAGCTGGAAAATTGATTTTTACCTATTGCAATGTTTTTGCTATAACTATTTGTGTGGTTATGCTATTAAGGTGAGGTTTGGACCAAATGAAACTTTAGATGTTTGGCTACAATTTCTTGTGAAATAAGTGTTGTCTAATTGTAACTTGAAGAGGTTGAATTTCTTCCTTGAAAGTGACCTATAGGGGCTGTATGAACAGTACCCGAACTAGATGATTTGAAAATTTGATGATTTTTTCTAGATTTATTTAGAAGGAATTGGTGAAAATGGTCTAAATGAAAGTTGAAGCTTATCTTGTTAGCTTTCCATTTCCACTGATTTTGCAATTTTTCGATATGTATGTTGGGAGTTATGACTTGGTGACTATTGGCTGGTTATGTGCATTTTGGTGAAACCTAGCCCTAAGTGTAGGTTTTGTGAACATTGTGATTGGAAGCAAATTTAGAGATTTTTGTGATTTGAATTGGCTCAAGTGATCTTCTGGAAATTTGTAGAGGAAACAATTAGCTTTAAAATGAGATATACTATGCTATTTTTGGATATCAGAATTGGGAGTTATGAATTTTCAAAGATTGGATTTAAGTTAGGTCATTGACTAGTAATCAGGGCAGCCACTTGTATGACAGTTTTGAGTTTGTTAGTGATGGAATTGGCTTTGAAGCCCTTCATGAGAAGTGTATCATTGTGTTTGATCTTTTCATGGGTATAAAGTATGCAATTTTTTGACATTTGTGCAAGGAGTTATGGATTTTAGAAAACTGTCGTTCAGTTCAGGTGCTTTCAGTAGGCAGACTCATTCAATGAATTATTTGACCTATTTATCAATTGAATTGGGATACATGTTGTTATGAAAGTTTTAGGACACATTCTAATCTTTCATTTTTCAAAATCTTGTAATTTTTAGTAAAGGAAATGGGAAGTTATGGATTTTGGAAAATGCTGCCTTGTTTGGAGACACATTATGAAGGCAGTACTTTTGAGTGTGCTTTTGACACCCTTATGGGTGAAATTGATTTTTGTGTTCTACACGAAACTTGTAGCGTTTTTCATGATCTTTCCAATGACATATGGCTTGTAATTTTATGATAAGTGTGTAAAGAGTTATGCATGTTTGAAAATTGGACAGAAAAAGGGAAAGAATGAAGCACTTGGTTTTTTCTTGTATTATATATATATATGTTTATGCCTTCTTTTGCTTATATCTTTTCCATCCGATGTCCGATTGACCTGATTCTTGAGGCATCGGATTTGTAGAATATTTAATTTCATTTAATGAGAAATTGAGAATTTTTGGACATGAAATTGACGGGTGTCCGGGTAATTGTTCTCTGATAACTGTTTTATTTATTTTTGGACCTATCGAGGCCCGAATTAAGTAATTTTGGTGCCGTTAGATTTCTAATTTTTAGATGGATTTTTGTGATTGAAAATTGTGGATTAAGGCCGGGAATCTCATGAACATGCATTGTACACATTTCTAATTGTCACATGTGCATCATTAATTGGACAATTGATCATATTTATATTCTTTGCTCATTATAGAGGCACATTTGGAGCGTCGACCTACCGACGTGGCAGAGACTTCCCGGCATTAGCTCAGAAGTTATAGGTGAGTGACTGAGATGGATTTTCTCAATTATTATATGCTTCCTGTGGAGATAATGGTGGGGTTAGGAATTGTGTCTTGTTTCTGACTGGATTCCGGACAGATGGTCCGATGAATTGGGAGAACTGACATAGAAGTGTTCTTGATGTGATAATTATGTGATAATTGTGGAATTGTTTCCTATTACTGTAATCAATTGTTTCGCCTCTGATATGATACATTCACTGTTTGTAATGTATGGACTGATAAATTGGGCATATGCATTTCATACACAAATGCATGAACTGGTAATAATAGTTGTGACCGGAGTAGCCGTCAATACTGAAAAAGAGCTTTGAGCTCGAAAGGAGGTAGTGCATACCCAAAAGGCTCTCCTACTCCTAAGACGCATCTACTATTTATATGGGACTGTTAAGGCACTCGGTTACAACACCGTATTAAAATGGGAAAGAGTCACATGTGCATTGCATACATAATTGATTGAATATTTGTATATGGGAAAGAGGCAAGGATGCCTTGTATAATCATGTGGTACTTCTGAATATATTTTTCTAAAATAAATTGTCTGTGACTTGTCTGTGTGTTGCATGAATTGGGCGAACCATCGATGATAGTTCCTCACTGAGTTCGCAAACTCACCCAAAATTGCAACATATTTTTTAGGATCAAGAGTAGACCCTAGCTCTTGAGAGACTGTGCGAGCCGTGTAGATCAGATCGGCAAGAGAGGCTATGGCTCACAGGTCAGTCAGTTGGAATTCTTTTTGAGATGACCTAGTTAGGACTGTTATTTTGTTTTGATGTATAGTAGTTAAGTTTTCAGAGCAATGTACAAACAGATATATCTGACAATTATGTAAATTACTGAGTTTGGTGCAATGGAATGGAAACAGTTTGGTTTTAAAAAGTTGCAATTTAATATTAATGTTTTATTCTTGTGATGCCATGAGGAGTATAGTGTTGTTTGTCTGTAGTTCTCTCTTATCGTAGGATACGTACCGGAATGACCTACGGGCATTTCGGTGGGTCCTCTACGGTAAGGGGGCGCTACATTTTACACCCAATAATATGAAGAGTTAAAAACTTCTTCGTAAAGATTACACTTCTACACTAAATGCAAACAACTCTTATCTTCTTTTGATTATAGTGGGTTCCATTTGAGGAGGACCTAAAACAAAATCCCCTTTAAGTTAAGTAGAGGCCTCTATCAATCTGACAATTAAACAATAAGTATCAAACTTCTCTTTCGGTGGAGACTTGATGATCATGTATGAATCATTATTTTCTATTTGCACTTTTTCAAGTTCAAGCAACCTAGAGTCCATAACATCTTGTATCCAATGAAATCTCACATCAATACATTTATATCTACTATAAAAAGCAAGATTATTGCTAAGATGCATAATACTCTAATTATCACAAAACAAAACATACTTCTTTTGAGTAAAACCAAGTTCCTAAAGAAACGTCTTCATCTAAAGCAACTCTTTGCAATCTTTAGTTGTAGCTATATATTCAACCTCAATAATAGCTAATGCAACACACTTTTGCGCCTTAGATTCTCAAGCCATGACTCTCTCTACAAAGGTTATCAAATATCTTGAAGTCAACTTTCTCGAATTAATATCACCTGCCATGTCTAAAACAGTATACTAAAAAAATAAGACTTCTTACTTCAAAATATAGTTCCAAACTAGAAATGGCTTGAAAATATCTCATAATCCACTTTACAACATTCAGATGCTCTTTACTTAGATTAGAATAGAATACAAGTAATTGTATCTAAGTTAACAAGGATTAAACATAAAAAATCTTACCACTCAATTGTTTATTGTTGAATGTTAATGCCTCTAAAAGCATTAAAAGTTTTTATATTGCTTCAATAAAAGTGATACCATAAGATTTTGATTAATCTCGCTCATATCTTGAGTCTGGACCATATGAACTACATGTACTGAGCCACCTTATTTTCAGACCAATTAGGTCCATCCTCTTTTATCACCTCTTTTTTTATGTGGATCTCTTTATCGATCTTCTTAGTAGATATCTTATTGTCTCAAAACAAGTGATGATGTCATGGCCTAACTTCTGACAATTAGTGTAGCTCTTAACATATTTTGCCTTTTCTTGATTTAATCCCATGCCTCCTCTAGACTAGATTATGAATGCCTTTTATTTTGATTGTTTAGTATGAACTCGAGCAACCTCTTGGTGTCATTCCTCCTTCGTAACCATGGTGTATGCCTTGCTTATGGAGGATAGCGAATCCATGCTTAAAATTTATAATTAAATAGTTTTGAAGGTTGAATCCTTCGACCCCATTAAGAATTGAAATACTTTTTCTTCTTCTCTTTCTTTTACAAACTACTTTGTCATCTCACATGTAAATGTTAGAATTTTTGAATAATTTTAGAGTCATCCCACATTGCCTTCAAATTGGTTTAGTATGTGACGACAAACATGTCATGTTGCCTCAATAGAGTTATCTAGTCATTTAGTTGATAGACTCATAGCGCATTATCTACATTGAACCTATCATTCAAATCATCTTAGTCTTTTGTCGTCTCCAAATATGCAATGTTGCGCTACAACAATTTGTTGATTGAATTAAAAATCCATAAGATGAGTTAATGAATTTCATATATTTGCCTCTTGTGATCCTTCATTAGACTTCGTCATAGTTCCATCTACAGACCCTAGCTTGTTCTTTATACAAAGAGCACTTTTATTGCCTTCTCCCAACATATTATAGTTTGTATCATTTAACAAACATGACGTACTAATAACATGTAGACTTGAACAAATATTGTTTTAGTTTTATATATATTGTTCCACATGTACAGAAGTTAGTTACTCTGTTATTTGTTAGTTACTGGAGGTTCTAGATGTTTTTCTATATATAGTTTGAGCGAATTACAGAAAGTAAAATGAGAGCAAGATTTTTTGAGCTTTAACTTGTTAATGGTATCAGAGCAACATTTTTGATCCGAAATTGAGCCTATTAACTTCATTGATTTTTGCGAACTTTCTTCATCGATGTATGGAGGAAGAAGGTTTCAGTTCGAGATCACAAGCTGAAAGGGAATCAAGAATGGAGGACTCAGTTAATCAAATTGCAAACAATTCATTGATTTTGTATGGATCAAATCATCCTAAAATGGCATTAATAACAATTCCCTGACAGGTAACAATTATCTTTCGTAGAGTCATGCTATGAAGTTAGATCTCAAGGCAAAAATGAAGTTAGGTTTTATAGATGGTAGATATAAAATACCAGATGAAATTTCAATAATTTATTATTCATGGTGTAGAGTTGATAGTATGGCCACTTTATGGATACTAAATTCAATTCTAAAGATATCATTGATGCGTATTTCTATGCCTCAAGTGATTTTGAGCTTTGGAAGGAATTAAAGAAGAGGCATGGGGAATGTAATGGTCCTCTTCTTTATTAATTACAAAGAGAAATAAGTACAATTATGTAAGGAAACATGATTGTTGTTAGATATTTTACAAGAATGATGGAGCTTTGAGATGAGCAGGGATGTCTGATGCCAATACTGAGGTGTTCGTATAACCATTTCACTTATGGGATTGGGAAGACAATGGAGGAGATAAACTCAAGTAACAAGTTGATACAATTTTTGATGGGGTTAAATGACAGTTATGATTAAGTTAAGAATAATACTTTGGAGATGGATCTACTACCAAATATTAATAAAGCTTATTCAATAATCTTAAGAGTGAAGAGAAAAAAAATGAATGTGGCGATTGCTAACAACAACAACCATAGTGCAATACTAGTTAGAGCACAAATGATAAGACATATAAAAGAGGGAAAGGAAGTCATAGAAGAAGAGACATTAGATATATCTGAGTTGAAATGTGATTTTTATGAAATGGAAGGGCATACTAAAGATACTTGTTTCAAGATACATGGATATCCAGACTGGTATAAGGAATTAAAAGAGCAAAGACCCAAATCATGGAAGAAAAATGTGGTGAATATGGTAGAAACTGAGAAAATAGGAGAAATGGATATGGAATCAGCTAACAAAAATACAAATGATTGGCAACTCAGTATTTCAAGTATGATTCAACAGATAGAGGAAACAGTGTGAATTTTGCACATTTCGATAAGTTTGTGGGGACAATAACACATAGATCTCTTAGTTATCATGAATTAATTGGAAATGAATGTTGGATAATAGATGCTGAAGCTTTAAATCACATATGTATATATGTTAAGATAATGAAAACCATAACTCCAACCAATCAGCCAACCCCAGTTTACCTACCAGATGGAACTATTAAGTTTGTCCACCATAAAGGTGATATAAACTTGACAAATAGAATAACCTTAACCGAAGCCTTACATATACCTAGCTTTCCATTCAACTTGCTATTTGTCAACAAGTTAACTATTATAGCACATACAAAATTCACCTTTTATCCATCTTTTTGTCTTTTACAGGACCTGAAGACTAATGAAACACTAATAATTGGCAAAATAATAACAGATTGTATATATTTGATCCCTCTTTATTTGATGAACACATCATAGACTCTAATGTTGCTAAAGCCAATTGTTTTCCTTATTCTTTCGCAAATAAAGTGTTTGTTGTAGATGGTGCAGTATGGCACAATATACCTGGTCATCCTTCAAATATTGTAACTACTCACATTTATTCCATGAATAAAACTCATTTTAAATACCTAGATGTTTATGATATTTGTCTCATGGCAAAAATGCAAAGAAATCCTTTTCCCACTAGTGATATACATACAACCAGGTGTTTTGAACTTATTCATGTGGATTTATGAGGTCCATATTACACTCCTAGCCTAAGTGGTTCAAAATTCTTCTTCACTATTGATGATGAATTTATTAGATGTACATGGATGTTTTTGCTAAAATATAAATCTTAAGTCCCTTCAATTCTTTAGTCCTTTTTTCAAAACATTTCAATCTCAAATTACAAAACATATAGAGTGACAATGGATTAGAATTCTCAAGTCAAGATTGTCTTTTATTGTTATCCAATAATGGAATTTTACATTAACGATCTTGTATTCATACCCCTTAACAGAATGGAGTGATAGAAAGAAAACACAAACATTTGTTACAAGTTGTAAGAGCCTTGATGTTTCAATCACATTTTTCAAATATGTTTGGTGAAGACTCTATCCTTACTGCTACGTACATAATAAATTGTTTACCATCTATTAGACTAGCTTGGAAAACCCCATATAGAATTCTTTTCCATAAACAACCATCTTATAAACACCTTCAAAGTTTTGGATGCCTATGTTTTGCTGCAAATACTATCCATGAGAAAAGCAAGGTTAATACCAGAGCATATTGGTGTGTTTTTATTGGATATAGCCATGGACAAAAGGCATATAAACTTTATGATATTCAAAACCATAAAGTTCTTATTTCTAGAAATGTTCAGTTTCATGAAATATTTTTCCCTTATCATAAACTACAAGAACCTGGAGAAACTGGTCCTCTACCGAAACCTTTTGATTTACCTGAACCTGATGAGCTATTTTCTTGTACCCATTCAAATGATTTTCAAATAGATATACATTCTTTTAAACCACCAGATCAACCTAAACCAGTACAAGAACAAGTAATAACCCAATCACATGAACCACCATTATTGATACTTAAAGAGTCGCAATTAAAGAAAAGTGTCAAAGTCGGAAAAAACAGTTGCATGGTTGAATGATTTTTGTTTCCCATAATGCACAATTTGCTCCTTTATTTACCAACTACACAAACCTCACACTAAACACACATTTCCTTATCATAAATCACCTAGATGTTTTACATCTTACATGTCATTTTTAGTTGTAGTATCTAATATTCAAGAATCATTTTTTTTAATCAAGCTATACTTAAAAAGGAGTGGATAGATGCGATGAATGAAGAATTAAGTGCACTTGAGAGAAATAAGACACGAGAGCTGACAGAATTAATATTAAGGAAAAAGGCTATAGAATCAAAGGGGTATATAAATAAAAATAAAACTTGATGAAACAACTGACATATACAAAGCAAGGTTAGTTGCTAATAGATATAACCAGGTTGAAGGGATTGATTTCATGGATAGTTTTTTGCCAGTTGCGAAGGTAGTAATAGTTAGAATAAAAAATAGGAACTTTCTTATTTCTTTAACTTAATTGTTTATGTTGACGATGTTCTTCTTACAAGATCTTTAGAATTAGAATTACAAAAGGTGAAGTAATTTTTACATGGACAATTTACTATGAAGGATTTGAGTCATGCCAGATATTTTCGAGGACTAGAGATTGGAAGGTCTATGGATGATCTTTATGTTAATCAAAGAAAGTATGATTTGGATTTTCTAAATGATGTTAGTTTACTTGATTCCAAATCAATAGCTACGCCATTACCAAAAGGGTATAAGTTTAGTGTGGAAAGTGGAGATTTATTAAATGATCCAGAGTAATATAAGTGGTTGGTGGGAAGATTATTGTACTTGTTATTTTCTCGTCCTGATCTTTTGTATGCAATTCAACATCTTAGTCAATTTGTTCAAGCTCCTAGATCATCACACTAGCGTGCAATTATGCATGTCTTGCGATATATCAAAGGTTTTCTCCATTAAAAGGCTTCTATTTCTCTTCCAAAAATTTGTTCAAAATTAAAGTTTATTGTGATGTTGATTGGTCATCATGTCTTGATCCTAAAAAATCTTTAATTAGATACTGTATTTTTCTTGGTAGTTCACCAATATCATAGAAACTAAAAAGCATAATACATTTTTTCGTTCATCGGCGGAGGCAGGATATAGAAGCATAGGAGCTACAGTTTGTAAATTACAGTAGATTATCCACCTCTTGAATGATTTTCGAATTTCAATTAAGTTACTAGTATCTTTTATGATGTGATAAATAAGCGACAATTCACATCACTTCTAATCTTGTTTTTATGAAAGAACTAAGTATTTAGAAATTGATTATGATCAACTTGTAAGAGATAAGTTCAAACAAGAGTCGATCCTTTTGCGATACATTCCTTCCAACTCTCAGGTTGCAGATTTGTCCACAAAGTCTTTTGCCCCACCTCTATTTCAACAGTTTCTCTGGAAGTTAGATTTGCATGATATTCATCAAACTCCAACTTGAGGGGATGAACAATTATTGGTTTAGTTATATATATCGTTCCACTGTGTACAGAAGCTAGTTACTATGTTATTAGTTAGTTTCTGGATGTTATAGAGATTTTTTATGTTTATAGTTTAAGTGAACTGCTGATAGTAAAATGAGAGTGAGATTTTTTAAGCTTAAACTTGTTCAAGACTATCCGACGAATGTAAGAAAAAGAAAACAAATTGGTCGATCGATTTACTTTGCCATCTTCTACAACAATGTCGTCTGTCATACAAATTTTATTGCGCAAGGAGCTAAATACATATAAAACAAAAGATATATTAATCTTATCAAATGATCAAACTGTCTCTTTTAACGTATCTATGATATACAAAAGTATTTGCTTCGGGTGGGGAAGGATAGCGAGGATCGGTCATGACCAGTCGACAGAGATGGAAAGAATGGAGTCTAGCGGACGATAACAGATTTTTGAAGTTCCCTTTGACTAGCTCGCTAATTAACCAGAACAGTTAATGTTTGATGCGTTGCTTTCGAAGAGTTTTTGTCTTTTGTCATGGAGCTTAGCCACCCACAAGAAAAGCCCCACGTAACACACACACTCATTGATCGTCCTGGCTTTACTAATCCATATCACAAGATAGAGATACTTAAGACTTTTCGCTTTTTTGCTTTTTGGGCAACTTTAGTTATCACGGAGAGAAGAGAATCCAAAATAGGGATTGGATATGCCGTCGTTACAGCATAAAGTAGTTGTCATTTCGCCTTATAAAGTGAGAACTCCTTTTATCTTTGCCTGTCGCCTTTTACGACCAGAGAAACCAACGACTAAATATGCGGCAACGTTTTTTGTCTTTTTTTTGTTGTATCTCAATTTCGAAGATAATAATAATAACAAGAAAACACAACTTATTAATGTTGGGAAGTTGATATAATAGAACTTTCTGCGAAGATTGGAGAGGATCCTTATCCTCTTCACCAGTTGACTGGTGGAAAGTAGGTGACACTTTGTAGCTTCTGACTCCTGATAGCGCCATCTCTTGCCAATTTGTCAATTTTAAGCGCATGTGACTCATCATATGGATAACTCAAAAGAGAAAAACAAAAGCTTTATTTGCACCAAGTCAAAGGGCCATCCTTGTAAACGAAAGTGTCGCAATTTTCAAACATGTTCAGTAGATTCTCTGTATTTCGAGCTAGGCATTATCTTTGACCCCTGTAATTCAGTGCTTTGCCCGTTAGGTTGGAGTTCTTCCAAATGCATTGTAGATATTGACATATTGTCGTGCGTTTGGTTCCTTCTAGTTAGCTCCTCATTATTTGGTATCTAAAATTGATATTCAAAGCCACTAAATTACAAAATCCATGCAGGTTGCCATAAGCGACTTGATTCTTAATATAGTTTACCTACACTTCTGACGATGTCAATTTTATCTCCATTTTCTCCTGCATTCATGAAATTTTTATTGTTAATGAATTTTTAATTCACCAAATTATCAAACGCATCCAATACACAAGACTCTTCGTTTTGCTGGAGTTTAGAAAGAATCATAATGTATGCAGCATTTTCTTTGTATTTTTTACAAAAGACTAGTTTCGTAACTTAAACATATGATCTTATGGTTACAAAGGAATAACTTTAATAGTTGCTCCAAAGTTTACCTTTAATTTATTAAAGAAGTTACTCTAAATTACATATAGGTGAGTTGGTTCTTTTTTTAACGAGCCATTCATATTAGTCATAGTTCTACAAATTTTATTTTCTTAATCTCTTTAGATCTTGTTTGGTAAATAATAATGAAAAGAATCGGAATAAAAAATAGAAATGAAAATAGAAAATGAGACTCTAGGAGTGAAATTATTAGGTATGCGTGTTTAGTATAATGTTAAACAAAGTTAATAGTTTTATTAATATTTTGTATTAAATATTAAAAATAATAATGAAGTTTTTTTACTCATATTTAGTTATTATATAATTTATTTTGTAAATAAATAACTAATAGCAAATTTTTGTATGATTTATAAATTTATTAATTTTTAAATAACTATGAATAACTTTTATGATAAGAATAAAAGATTGATGAAACAAAATAAATTAATTATTAAAGAGATTAAATTTATGATAAGAATGATAATATTTTTATGTAAATACAAAATTATTTAAAATATATTCCAATTTTGCCATTATTAAACAAGATAATAGTGATTAGGGAATTATATCTCCTGTTTTAGTTATAATATTTCTATCATATTTTATTAAAATTTATCCATACATTAATATAAGGTGAGTAATTAAATACCGTTGTATTTTTTTTGAAACACAATAAAATTGTTTTATTAAATAGAATCAGCTAATAAAACATCCCGAACAATGTTGGGTAGATTATGAAGCCACTTATCAACAAAATCATCAACTTTAGTAACTTGAGCTAGTTTATGGGCAACCATATTAGCTTGCCTAGGTACTGCAACACCCCTGCAGTTACCCTGAAATTGAGTCCTTAGCATTTTAATGTCTTCCACTACAGCATCAAAGGAAGTAAAATCTAAACTACCACTCCTCACAATTTCTTGAACAACCGTAAAACTGTCACACTCACATATAACATTCCGCCAGCCCTTTTCCTGTATCCAGCTTAGCGTCTCCTTGATGGCTAAGGCCTCTGCCATGCTTGGTGAAAACAGACCTCTAATCTTTCCAGTTTTAGCAGCTAAGAATCTACTGTGATCATCACAAACCACTAAAACAAGCCTCGTATCTAAACCGTTAATATGTGTTGCTGCATCCACATTCACCTTTACCCAATCTGCCACCGGCTTTTGCCATTGGCTGCTGATAATTAATCCATGTTTATATTTTTGGAATATAACTAAAATAGAATTATTATGGAGGAGTTGATGTGAGTGATTAGATAGATACCGTTGTACCCTTGAACGAGATGATTATTCCATGTTTATCCTTGAGATTTTACGGATATCTCCTTGTTCTGGCAGTAACTTCTATATAGCCCTCGATAGCACAAGAAATCACACGATGGTCGAGGGCGTTTTCGTCCATAAAAATGCGTTCATACCATTTCCGTGCCGAAAGTCACTGATGAAAAAGGTAAGTCACTGATGAAAAAGGTGCATCGCATGTCGGCGCATAGTTTCCGCCTGCACGAACCGAGAAACATTAGGCAGATTGACGAAAAAGCCCCTCAACAAACACCGTCTGAGCATGCGAACAAAAGCTACGTGGTTGGCTGTGATTCTACCAGATGGCCCTTGCTCTTTGGCTGTACGTCAACGGAACTGCGAACCCTGTTGATTGGTCCACGTCTAAGCACTAGCTCCCCCACTAATCATTGTTTAACAATAGTTAGGAATGGTAATTATAAAATTCTGACCTCTTGCAATGTCTTAAAAGCTAACTAATACAGTAGGCGACAATTGACACTTGGCGAACATAAACGAAACACCACCTGGTTTAAACACACACGCACACACACGCACAGAGGGAATTTACAGACAAAAACACCAAACGTAAATCGAAGGGAAAAATTTGAGGAAATAGTAACAGCTCTGTCTTCTTGTTGGTAACCATACTTCAATTGTTATTTATTACTATATGGCAAAAATTGTATGCTTATCTCTGTCTACCTGTTTTGTACAATTGTACTAAGTAAACAGTATTTGACTAACTGAAAGCTAATTTTTTGTCTGTTTGGTGGGTGCTTTTCGTGGGTCTGGTATGTTTTGAAAATAGTAGTTGAACGAGTGTTTTCCTTTTGTGAGCTTTGGAGTTTTGCTTTATGTTTTTCTTTCTGGATTGAAATGTCGAAGGTTAGGGTTTGAATGGTTCTCCGTTGTTGTTTGTGGTTTTAGTTCGTGGGTTTCTGTAAAAAAGAACGGCGTTTGGAATGTTGTTCCTTTTAAATGTTTGCCTAAGGTAGAGCCGTGTGTTGTTTTGACATTGATCTGCATGTTAGTTGGATTTTAGAATTTTTATGTTGTCGTCTTAGATTGGAAATCAGAGTATCACAACAAGAAAGAAAGAAGGAAGCTTTGGAGAGATTTTCGTTTTATCAGATTAGTTTTCAGCTGCTTGACACTGTTTTATTCAGATCTTTTCTCAAAAATGGGGACTAATTTCAACTTCAAAAGCTTCACCAACGACCCCTCCTCAAACACCGGTGGTGGCGGCGGCCGGCCACCTGAAAACTTCCTATTGGCTAGACAGCCGTCAATTTACTCTTTAACCTTTGATGAGTTTCAAAGCACTATGGGAGGGCCAGGTAAGGACTTTGGGTCAATGAACATGGATGAACTACTCAAGAACATATGGAGCGCAGAGGAGAACCAGACAGTGGCAGCCTCTTCTATTGTGGCCCAGGAGGGTCTACAACGACAGGGTTCGCTGACCCTTCCGCGAACGCTGAGCCAGAAAACAGTTGATGAGGTATGGAAAGACATAGCAAAGGAATATGGTGGTATTAATAATGGAGCTGGAGGAGCTAATGCGCCACAGAGGCAGCAGACTTTGGGAGAGATGACTTTGGAGGAGTTCTTGGTGAGGGCTGGCGTGGTGAGGGAAGATACTCAAGTAGCATCGAAGCTTAATGCTAATGGTGCGGTTTTTGGTGATTTAACAAGAACAGTGAATAATCCTGGTTTAGGAATTGGATTTCAGGGTAATAGGGTTATGGCTTTGAATAACAGTTCTACTAATCAGATTGCTATGAACTCCTCGAATTTGCCTTTGAATGTGAACGGGATTAGATCAAATCAGGTACAAGCGCCGACGCAGGAACAAGTTCATCACCAACAAATTTTCCCTAAGCAGTCAAATCCTGGATATCTAACGCCAGTGCCTCTGCAAAGCAGTCCAGGAATTATGAGTGGGGTTATGGGGATCGGGGATCAAGGGCTAAATGGTGGTTTAATGCCAAGTGGAGCTATGGGAATGGCTGGATTAGGAGGCGTTGGAACTGGATCACCTGCAAGCCAAATTTCTTCAGATGGGATTAGTAAAAGTAACGGGGATACATCTTCGGTATCACCGGTTCCTTATGTGTTTAATGGAGGTTTGAGAGGGAGGCGAGCTAATGCTACAGTGGAGAAGGTTGTCGAGAGGAGACAGAGGAGAATGATTAAGAACAGAGAATCTGCTGCAAGGTCACGGGCTCGGAAGCAGGTGAATGATTTGTTTGATTCTTCTTCTCATCAATTATTGTTCTGTATTTTTACTTGTCCACCTGCTGCTCTTTTAATTTTGGAATGTTTGCATGAATCTTTAGACAATTCTACTGGTCACATCCTCATTACGGAAGCAGCTAGGCAGATTCAATCATCCAAATGCCTGGGGTTAAACATATATAGTCTGCAAATTTCCTGACATTGTTGCCTGTATAAAGTACTCTCTATCTGTAATGTATGGGTTCTGTTGCACTGTGCTTTAACCATATATGTTTTCTCATAGGAAAAAGCTATTCCTGTATGAAAAACTACCACCAGGCACCACCTTAACCTCGATACCTTATTGCATTTTCAGTTAAAAATTGCAAAAAAGAAAATGAATATGAAAAGAAGAGTAGCCATAAACTATAATGTCTGGTATTGATCTTAAACCATTATGTCAAAGCTTTTCTAAACTGAAGCCTTATGAATGAAATGCAAGACTTCGGTTGGTATAGGAATTTATAACGTCTCAAAATGTGTTCAAATGTTTTCTGAATCTGGTTTTTGGACTTGCTGCAGGCGTATACCATGGAGTTGGAAACAGAAGTTGCAAAGCTGAAGGAGGAAAACAAAGAATTGCTAAAGAAACAGGTAAGTTATGTGTATTCACTTATCATTTGTTCACTGCACGATCCATCCATTACTGGAACATGAAACCAAATTATAAACCCGAATCAAATGATTAATCATATCATTAATTCAAGTTATTTCTTACAGGCGGAAATCATGGAGATGCAGAAAACTCAGGTGCATTTTTCTTTTTTTAACTTCTGCATGATAAGTGGTGACTAATTTTATCTCTTCCTTCTACCAAAATTTGGCTAGTGTTTTACTTGTTTGTTTTCTGTATGAACCCTTCACTGGTTTGCTGTCTTTTGAGGCCATTCTTTGAAAGATAGTTTCTACCTTCACATTACAACATGAAGGAATTCAGGGTCTTAAATATAAATTTTCTGTTTTCATTTAATTTGTCCACAATATTCGTAGTTCATTTCTTCAAATGTAATCAAAATTTGAAGAAACATTGAGGTCAAGAAAGTTAAATGGAGACTTAGTCCCTTGATATAATACATAGACGTTTCCTTTTGTTTGGATATTATACAGTCTGACACTAGCCTTATACACGATGAACAGTAACTGTGAGTAATGTCTTTGATAGACACTAATTGCATTGTTCTAAAATCTCGCAAGATATAGGATTCATTCCTTCACTTTTACATAATTAGCAGAATTTGATTTTGGTTTTCATTACAGGCCATGGAGAACATGAATATGCAGCAAGGATCTAAAAAACGGTGCTTGCGACGGACTCAGACTGGTCCATGGTGAAGTTGAGACACACTCATGTGGCAGACAAAAGTGCGGTGTACATATATCCTTTAGGAACACGTTTTCTTCCTTAGATTAATAACATGAGAATTTGCAGCTGAAAGTGATGGGAGTTCTTTTACAATTCTTCTACTTTGTTTGTGTTTAGGAAGCAAATGTCTTACTTCTGTTAAGGTAGCTACTGTCTCAAAGGTTTTTTTGAACTCGAACTTTTACCATAAGTCGCGCCCACCTTCGTGCAGCAATCCCGCTTAGATCTACTTAAACAAAGATTGAGCCTTCTTACGTGAATGTCGCCGAACAGTTCCGTTAGCCCTCGAACACTTCACGCGCAAACAAGTGTTTAAAGTGTTTCTCTCACACACATAAATAACACAAAGTGTAACAGAGTAAAGAAAACAACAAGAGATTTTTAATGTAGCAAAAGCTACTCTTTCATTAACTCTCAACAAAATGCTAACAAAAGACACGAGTACCTCCTCCGTGAAGCACTCGAGAAACTCTCTACTCGAAGACCTTACAAGGAACTCCCAACTCGAAGCCTTTACAATGAGAACTCTCTCTCAAAAGCTCTCAACTCTCAAAGCGTTCTACTCTTAGTGATTTTTCTCAATAATGAGTGAATCAATAGGTCTCAACACTAATGAGTTATGTAATAAGTTTCATCCTAATAAATAAATAAATCAATTTTATAGTTAAATTAAAAGTTTATCATATTTATTTATTATGTATTAAAACAAATAAATGGTCAAATTAATTTCTTATATTTCTTTTTAATTTTATAAATAATAATTTAACTTACTTTTCTTTTAATTAATATAATTTTATTTTTTTATTATATTCAATACATTAGCATTTTTTAAGAACATATTTAATAAAAAGGACTTGTAAAGAAATTTTAGAAAAGAATGGCATTCTTAAATCATAAAAAGGGAAAGAGAAAATGACAAGGGAGAGAATAATAGTGGCTTTTTTATACATACATACATACATACACATATATATATGTATGTATATATATATGTATATATATTATAGTTAAACATGCAAAGTCTTTTACAAATTTTTTAACGGATAAAGAATTAAAAATATCAATTTAAAAAATAATTTAGTGGCCATTTTTTAAATAATTTTCAATTTAGTTCAAAAGCTTGTAAAATCATAGTACTCAATTAAAAATATTATCTTTGTTAGAACAATTAGTAAAGTTGCTCCTTTATGACCATAAAGTTATAGTTTCTAGTTAGATTTTTTTTTACGAAGAGAATGATGCGCAAAACGGGGAGTTTTATACACTAGTCTCTTTTATCATGGTTAATATTTTACGGTTATAGCTAACAAAACTAATAGGTTATCTTAGTTAATTAATGTTGACAATTCATAATCATATTTCATATTTTGTGTAAATTTTAAATCCATATGATATGCTTTATGATATTTAGCTCAAACTCATACGGTTTATGGTCATAAACTTTGGTTTTCTTTTAGACAACATATGAAACATTTTGCAATAGTTGCTTGTTAAACATGTTCCCTGGATATGCGTCTTACACATGTCATAAACTTCTAAGTTGCAACTTTTATGCTTTGGGTTTGTAATTAGGTTTAGATTCTTGATCCAAACTTGGAAGTTCTTACATTTCATTCTAGCTTATCCATATCTCTTATATATTAGCAAATATGAAGAAATAACTTGTTTAGGGTTTGGAATTAAGTTTAGATTGCAATAATTTCATTACAAGTTTAAGGTTTGAAATTGAGTTCTTGCCTTATTTGTCTAAAAATATAAATGATTTTTATAAATATAATGAAAAATCTAAGAATTATTAAAAAATACATGTATAATTATTAATTACAGTATACAATTACTTTTAATAAAAAGTAAAAAATTTAAAAACTATGTATTGTAAAGTTAAAGAACTTACTTGAAAAAATACAACACACTTTTATCATATAGAATATTATAACAATGTTTGAAATACGTGAATATAATATTTAAAAAGGTAATTTACTTTTTGTAAATAATTTAGTTATTATAAAAACTTTAATATTTTATAAATTTAAAATTCAATTCACTCTTCCATGATGCATATATATATATATATATATATGGAAATTATTATATTATCTTATCGTAGGTACACTTTTTTAAATAAATATAATATTTTTATAAATACACATTTAAAGTATTTTATATTAAACATTAAATTACAATAAATAATATTTAATTCACATGTTTTAAATACTGGTATATTAAAAGTAAGAATATATATAATTTAAAAATAGTTAATTATTTACATTAATATTTATAAATATTTAATATGCATTTATTCTATAGGAATTCAAATATTTTAATAATTAACTATTTTTAAATTATATAATTTTATCTGTTTTAAATAGTTAAAATAAATTAACGATAAAAATATTTGAACATTTTAATTAAAAATATGTGCATATAAAAAATTATTATTATTTTATAATATATATTCAAAATGTATCGACTGTATTGAATATGATAGCGACAGAAGCCGAAAAGCCGAAAGGTGGTCTGTAAGACCCTTTAACTCTTGGACCTAAGTTTGGGTGTCTTCGTGCGATCGTGCAATGGACGAAGTGGAGAAAGTACGTGAAGCGCCTGCTATTAGAGCGCTTGGGTCTCTCTTCAAATTCACCCAAGTCTACATATGGTCCCCTTTCTCTGTCTCTCGTTTTGTTTCTGTGTTTCTTTCGTTAGCTTAAAGCTTATTTCTTCCTGCAAAATTGGAACTTGACAGGGCCGATGGCTCGACGGAGACACTCGAAGTACCTTTATTTTCTGAGACCAGCGTAAGTTTCGGTTGCTTTCTAACTGTATGATGTCTTTATCTGTGCTTAAATTGCTGGTTTCAAGGTTTTTGTTTGTTTTGTTGTTGAGGGTCAAAGCCCTTGCTCTTCAAGTTTAATGGGGACTAGAAGTTGACGTCCACTAAGTGTTTGTTTGATTGCCAGAAAAAGTCGCCTGAAAGAGATGAAGATATCAGCTCCAACATCAATGTATCTGATTCTAGTGAGTGTTTCGAATATTTTGCGCCTGCTTTTTATCAGTCCATTTTAACTTTACCTTTTTTATGCTGGGCTAGTTGACAACTGTAGCATGTCTTGTTTTCCCACTATTTTCTTCTCGATTGATTGAATTTTTTTAATTTTTAGTCTTTAATTTTCCTCCTCAGATTTTGTTCAAACACTGGAGGACTTGGAATTGAAGGAACAAATGGATGCCTTGGGCCTTCCTTTTGCCTTCCAGTCAAATAAGGAGGTACCTCACAAATCCCTTGATTTTTACTTCGGTTGGTCACTTAGTTGTTGTTTTCCTCTGCATTAAATTAATTGGAGGTATCTGATCCTTGTGGGAAAATTGGGCAGAACCCTGCTTCGTGACTCCAGACCATGTCCATATTTTGTAAGGTGGATTGAGAGATCAGAAAGATCATATTATCAAACAGTTACTTACGATGAGTTTAGAAGAATTTTTAAAAGGTCATATAACTTATGTTATTGGGCAAAGGACACGGGGTAAAACTGTATACCAATTTCATATAACTGTTTATCATTTCTTCAACTTTATGACTGGTTTTGCTTTTCTTGCCATTAACGTTTTGTCAGTTTCCAAACCAACAACGTTTCGTGTTTATTGATACTATTGGCATCCTGGCAGATAAGGAATAATATCAATAAAAGCAAAAGAAAAGGAGCTCGTTCAAAGCATCTTCATGGTTATAAAGAAGCCAACGATCACACCATAGAATTTAGTGAAGTGAGTGGGCTGGAGATTAGATCTCCAAATGTTTTGAATGCTAACACAAGCAATTCCTTGACTTCGGTTTCAGCACTTGCTCAAAGTGAATCACTTTATTCTGATGGTGCAGCCTATGGAACTGAATCTCAATTTTGTAGTGGTGAAGATTCAGCAAAATCAACTGAAGTCACATTTCCTGGCTTTCTGGGACAAACCTTTGATGGTACATCCAACAGTATGTTGACAAATAGCCAGGAATGCAATTCCCTACGACAGTTTGATGTTGCGTTCAATGATGAGAATAAGAAAGGAAAGTGCTCAAGCAATTTAGATTCAGAACGGAGTTCGAACAATTTAGATTCTGTGTCATCCTCAGCGGTCAGTTTGGCAGACGCTGGTGTCAATGTTGGTGAGAAAGAACTTTGCCAAAGTTCAGAGTCTGACCATCTGAGAGATTCTTTTTCTGTTTGCCATCCTGGTAAGGATGAGCATCTTTGCAATGGAAACAGCTATCAGCCAACGATGATTTCTGAATTTGCTGAAGCCTCTCAGAGTCCTGATGTGCTTGGACATAATGCACCAGACAGTCATCAGTCTGGATATTTTGAGGATTGGAAGGTATATTGGGACCCTTTCTACATGAGAAACTACTTCTACAATATCAAAACAGACGTCTCCACTTGGCATGCACCCCCTGGCATGGAACATCTTGTGGTTGACGTTGCCAATGAAGAGTCAAAAAATCTAACTTATGAAGAGACTGAAATGGATGGTGGATCTCCCATTTCTCTTGGTTTGTCAAATTGTTCCGAGTCAATTGACGGACCCTCTATTGACACTGGATTAAGTTATCAGATATTTGGAAAAGATTCTGCAGGTGTCGCTGCTTACAGCTCTACAACTGAGTTTACTTTACCAGCTGCGGCTGGCAGCCTTGAGCATTCAGCTGAAGATGATGTAACTGGTAAAACTTGTGACGATGAAGTTGCACAATGCAAACCATCAGACACTCAGGATAATTGTGGCAGGTGTGTCTGACTTCTTTTATTTTACATATCTTATTTCTTTGTTGCGAATTAACCATGGCAGGCAATCTGAGCCATCTGCAGTAATTTTTGATTCAACGTTTTCCAAAGTTCAGGTTCAGCATGTGGATATTTTGAGTAGCTTGGCATGAGTTGGCTGATTGTATTGTTCTTTCAATGGTGCTGACATCTTCATGTGCTTGCAGCTTCATCATTACAACAAAGGAACTTGTTCTTTGGTATAGTAATATGAATGTCGATAGTGCTGATCCTGCAATGGATACTTCCGGTGCCCTGCTTGACTCTTCAATGAAAAGGAGGAAAAAGAAAGTACGAAAAGCACGAACTCGTCAGAAATCACTCAACAATATAGAAGGTTTAATTACTGCACTTTTCTTCAAAATTTTATATTAGATATGACATCCGAAATCTTATTTCTACCACATTAAAATTAAATGAGATAAAGGTTGTTACAACATCTTTCTTTGCTGTGCAAACCTTGCAGTGCCTATGGATTGTTATCCTTTTGCTGTTAAGTTTGTCTCTTATCAGCATTTGTCATTTTTTCTGCTCTCTAATGCTTTGTCTGTAACAATGACTTTCTCAGAGCTTGGGTGTGACAAGATATCTGTAGAGTTGTTTGCAAATATTGAAAAGTATTGGTGTCAAAGGTACCATTTATTTTCTCGATTTGATGATGGCATAAAAATGGATGAAGAGGGATGGTTTTCTGTTACTCCAGAGCCTATTGCGAGGCATCATGCAACTCGTTGTGTTGGTGATGTCATAATTGATTGTTTCACTGGAGTTGGGGGCAATGCCATCCAATTTGCAAAGAGGTGAGCACTGAAGTACCATGTAGTTTTTTGCTTTTTACTAGGTGTGTGGTATTTGCCTGTATCAACCAATTGCATACATGAACCCTTAAGCCTGTGAGATGTGTTGTGATCTGACTCCTATGAGCTGCGGTTATTCTCCCAATTTGAATGTATCTGCTTCTGGTTTGTATAATTCAATATTTCAGGTGCAAACATGTAACTGCAATTGACATTGATCCAAAGAAGATTGACTATGCACATCACAATGCAGCCATTTATGGAGTTGATGACCAAATAGATTTTGTAAAAGGTGATTTTTTTGTGTTGGCACCAAAATTGCAGGTATTAAGCATGATTTGTGGTTTTAGTAGTGTAATTTCCTTGGTGTTATGTGCAGAATTATGCGAGTTATACTTAAAATTCCCACCACTTCTGCATCTTTTGGGAAGGCCTTGAGGCTTTAATTTATATTTTGATATCATTTCCTTATCGTCATTGTGATGTGTTAAGTGTGTTCATTCTTAATTTTAAAACCTGATGTTGCTATGAACATTTTGTTTATCTATTTTCAAAAATTTCTTACAATTACTCTCTTCAAGTCTTATAGTCTGCACTTTATGTCGTCTGCTACAGGCAGACACTGTCTTTTTGTCACCTCCATGGGGAGGACCTGACTACTCTAAAGTGAAGACTTACGATATGAAGACAATGCTAAAGCCTCGTGATGGGTATCTTCATATTTTCTTCACATATATTTTCCATTATGTATTCCATTTCAGTTCATCTTTTATTCCCTTTAGACAGAAAAAAGAAACATCACATATTGAATTTATAAAAATGAGGCCTTTTGCAGCCTTTTTATTTTCAGCAAAGCAAAGCAAATTGGTGGCAGGATCATCATGTTTCTTCCTAAAAATATTGATATCAATCAGTTGGCAGAGTTGGCTTTATATAATGATCCTCCATGGTCCCTAGAGGTAACAATTGAATTTAGTTTGCCTAATGCACTCTGTTATATGATATGTTATAGGAAAAGCTATGGGGAATGTTCACTCAGTCAAGTCACATAACATTTTAATTATACTGCATAATTGTCTATGCACGTTTATGTGAGGCCGTCCTTTGGTGTCAGGTTGAGAAGAACTTCTTGAATGGCAAGTTGAAGGCAGTAACTGCTTACTTCAGTGACAGGGCTAGTGCAAATACTAGATCAGCTTAATTTCCAATTGGTTTGGGTGGACGTGTTTGTACAGTTTCTGGTCATTGAGCTGATATATACGATGCTGAGATTGGATAGGGCAAAGAAATTCTGTAAGTTGCATGTATTGCAAATGGTTAATATTAATGTTGTTCAAGGTTTTAAATTGCGGAACACGACTACAATTGTGCCCACAATATTGCGGGTGCACTTGGCTCCAGTACCGCAATTTCCTCTAATTGTGTTAACATCGACTGCAATTGTTGTAATAGCCTGCAATTGCAGCTTAATCCAAAATCCGCAATTTAAAACCTTGATGCTGTTTAAAGAAACTGTGCATTACTGAACTATTAAGAAAATATATCAATGAGTATATAATACTGAACTAGTTGTGTAGGTGTAGCATTTTGTGAAATCTTTATGTGCTGAGATGTTGATATATGGGAATGACAAATTATAACTACAAAGCATAGTTTTTGGATAAGGAATTGTAAGAAGAGAATGATTGATAGTTGATGCCATCTATTGATGTTTCTCCTGCGCAAACCTCACTTATGTTGAGAAGTCGAACTATTTCAAGCCCCTCCTTCCAATAGAATATTTGGCATTTTAAAGATGTCCCTGGACCTCCCTTCTTTTCTCCAGACAAGAGTATGTAAGTTGTTGCAACTTCCTATCTGAGCTTCAATGTACGATACTGAATTTGCTTGCTAAAAGTGTCGTGTTTCAGATTATTTGGTGAGTATAGTTCAACTTGAAGCTTTATCAGCACAACTAATCTCGGTCATTCAATGCCTTGGGACGCTGGGAGGTGGGCATTGGCTGGTGTGAGATGGCCAACCAATGGCTCGATATGGGTTGTCGCCCTAATTTATCCAACCTTGTTATATGCTTAAAAGGATATACAATAGAAAAACAGTAGCTATAATTCATATTTTATGTAAAAAGATGCACTTAATTTGAATATGTTGAAAACTGATTAGTGATGATCACCTATATAAAGATGATAACGTTAAGATCACATTATGAAACTGACGGAACAACCAGATAATCACCAGCTGGACCTTTGACTCACATGTAGATCTTGGCAACGAGCCATAATTGATGATTTGGAAAGGCAAACAGACTTCGGATTCACTTCAGCTTGGATAAGGCACTATGCTTGAAATAACACTTTTGAGGGAAAAATAGTATTAAGAAACTCAGTTAGGTGCTCGAGTCAACTTGGACATCCCATCACAATAACAACCCAAGTCCCTATCGGATATCATCAACTTAGATCAGCTAGACATGATACCAATTTGTCATGCCTGTGCATGAACAGTAATCAGGAAGAAGACAGGGTTATATATATTATATAACAAAATGTCGACCTAATCTTCATGGGCTTCGTGAGTTCATTCAAGCGCCTGACCAGGAAACAGCTAAATCAAGCACCAAATGTCCCAGTTCACGAGTGAGTGAAAGGACAAGAAGTCACCTAGTACACCTAACTAAATAGTTGATGCGCTGGAGTCTCAATTCATTAACGAAAGGTACCTCTTACCAGATCATTTAAGCGTACCACTGTCTAAGGTAGCAAATGTACGTGCGTAAACATGCGTCGGATTTTATTATATTAACTATTAACAGCAAAAACCGGTTTGACCGGCCAGAACTCCAGGCTGTCAAGCTGCCACCGGCTAGATATACGGTGCTTCTGATCACCCTTTCCGAGCATTTATTAGAACCGTCTCTGATGATGCGTCAATGTTTCAATAAATATCGGAGAATCAGGAGAGGAAAGAGTAAGATCATTATAGTAAGGGAAAGATAGGAAAACATATATTAAGGGAATAGAGAAGAAGAGGGTGCAGCTTTGGTCAGAAGATCACATGGAGAAAGATACGACCTCAGATTTATCATGCAAACAAAAGTCCAACCATCACGCAGCTTCCTCAATTTTCACGGGGGCACATTGAAAGTGAAACTCCACCGGTGTTCCTCTTACCATAAACAAACATTAAGCGGTGCAAGTCACGTAATGGTTATGTTTTTCAAAACCAGATCTTTTGTCTAGTTTTACTCTGTCTTATTCTGTTTCATGAAATTTTAGTCATTTATTTTGCGGGACTTATGCAGACTTTATATAAATAAATAACTGAAATTTATTGGACACAATAAAACACCGTAATATTGAAGGGAGATCTGAACTCATGTTTTCCATGCCTAAACGATACTCCAACCCCAAGAAGTCATTGATTATGTCTCCTAACATGTTTCTCACTGTCGTACCGATTACTCTGTAATATTTGTTAAAGTTATCATACTCACTTTCAATCAAGAGTGAAGACCCACCACAGAATAAATTGTGTCATTGTTACCCTCCACGCCTTTATTAGGACCAACATGCCGTATACAATAATGAGAGGGACCCCACCGTCATTTTCTCTCGGGTCAATTTCACGGTCAAGCATTAAAAGTATCAACTATCAATACCCCAATTGGCACGTCGTTCCATTGTTAACAAAAAGAACATCACAATCATCACTTCTCCTAATGATTTAACTCTTAAAATATCTATATCCCCCCACTTAAATTTTGTCTTAATTTAAGCTTTAGAGAGTTAAATTATTAAGATTTATTGCAAAAATAACTTAATTTAACATTTTAATTCTTCTACAAATAACATATTCTTGATTTTAGAATGTTATATATATAATTATGTGACCGCTTGACCCCTACGAAGTTTCCTCAAATCTACAAAAAATATAATTATTTAACTTAATTTTTCATTTAAGTAATGTAAAAGCAAACTTTTTGTTATTTAGGAGTAAAGCTGAGTATTAAATTATGGTTGTTATTATCGTTAATTAAAATTTAATTTATTAACAATTTTAAATAATAATTATAAATTATAAATTGTAAATTAATATTATATTTAATTATTTCAATTAAAGTTTAAAATTAAGTTAAATTATTATAAAGTTATACTTAATTAATTTACGTGATATTTAAAATTTAAAATTTTCGTTTAATTATAAAATAATAATTTTTAAATAATTAAAATTTCTTACTCTTAATCATGCGTATAATCTTTATATTCTATTAGCTTCGTAAGTAAGAAAAAGAAGTGATTATTGTGACATAAAACGCATCGTTTGTTAACAAACTCCCGCCACTTTAAACCCAAGCGAACCTGTCTCTTTCCCTTATCTCTGCGTATCTGACTGAATGTGAACTAGCAGAGCAGAGAAGATAGAAGATGCCGGACTTAGGGTATCAAGAGCAGAGACCGTCCAGATCGGCTTTGGCTAGACCTCGCGATACTAGTCCTGACTCGGTCATATTCACGCTCGATTCCAACTTTACTTTGTTTTCCTCTGCTTCTGCGAGTGTGGATCGCTGCTCTTTTGCCTCCGATGCTCACGATCAAGACTCTCTCGCCCCCGAATTCTTGCCGGTAAATCAATTGTAACTAGACTTTATGCAATCTTCTGTTGCATGTTGTTTGGCAGTGAACGAGTTGTTCATTTTAAGCAATCATTAGTTCAGTTCTGCCTAAAATTATAAGCTCTGAACTGACGTGTGTATGTGAGTGCATGACATGAGAATCCAAGTGTTGGATTTGAATTCCAGTTAAGGAAGTAAAATTCAATGACGAATTTGGAGGATAGAGGAGAGAAAATTGGTGAAAGTAACTTTCATGTGTGCTTGGATTGCAGCATTTGGCAGGACATGAACACGAGAGCTCTAGTGGTCCAGATCTAGAGCCATATCCAAACAAACACACTACCGCTATTCATAATAAAACACTCCACTATTACAAGAACCCCTCTACAAAAGCCCAAAAAGCTCAAGGTACTCTGCAACTAATGCTTTCATTTTCTTATCAACTTTATGAATAAAGTTAAATGAAATGAAACCTAATGAAGACAAAAAAGAAAAAAGCGAAATTTCAAATTCTGTTCACTCGCTTACTGTTTCTCCTAATTGGAATCAGTTCAAAGAGAAGACGGCATTATTGTTACAGAGTACGATAGCCATCAACTGGTAGATTCTGCCAGAAGGTCTTTCTCTCTCGCTCTCAAAGGTACCTCCAATGTCAAAAGTCAAAGTTCCACTTTTTAGTCAAGTTTTTCGTCTCTAAAGTTCCTCAACCTTGGACAAAATGGGCCTTTTATTATTGTAGAGTGTCAAGATCGGAGATCCAGATCTGAGATTATATTGAAGGCAGATAGACGTAGACCCGCATCTCTAGATCTGAACAATGTCGTTGCTGCGTCTTCGCCGAGGTTGGGCGCTATGAAGAAGAGCTTGGTTTCTTCTAGAAAGTCGGGTACTTTTCCTAGTCCAGGCACTCCCACTTATCGACACGCGAGTGTAGGAATGCAGAAAGGTTGGAGCTCGGAGCGAGTGCCATCACACACCAACGGGAATAGACGCCAAGTGGGTGCGGCCTCTTTACCGTTCAATAACGGCAGAACGTTGCCGTCAAAGTGGGAGGATGCTGAGAGGTGGATTTTTAGTCCCGGTTCTGGAGATGGGGTAGTGAGAACTTCGTTGGCAGCTCCACAAAGGAGACCTAAGGCGAAGAGTGGCCCCCTTGGGCCACCTGGGGTTGCTTATTATTCGCTGTATTCACCTGCCATGCAAATTTTTGATGCAGGGAATGCGGGAAACTTCGTGCCGGGTTCTCCGTTTTCGGCTGGTGTTATTGCTGGTGATGGATTTGGTATTCAGTCCAATGGCCATGGCTTGGCCTTTCCTGTGAGGACTGAACCTTGCATGGCCCGTTCAGTTAGTGTGCACGGGTGCTCCGAGTTGATAGCCGAATCTTCGTTGCCCTCACAAGGTATAGTATAGTCCCAGATCCTTCTCTTTCGTCCTAGTTCATTGCATGTAGTCACTCTGATTGTTGGTGAACAACTTCAATTGTAAGTTAGTCATGGTATTGATGAAAACGTTGTTTAGACAGTTGAATACTATGGGTCTCCTTTGTATGGGTATGATATGTTAATATCAGAACACGGCTCTTAAGATTCCACTGGATTATATCTGTGTAAAGCTGCTTGGTCGCCTAAATGGATGTAATGGACCACTTGAACTCCTAAGAATATTGTGCGTGGGTATGATTGCTGATATCATCAAGTCTAGTTGGGTGAACCTCTGACATCAAACCTTTAACACTCTGTTTTTGTGGCTTTGTTAAATTTGGTTCCAGTGGTCAGCATAGCATGATATAAAAACATGTGAAGATAAAAGCAGTCATATTGATTGAATATTTGTCCATAAATGGCTAATTTCTTATGTTACATTCCATATTTGGTACTGGCTTATTCATGTTTAATCATATTGCGTAGATGAAAAACTTGATGGTGTCAAGGATGCAGTCACCAACATCTCTCGTGCAGTTTCAAGAAGAGACATGGCGACCCAAATGAGTCCTGAGGGAAGCAATCATTCATCTCCCAGTCACAGGGCATCATTCTCTGTCTCCACTCCCTCTGCGCTACCTATTATAGAAATACAGAGTATCCATTCGTCTAAATCAGAAGTAAGGGATGTGCAGGTAGATGAAAGGGTTACTGTGACAAGGTGGTCTAAGAAACATAGAGCCCGCAACACTTGGAAGAGCTCAGACATTGTTGATGGCTGGAGGAAAAAAGCTGTTGATGCTCCGTCTTCAGCTTGGGATGTTTCAGAGGCTTCCAAGAGCATTTCTAAGTAATTCCTCTGTTGAATTATTCAATTCTTATCTCATTCTTTCAGGTCAATTAATATTATCATCAGCCAACAAGTAAAACCTCATATTCTTCAAACATAGATCCCACAGAAAGGAAAGTCTTAATGTCCTCTGTCCTCACCTGGCATTGTTCTTCCTTAGATTTCAAACAAACTGGAGAATTAAATGATGGTCAATTTTCTCTTATGAAGATAGACAAAGTTGAGACACAAACTTGGACTTTGTCAAACATGCCACATGCTAAAACCTGGAGTTGGGCGCGAGCTTCTGCGTGTGGATCATGTGATGTTGATGGCAATTATTTCATGTTGCTATTTGATGCACATAAGAAACTTCATTTTGACATCATGTGTTATTTGAGTCCAGTTTAGGCCACAACTTTACCATAGTAGTGATGTGCTGAGATACAGAATGTGCCCCCGCATTATATATTAGCTAAGAAAAACTTTACCTCGTTGTCTTCTTAATAAGTAGTTAAAGTTTTTACCGGTTCTACTTACATATCAACTTTATTTGTTACCTTGGCAGGGTCAAAAGAGAGGAAGCCAAAATTACAGCATGGGAGAACCTGCAGAAGGCAAAAGCAGAGGCAGCAATAAGGAAACTTGAGGTTCTTTTCTTCCTGCATGCCTTTTGTCCCTAACATATAGAAAACAGAAACATATGAAGAGGAATATTATTATTATTAATTTATAAAATAAGAATAAAAATAGATAACTAATATGTCTTATCAGAAAAGAGATCTTATAAAAAATGTAACCATTCTCATACTTCCCTTGTATTCATTTACTGGCTGCCTTGCTCTAATTACTTTTCCTTCTGTATATGTATTATCTTTCTCTTATTTTTATTAAAAAGGGATATTATAATATCATATCTGATAACCTTGTCGAAAGAGCATGGTGTAGCTTGGGCTGAAAGATCCAGAATTTCGTTTCAGATGAAGCTGGAAAAGAAGAGATCATCTTCTATGGATAAAATCATGAATAAGCTGAGATCAGCTCAGAAGAGAGCACAGCAAATGAGAAGCTCCGTACTAGCCAATCAGGCTCAACAAGTTTCCAATTCCGGGACGTCTGGCAAGGTTATATCGTTCCGCAGAACCCGTCAGATGGGTTCTTTGAGTGGTTGCTTTACATGCCATGCTTTCTAGAGTCTCACCATTGGTGGCTAGCTATACTTTTATCAACATAACATGCGTGGTAACTTCTTGGAGCCCTTCGTTCTTTAAGAACCTTTGCTTATTTATATTTCCATACAAAGGTTGATCAATACTGACCAAATAAACTTGAAAAGCTTCATTTTACCTAGCACTTGAACGGTCCAGAGACCTTAAATGGACCTGTCACTTTTAAGTGTTAATATTGGACTAAATGGAAACGTCAATATATAACATCATTGAGCAAATTATGTCTCCACCATTTCCCATATTAAGAAAACAAAAAGAAGGAAAATGGGGCATTACTGTTCATTGGTTTAGCTTTATCTACATGCCAACTGGATCAGTCTAGCAAAATAGGTGGACAACGGCATGCTAGTACTTTCTTTTCAAGAAGAAACTAAGTAATTTACTATTGAATTTTAAGGTAATATTGTGTTACTATGTTTGCTTTTCTCATTTTCATTTTCATAGCAATTTAAGGAAAAATTGCTTTCTTAACATAACCTGACAAAAGCTTACTGGAACAGATATTGCAAACACAATTTGGTGTATTTTGTGTAAAAGGAAGTCCTGTTACTCCTGTATTGTCTGAATGCTAAATGAAGGTTCCAAAGACCTTTGACCAGGTAAACTGGGAGGGCAACTCAGCGCTTCAATTCATTGGCATGAGAGTGTCAATTTACAGTTTTGAAGCAGCATAAAACTAGATTCTTCACTAGACATCAAGATCCTGGTCGCGAAATGGCCACGTCAAACCTTCCAAAATAATTTTAGCATAATCATTGATGCATACGAGTATATCGACAATTGGAATTTTATGATCATTCAGCGTTTGAGTTAATATCAGGTTTTCTTGTAAAGTTTTGAAAGTGAGGTGTTTTTATTTTGGTGCATGAGAAAGTAG
>JAOSBP010000006.1:3618151-3637511 GCA_027563825.1 Erythroxylum mucronatum
TATATATATATATAATTACAAATATATATATTACTCATTAGTATTAATTATAATATATTTAACAACAATTAAAAAAATTCTTTAAAATATAATTAATTGATTAACTTACATAAATATATGAATTAATACTAATTAGTAATATATATATTTGTTATTATCACTATACTCGAACTTCATCATATATATTTATATATTTATGTAATTATTCTTTTTTGGCACCCGTGAATTTAAACTTTATTATATATATTTATATATTTATGTAAATATTATTTTTATTATATATATATTAAATAAGATTATTATTATTATTACTTTTGTAAATATTAATTTTGTTATTACATATATGTACATTATATATATATATTTATATATTACTAATTAGTATTAATTATAATATATTTAACACCAAAAAAATGTTCTTTAAAATATAATTAATTAACTAAGTAATGAGTTAATTTTGATTTAACTGTTGATAATTATAATATAATAAATTTATTTATTTATTAAATAATAATTTTTAAAAAATTAATTTAATTAATAGATTAATTAATAAATATTATTATTGACTAATTACCTCATATATTTTTTGTCTTTTTTAATTAAATTTAATCTATATATAATTAATTTACTAATTACATTATAATTAATAGGTTGACTCGATCTTTATTATATATATTTATATAAGTATTATTTTTATTATATATATATATATACAGAAAAAAATGGCAAATTGAGAAGTCACCCTCGTGCAAGTATTCTTATATATATATATGTATATAACATATTATATTATAAGCAAAACAAAGTCACCCTCGTGCAAATTATATAATATTATTATATATTAAATAATTTTTTATTATTATTATTTAAATTTATTATTATTATTATCACAACAAAAATATATATTACTAATTAGTATTAATTTATATATTTATCTAAATATTATTTTTTGTTATTATATATATGTATATAATATATATATATAATTACAAATATATAAATTACTCATTAGTATTAATTATAATATATTTAACAACAATTAAACAATTTTTCTTTAAAATATAATTAATTAATTAACTAATTATTTAATTTTAATTTAACTGTTGATAATTATAATATAATAAAATAATAATAATAATAATAATAATAAATTTTAAAAATAAAAAATTATTTAGTATAACAAATATATAGGGTGACGCTTATAATAAGATTGTTAAATATAACATAATTATATATTAAATGATTTTATTATTATTATTATTTAAATTTATTATAATAATAATAATTATTATTATTATCATAACAAATATATATATTACTAATTGGTATTAATTTATATATTTATCTAAATATTATTTTTGTTATTATATAGATGTATATAATATATATATATAATTACGAATATATAAATTACTCATTAATATTAATTATAATATATTTAACAACAATTAAAAAAATTTCTTTAAAATATTATTTTTGTTATTATATATATGTATATAATATATATATATATATATAATTACAAATATAAAAATTACTCACTAGTATTAATTATAATATATTTAACAACAATTAAAAAAATTTATTTAAAATATAATTAATTAATTAATTAATTAGTTAATTTTGATTTAACTGTTGATAATTATAAAATAATAATAATAATAATAATAATAATAATAATAAATTTTAAAAATAAAAAAATATTTAGTATAAAAAATATATAGGGTGATGTCTATAATAAGATTGTTAAAGTCACCCTCATGCAAATGCACGAGGGTGACTTCTTTATATATCATTATTATATATTAAATGATTTTTATTTTTATTTTTATTTAAATTTATTATAATAATAATTATTATTATTATTATCATAACAAATACATATATTACTAATTAGTATTAATTTATATATTTATCTAAATATTATATTTTATTATATATATGTATAATATATATATAATTACAAATATATAAATTACTCATTAGCATTAATTATAATATATTTAACAACAATTAAAAAAATTTTCTTTAAAATCTAATTAATTAATTAACTAATTAGTTAATTTTGATTTAACTGTTGATAATAATAATAATAATAATAATAATAATAATAATAATAATAATAATAATAATAATAAATTTTGAAAATAATAAAAAATTATTTAGTATAAAAAATATATACTATTTCAAAATGGCTAGGGTGAAGTTGGACAATAGCGATTTTGACAATTTAAGACGCAATGTCGCTATCATGCATTTGTTCGACGGCGACATTGTTATTATGTTATTATAATAATTAGTTGTGTTTTAACAGTAAATGACTTTTACACTTCTGAATTTGTCTTTCAACTTCTAGTATTTCCATGAATATTATTATTTATAACATTATTAAATGTTTATTATTTTTGTACTTCTCGATTTTTGCACTACTGGATTTTTATTAAAAATGTTTATTATTATTCAAAACTTTTTTAATAACCTTAGTATTATTAAGTGTGTATATAAAAATATATATACATATATATATATCATTATAATTTTTTAATTAAATTTATTTCCAAAAGCTCCATCAATTGCCGTTGTTAAAGAAGTGCACATTACTGATAATTTGGCAAGCATAATTTTTACATAAAAAGTCAATAGGTAGATGCGGTAAGTGTAAGAGCTCGGATAGAAGGCATCAGGGTTATTTTAGTAGAAAAGCATGAATGAAAAGAAAGCATTAAATGCTTGATTTAAATCAAATATTTGTGTATTCGTTTAAAGGATTGGAAAAGCTTTTCAGAAGCATTAAATGGTTTGTGAAAAGGTTTGACATTCTATTAACATTAGATGAATTCATAAGCATTAAATGCTTTATGAAAAGGAAGCCTTGACATTCTTAAGCGGGAATTGGAGGGATAGGGATTGAGTTTTAAGTAATAAAGTAGATTTAATTTGTTACCTTTCTCTTCGCTATGCACCAATCTTTGCCCCTCCTCTTTTTTCAGTTCATTACAGAAAACTAAAAAGTGCTTTTCTTCCTTTTCTTCCTTGTCACACCAATCTTCTCTGTCACACAAGGTTCTTTGTCACACACCATTCTTCACTCCTCTTCCCATCACAAAATTTGTCGCACCAATCTTCTTTATCACATTATAGAAATTGCGATTTTTAGGTGTATCTGATTTATGCTTTTGTTGTGTTTTCTAATTTTTTGTACCCAAGTTCCCTTTTTCAGTTCATTATAGGGAAACCAAGAAGTGCTTCATATGTATTTGGCTTATGAATATGTTTGGAACATAATGCAGTTAGATAATTATTGATTTATACATTTGTATGTGCTTAGGTTATTTAGACTAGCGCTTAAACTTTGCAGAAATTTAAAATGTTTTCATAAAGATTGTTTCTGAAATTCTACCATGATATAAAATTAGGATTGAGAGGATAATATTCTACAATGCTCAAGTTTTGACCTTTCTTCATTGTGTCTGTGTTACACCAACTAAACCAGTACTATAATAAGTGTTTCACAGTAGAAGACAAATTATGTCCCTACCTTACCGGTAACTGTAACTTTGTATCTTTTATTGCATTAGTTGGAATAATTCTCTTTTGTAGCTAAATTGCAGGTATTAGACATATTATAATCAAACTAGGACTATTAACTTCATATTGTGATTTGGATTTATTCATTTAATAATAAAATTTGTTGCCTATTTCTTCGTTGCTTTTAGTTGATTAAGTTGAAAATTATAAAGTTAAGCTTGTTGTCATTAACAAGGATTATTTTAAACGAGGTTTAAGAGGATATATAATGTTTTATTTGTATTCAAATGAAAAATTGAGGTAAGAATTATCAAGTTTAATATTGATTTTATGCACTGCTTGAATATTTTATTCATTTTATCCAACTCCATATCTTTCTCCGAAAATGCTGCATGTGTTTGTTTAATCTCTTTGTAAATTGAATAAGAGCATGACTTAATAAATATCACACAAATAATGTATGCACTAGATATTACATCCAAGAATGTATGCTATAATATGATGAATGCCCATTATGTCAGATCAAAAAATTTCGATTAAAGGCTCATTAGTTTATTTATTACTTGAAATATATCAAGTGATATACCTTAAGTAAATTTGGTGTTTAAATGACAATCTATGATCACTATGACAAGGTAAAAACAGAGGTTGTCTAACCTGAATAGGTGAAGTACTACTTCAGATTTTTCTGGAATTGAAGTGCTTGTATGATTTACTTTTCTTTAGTGTTTCTAATTGTCCCAAATTGTGATTGCTTAGCTTTTCCCTCTATTTTTACTCTTGGAATATGTATCATTTTGTACTTAGTCACACTTTCCCTTAGCTTATTTGATTTAGTCTAAACTTTTATACATTATAACCATCTTCTTATGTGTTGTGTTATATGTTCATTGTTAAAAATGTCCAATATTTTGTCAATGCTGGCAAAATTTTGCATTTATTATGGTGGGGTGTTGGAAAGACACGATAATAAATATTTTAGGGGCAAGATTAAAGGAAGAAGGATATGGGTGTTGATGAACTTAGCTTGCCAGTCTTAAAAGGAGTTTTTAAAGATAAAAGACATATAGTAATATCTATGTTTTACAAATTTCCTAATAAGTCGATGAGAAGATCATAGGAGTTGCTTACATCATGATAAGGATATGTTGGCTATGCTCCAACAAATGGAAGATTTCAATTATCACAATGTTGAAATCTACTACAAGTATGGTTATGAGCATCCTATAATAGATGTTGAAGCATCTAAATTTGATATTCTCAATGAATTTGATGATAATGATGAGGGGTTGTTCCATGTTCAATTGAAGCAAGATGATGACTTCATTGTTATATAGGTTAGTGAATTTGAAGATGATTTAATTGATGACGAGTTATTTGCAACTGATGATAAAGAATATGTTATTGTGAGAACAAATGAGAAGAGGTGCTAAGACTGTACATAGTAGGTTTGAATGCGACAATGTTTTCGATGGGGTTGGTGGTAGTGGAAAGGATTACAACGAAGAAGGATATTATTCCAAAGATACACAAAGACATAAAAAAAGTTCACATGGTGCAAATAGTGAATATGAGGATAGTGATGTTGAAATTCAATCGCCAGTTTGTAGTAATGATGATGCATCTATTCCAAAGAAGAAATATATTGTCTTAAATGTAAAAGTCAATATGAAAAATTTTAAGTTTGAAATTGCAATGAAGTTTAAGGATGAGATGTAGTTGAGGGAAGCAATAAGAAATTATGTAATTACAAATGGATATGATATTTCATGGTGAGATTTGGTGTGAGAATGGGGTCAGTTTGTGAGCCACAATGTCCTTTCGAGTATATGCTAGTTGGATTCGAATTGAGAAAATATTTACTGTGAAGATAATATAAAACAAGTATAATTGTAGGAAAGTGCAAAGGACAAGCAAGATAGTAAGAAATGGATAGCAAATGAATTCTTACATAAGTTTAGGAGGAGCTCGAATTGGCGTATTATTAAAATGATAAATGATCTCCAAAGAAAATATGCACTACAGGTAACTAAATCCCTATGTTATAAGGCTAAATGGGAAGTTATTATCATACTACGAGGATATATGGAAGGTTATTATGCCAAGTTATGGTCTTATGGACAAAAGTTATGACGAGCTAACAAAGATGAGCTATATATTATTCAAACTGAACTTCATGAACAGTCCAAAAAACCAACATTCAAAAGGTTTTATATGGGATTTAGTGCTATAAAGTATGGTTTTCTTGGTTGATGCAGGAAAATAATTAGGTTAGCTGGATCTTTTTTGAAGACATTTCTTAGAGGTGCTTTATTAGCTACAGTAAGTCGTGACAAAAATAATAAAATGTTTCTTATATCTTATGCAATGGTTGAGAAGAAAATTACCAATCTTGGCATTTGTTTTTATCATTCTTACAGAAGACCTAGACATAAGTGGGAATTCATTGACTTTTTATAGCGATTAGCATAAGGTAAACTTTAAATATCTATGAATGTGACGTTCATTACTTAATGTGATTTATCTTTTTCAATTTATGTTACCTTTTTTTGTTACAGGGTATAATGAATGCATTAAAGAATCTGTTTTTAGAAGTTGAGCATAGAAAATGTGTTCGACATGTCTTTATACAAGTCACACATATAGGAGTTTATGATGGCAAGTGGTGAGTTACACAATGGAAGTTGAAGAGTATTTCAGTGAATGCTTATGATGATTTCAATATTAGGAAATTGGAGACCTTTATGAAGGCATTCGTTAACACAAGACCAAAGTGTGAAATAGTTCATAATAATATGGCGGAGACATTTAATTGATTCATTTGTGAAGCTCGTATGAAAAGCTTGATCAATATGTTAGAAGACATTCGAGTTTCTTTAATGACTCAGATATATGAAAAAAGGGACACGATGCACAAATCCACTGATGATATATGCCTAAAATTGAGGAAGAAAATGGAGGTTGCAAAATGGGAAGCAACGTATTATATGACCAAGAAAATTTGGAATTTGAAGTTTAATCACACTTTTTATGGACAAGTTCATTGTTGATTTACAAGCACGAACTTGTCAATGTTAAGGAAACCACACATTATAAAACTAAAAGATATTGAAATAAAACCAAATCTAACTTATGAAGAGAAGCCAGTGAAAATTCTAGCAAGAGATATAAAATAGCTAAGGAACAAGATAGTTCCATTGGTGAAAGTACTATGGACGAATCACAAGATCGAGGAAGCTACATGGGAACCAGAAGAACCCATAAGAAAGTCTTATCCTCAACTATTTGACACGGGTAAATTTTGAGGATGAAATTTTATTTTAGAAGGGAAGAATTGTAATCGGTTCAAGTGTAAGATATTTGGTTTATGTTATGAACAGAATGGCTTGGAGAGCTCAGTTCCAATATGAATGAAAATAAAAAATGGACCGTATGGTTCTGAGAACCAAATCTGGTATTTTAAAATCCCACTTATCCGACTCGGTGATGCAATTCCATTAGATTTTACTTTGGGGCAATTGTAAACATAGATCAATGCATGATTAATGATTGAAGAACTTTAATTGGAAATCGTAATTGAATGTACAATTTATTGATCATTGTATAATTAGATATGAATTATTATAATAAATACATGCTTTTATTTCATAAATTAATTTTAAATGCCTATTTATGCTTAGAAATAAATGAAGATATTTATATTTGAAAAATATTATATATTATACATGTTATAGTTGAATGAATTAAATTAAAAGAGAAATGGAATTGTTTGAGCATCAAGCTTATAGTTTAGGGTGTGGATTTTCTTTCTAAGCGTAGATTTTAAAGAGAATTAGAAGAAAGCTATGGTGGATCTACTAAAAGACAAGAGTCACATAAAGGATCTTAGAAGACTTAGAGGTAGATGTCCTACAAAATGTTATTTTTGTTTTTGGATATGGCATGTACACATAAAGAAGTGAAGGATCTTACAGGATTTTATTGATAATTATATATGAATACATGAAAGTTATGTATGAAATCTGGTTTAGATGTGTTGAAATGTATTGGAGGATGGGTACATTATTTTGTTAAGGAGTTTGACATGGAGATGGAGAGTTAAGTTAGCTTGCGTGAGAAGTGTATTGAAGTTTCTTACAGGAGGTTTTAAGTAAATATATAGGAAACTTTGCCTAAATTTTTATAAAGTGAATAGTAATTACTAGAATAATGAGATTTTAAATAGAAAATGTTTTAGTTTGAAGCATTAGATATTTAAAAATATGGTAAATATGTTGATTTCATTACCGAGTATGGGGTGTTACAGATTGTGCAAAATTGTCAATGCAAAAAGAGTAGAGAGATAACTATTTCTTTTGTTGGTAAATTTGATAGTTTCTATTTTGCAGGTTTTAGACACAAGCTCTTGGATCATTGATACAAAAGTTTTAATGAGTCCTAACCTAATTGTTTTCCAAAACTTAATCAATTTTGACATAAGTTTCTTAATTTACTTACTTGATGGAATAAACATGTTGATAAAGCTGGAATGTTCATTTAACATCAGAATTCCTTTTACATGATAGACATGGGATTTTTTCTACCAAAAAAATGGGGATCTACACGTTGTAAAATGTTGTATATAATAAAAGAGTTGTATAAATTACATATAGACATCATTACATATCCAATAAGACATGAATGACATATAGTAAATTCAATTTTTTAGACAACATTACATAAATTATAAGATAAAGTAACAGAGTAAAAGGAAGTTGTAAAACAAGAATGGGTGTGGACAAAAATTAAATCATCCAAACCCATCTACATTACACATATGAACATAGTTAGTTACCCACCATTCTCACACCATCAACTGCATTCAATGCATAACCCAAAGAAGAATTGAGAAATTATATTCAACGAAAGGGACAATGAAGAATGGTGTGAAACATTTGCTGTAGCTATTGGTTTACCTAGTGCAAACACGAACGACAATGAAGAATAGTGTGCGATAATTTGTAGCTGATGCAAAAAAGAGCCAAAAATGTTTGTAGTTGGTCCGAGAACACTCTCTTATGTAAAGAGGAGTGAAGAAAAAGTGTGCTACATGAAATCTCAATATAAAAGGGTAACAATTTGAATGGGTAATTTAGGGTTTTAACCATTTTCTTTTAAGTTTCTTCAATTTGCTTAATTGTACTTAATTTGTTTAATTAACTCTCATGTGTATAATTTCATACACTGTAATAATACGTGTTTGGAGTTTTTGTCTTACGTGGCTTATCACTTAAGCAATGTTAATAGAGATACTAATGACGTCCTATATTTGAAAAAAATTTAAAATTTGAGTATTTAATTGCCGCTTTTTAAATTTCGGACTATAATTATAAACCACGTAAGCAATGTTAACAGAGATATTAATGATGGGCTATATTTGAAAAAAAATTAAATATTTAATTGATAATCATTTGAAAAAAAATTAAATATTTAATTGATAATTTCGGACTGTAATTAAAAATTTGATCTTGAATTTTTTCAAGTTAACCCTCAAGCACATGTTTCTAGGCCGTTGACTATTAGATAAGAAGATAGCTATCCCCTAGACGTGCAATGCACAATTCTAAAGTTACCACCAGACCCGAGACTGAAACAAATTCAGCGTTAATTAAGGCAGGCAAAGCGGCAATCAATCTTATTTATTGTAGTCAGCAAACAAAATTCCATCCATCTTCATGCAGTGAGTCATGACTGTCTCCACCAATTATAAGTCTTTTTAAGTCAAGTTCGTTCCCTCTTTTCCCACTTGCATTCAACTCTCCATCACTTTTCTAATCTCTACATCCAGGAAAACCTTACATCATGGGGTATTCATTAGTGAAAGCGGTCATTGTGCTGTTGCTGTTTCTCATTGTTGAAGCTCAGGTGGATCGGACTATCTTCCACCAGGAAACTGAAGCCCTGGAATGGCCATCAACAATGTCCGCGTACGATGAGGTAGGGGACAATATTGTGGACGAAGATGACGGTGTGTCCGATAGGAGATCTCTGTACTGGAGATCATCTGTGCATTATTACATATCATATGGGGCTCTTTCTGCAAACAGAGTACCTTGTCCACCTCGGTCCGGAAGATCTTATTATACACACGATTGTCACAAAGCAAGAACACCCGCCAATCCCTACAATAGGGGTTGCTCTTGCATTTCTCATTGCAGGAGATAGATTTTGCTTTTCCTCAGTTGTAATTTCTTTCGTAGAATGGACTTGCAAATTAGCTACCATGTAGTATAGTTTTGTTCTTCTTGCCTGATAAAGACATATCAGGTCTAACATCTAAGCTGGTCTTGTCGTGTGCTCTGTTGAATATAAGTGGAAGTGGATGAACTCGTTCTTCTGTTCTTGGATTGTTATGGTTGACTGGAATAAAATTGGTAGCCCATCTTATTATGTTGGTCCGACTAATCCATACCTGGTTAACATACCTATCAAGAAAACTGCTAGGATTTGGTCCGCTGGTTGATTAATAATGTCCAAAATTAAGTGGTTTTGCTGGGATTTTCTTGAATTTTAATAATTGCTTGATTTAAATAAGCTTATACTTAAATAATAATTATTAAATTTTCTATTATTAAGTAAAAATTTCGCTAGCACGCAAAGTATAGCATGCGGAGTTTAGAAATATTCAGTAGTATATATATCCTTCTTTTTATCGGCAGAGTGTCTGTTTTCAAATAGTCCATATAAAATAAAATAAATAAAATAAAAAATAACAATAAATCGATGAGCTGAAAAGTTCCATCAACTTTTTACAGGATAAGGAGCCACCGCGAACGTGTATAATTAACAGCTTCTCCGCCATAGCTCCGGTTCTTTCAGAGTTTAGATTTTTTGTCTAATATTATGGTATTTTATTATGTTTAATAAATCTCAGCCATTTATTTATGTGAGTCTCGTGTGAATCTTACATAAGTCCCATAAAATAAATAGTTAAGATTTTATAAAATAAAATAAGACAAAATAATATTAGACTGAACGTTTGATCTCGTTCTCCCGAATCTGTAAAACAACCTATAGACCTATTTTATTTCTTATTACCCGTACTTTCCATGCCCCGAATAGTTTATGCAAATTCTATTAGCAGGCACGTGGTAGGTGTAAGGTGGCCCCCGGGATCAGGTAGAGACGGACAAAAAGTCTAAATTAACTTTTTGAATTTGATAACTATTTTAAATCAAATTAATAATAAAAATTGAATTAATTTCAATTAACCCAAAACCAACAGCCTAATTCATTCTAACTTCCCAAATGACAATCTTAATCATTTTTTATTTTTATTTTGGATAAAATTTTAAATAATATAAAAACATTTTCAAAAACAGGGCTTTGAGAATAATTCACAAATTTGCTTAATCTTCTCTTGATGTTCTTCCGTGCTGTTAACAACATCATTAATATAAAGGCAAAGTTTGAAAGCCCGCAGGACATAGCTCAGTTGGTCCATAAGGGCAAATTTGCTCTAAGGTGCAAGTTTCGAATTCTACAATTTGCAGTGTGGGAGTAATATTTTTGAGCCCTTTGTGAGTTTTGAGGGTGGACTTCTTGCAAACCTGTGGGTTGCTCACCTTCCCTTAACAAACCGCTGAATACTTGATTTATATTCTCTTAGTTGCTTCCAGGCCGGAGTGTAAGGGCCTTTAGGTCGAGGATTCAACTTTTTTGCTCAAAGGCAAAGTTTGAAAAGATTCACCTTCATTAATAGCGAGGCTCTTTCACATGGTGATAAGATACTTGGATTGTGACATAAGTTAATAGAATTTCGAACGCTTCATTTCGTTAGACATAAAATTTTAAATAAAATGAAATGATTTATAATAAAATAAAACGTAAATAAGTATAATATTAAAAAATTGTTATTTAGATAATAAAAGAGTTCATAATATATAGTGAAATATTATTTGAACGAATAGTTTATAATATAACAGTAGAAAGTTGTTTATTATTTTATATTCTATCATAAACCTCTTAAATCAGAAATTTTTTTAATTTTTATTTAGAATGGAATAAGACGCACTATAAAACTTTCATCTTTTTATCTCATCCTACTTTATTATAAACTCTCCCCCACAAAATAACATAATATTATATTCTATTATATTCCGATACTAATCTGACTGAACGTAGCTTTAGCGATGTCTTCTATCCAAGATCTTACATTTACCATTTGCCTATTGACTTCCTGCGTAGAAATTATGCGTAGGATTGTCTAGGTATAACCTAACCCAAAGCCTACTGAAAATGACAATATGATATCACTTTTTTAAAAAAAGAATTTAAAAAATAAATCAGATCTACCAACTCGGCCTGCCTTAAGCCTGTTTCACTGAGGGCCAGTCATCCGCCAATTGGGCCAAGCCTAAGCCTGAACCTGTCATAATTTCATGTTCACGTGTATGAACATTTATTAGTTATTATATGTACCATTTTACAACTATATTCCACTTTAGTTGTCAACGCCAACTGGATCCGGGGCTGTCTTTGCAACAATGCGACATAAAATTTTGAACAGAAACTGCCATTACACACATGAACCAGTATCACGAGAGAACACATAAAGTGACAAAAACTGTAAGAAATTGTAACGTCTATTGCATGTTCAGAACGAACACAAAGTAATGATATACTAATGAATATATATATATCCACTTGTACATTAATTAACAAAACCAGGATTGAATAAGAACTAAGAAGTCGAAATGGAGAAAAAATGGGGATTGGAGTCACTCGCACGTCATCACCGAATCCAATGTTTCACTTCACCACTTTCAGGTCAGTTTGGGCAATCAAAAAGTCAGAAACCGCGTGACTCTTGTGCCCGTTGAGCTGTACCTCACCTCCATGCCATCTTTCTCAAAAACCACCAAAAAGAAAATATATTTAATTGTAATCAATCATATGTGCAAGAACTTTTTAGTAAAATTGCAGTGTTGAGTTTCTTTGAATCGAAAGTAAATTGGCACTCGATTTTCTTGTAGAATTTCGGTTTCACCAACTTCCCCAATACGTAGGCTTTAGATTTGACAATGAACTTCAGTTTCAGGGGCACCGGCACGGTAATTGTTCCCGTCGAACTGCTCAAACCACCTCCACTCCCGTACAGTGGGATTTTATCACTCATGAGGGATATGGCCACCTGTCTCTGGCTCCTTCTGGATTGGTAAAACCTCTTAATCTGCCAGACCCATATGACCAATGATTTAGGAATTCTATTAGACTGGAATCTGGATTGAAATGAAATAAAGGGTTAGAGTCGAAGTATCTTACGGATCCTGAGGCGATGGCAATATCAGAAAATGACAGATCCACCGGAGATGATGTTACGTGAACGCCAAAGAATGTGCCCGTGTTGCGGTAGATCAGTCTCAAGGTGGAGTTCACTGTGATCATATCAGTAGCCACCCCAGTAGAGTCGGACCCAGCTTGGATCGTGAATTGCTCAATTGTGATGCTCTGCAATAAGAAACAATTAACAATCCCAACAATTTCAACAAAATTCCATTAAATTGGGAAATGAGAACAAAAATACCTTCATCGTGATCTTTGGCTTCTGTGGCCTACTTGCACCCCAAAGGATTAACGAAAATAGAGAGAACAGAAGGAAGAAACCAAGTACAAAAGCGACAAAATAACAGCGACGAGGGAGACCCCTTCGACGTTCTTCATCTTCAAGAAGCCCCTCCTCTTCTATCACATCACACTCTTTCCATTGTTTCTGTCCCTTTCTCTGACTATCTCTCGACGCGTCGTTTGGCGAGATCTTGCGCGATCCGGGCTTCAACGAGCCAGAAAACCGACTCGTCGAGGACTCGCGAGAGTGCCGCCCAACGGAGGACTGAGAATGCGGCGGCGATCCCATTGGGCTGAGCACCGGGGTGGAGTGAAACGACGTTGTCGTCTTCTCCCCATCGTGAGAGTCTCGAGAAGGGCTTTGCACGAAGTAGACTGGTCGGCGAGGAGATCTTGTGGGAGACGAAGGGGCGAGGCTTGTGACTTCGGAGTCTGTCTTGGCATGCATTGTGCTGTCCACACTCGGAATTAGCTTTCTTAGGCCAAAAATATAGTCCCACTTAAAAACATCCACTCGGAGTTAGGATGGAAAAGAACCCAAACCATACGGTTCATTTCAAAGGCTATGTTATTGAGGTAAACAGTTTGGTTCATTAAAATCAATAAGTAACTAAACCCTAAAAAAGTATGGTAGAGAATTGAACACGTGGGATGTTTAAAATGTTAATAGTGTCAGATGTTCGACTGGCGTTGCTTGTTTGGGTTGGCGTAGTAGTGGAAGATGGCTGTAGAGTGAACAATACAATACGAAACCCTTTCGTACAGTTGGCACCGCCACCAGTAGTACTAGTCTATTGTTTTTGGAAAAAGTTAAAAACGAGTTTGGGTACCAAACCCAAACTATGAGCAATAATAAACCGACTCAGTCCAGTTTGACTCGAATCAAATTTATGATTGGGCCAAATCCAAATAATCTGGATTTATGTTTTTGGTATAACCACAATATCAGTGTTTCAAAATTCCAGTAAGAAAAAATTTAGGAATTAAAGATTCTACATAAAATCGATGTATAAGGCATTAGAAATAAAAATAATGATATATAATAAATAAGAAATAAAAATAATTCATCAAAATAAAAATAAAAAATATATATCTATGAATATATAATAAATTAATAACAACTGTAATAATAATATAACAATTTTTAAAAAGTCATAGATCATATTTTTATCAAAAGTATTTGCATCAATATTTTCTAATACATTTAAATAAACTATAAATCAATAATATATGAAATTATTTTTTATTGTAACATTTAACTTATAATTTAAAAACTGCTTTCTTATCACTAAATTTTAAAGTACTTATTTATGATCATAAATACTTTTCAAAGCTATAAATATAGTTACAAACCTAGTAACAATAAGATGTACAATATTAACCTAATTTTCTTAATTTTTTAACTAAGACAAAATGTAAGATGATTACACATACAAATTATGAATTTAGATACACGTAAAGCAAGATAAGAAATACAGTCCATACAACCAATATATAAGCAACACATGGAAATAAATATATTTATATTTAAATTATAACAAGTCATAATTAGCTACATTATTTATGACGGAGTGGATGATATTTTTTTGTTCAACTCAAATGACAATTTCAAAAAAAAATCAAATAAAATATAAACACCTTTTACCATATCAAAAGCATTAAACACTTGATAGAAGTTGTTTAAACATTATAATAAACCAAGAAAATAATAAAGTTTCTTTATTTTTAATCAGTCCATCCCTATGCCATAATAATGCATCACGTTGTTCCCTAATTAAACTTATATCTATCCTCACATTCCCTTTTTAAGTATCAAATTAAAGGAACATAAATATCATAATAAGAAGGTGCCTTAAATAATTTAAATATCATTACTGTAACATCTATTACTCCTTGAAATATGGTGAACCAACATCATTTAAAGGAATACATCAATGATAAGAACATTTAGTATAATTTCATTTACATCCCAACACAATATCCTTATCAATCAAAACATTTTTTAAACTCGTTTGAGAATCAGGAGTGATTCTTGGAGGAAAATAATAATCTATTAAAATAATAGCTTTTCTTTTTTCTTTATCTAATATTTGTTGTATTTCATCATCTCTAAAAGATACATAACGAGTCTTTATTTTCTTTTTTTACTTGTTACTATAAATGATCTTATTCTTATCACGCATATCAAATCATACTTTTTTGTAGAAAATAATATTATCATTAATAATTGTAAGATTTTCTGCCATTCTATAAATTCCTCTCTTTTTAATCATTCTATCATGGATAGTTATATTGAATATTTTCGTTAGATAGTTGAGAAAAAAATAAATTTATATTGGATCAACCTTATCACAAGTAGAAGATGTTAAGTTTGCTAACTAATTTAATGATGTTTTCACATTTTCCATTATTATTTTAACCTAAAAATGAGAAAAAAATATATGATCTAATTACCAAATATTCAAATATAAGCACATTGTAGGATTCCTAGATTAAAGAGTTTCCAACTGGATTAATCGCGGTGAAAAAATATTAAGTGCTAAAACTCACACCAAGTTTGGTGAATATGACAAAGTGATAAAATATGATCAACTGGATGTAGAATTGAAATGATAAAATATGCTTATCTAATCATTAAGTGAATGATATTTGTATAGATGGATCAAGATCTTAAAGATGATCAAGGGCGTGAATATTTTCTAAACAATTTAATGAATTATATACAAATAAAGGGATAGATAGATAATTAACCATTCCTAGAACTTCGTAACAAAATGTTGTCGTGGAATGTAAAAATTGAACTCTTTTAGAAATGCTTAGGTCTATGATGGTTGAGGCAAATTTGCCTATGACTCTTTAGGGTGATGCATTATTAACAGCAACCTATATCCTAATTCGAGTGCCCGCTAACTTAGAAACTAACACTTTATATGGATTATAGATAGGTCAAAAACCAAAATTTTCTAGTATGAAGCCTTAGGGTTGTGCTGCTTGTGCTAACAATATCTCTCATAAATATTGTAAATTGGGTTTAAGAGGTAAAAGGAGTATTTTTGTTAGATACTAAGTATAATTTAAAGGGTACATGTTTATTGGTGATCTTGTGATAAGTGAGAATGTAACTAAATTTGAATCAAAGTATGCTAAATAATGAGTTTCCTAGCAAGAGAGAGATAAATGGAGATTTATCTTTGTGTAAATTAGATGATTTACGTAATTTAAAAATTGTTAGTCAGTTCCTAAATCTTTTAGAAGATTTACCAATTCAGTCTGATCCTAGTAAGAGCAATAGTGAAATTGACGAGTCAACTTTGATTTTAACCCAGACATAATGTCTAGGGTAATGTACCATGCCTTCATTTTGAGATTAAGGGTGTGGTTACAAGTACAAGTGATATGTTATTAATTTATGTATCAATTAGGGATTTTTTGGAGCATATTGGATAAATATTGTCCCGATTATTGAATTTTTACATTATTTTTGGAGGTTAAGAAATATGGATCTATTTTGGAGAAAAGTAGCAAAACATGCAACAGGAATTAAAAGCAATACGGCAGTGCATAAGCCAGTTGCTGGGAGACCAAAAATGCAGCGAACGGATAAGGTAGGGAGACCAAAACGCAACATAACCAAGATGAAACACAGGTTACGCAGCAGATGAGAAACAACATAGCATCATATGAGAAACAACGTAGCAGTAGAAGATGTAACCAGCATAGATGGGACCAACACGTAGCAGCTGGAGGATGTTTGGTAAAGAAGAAACGTTGTCGTTTGGCCAGTAAAACGCAGACATAGTGAGAAGCAACAACAAGGGTTTTGATGCGTGGAGTTTTAAATAAAAAGAACATAGTAACATTGTTTTAAAAAAAGGAGGGACGTCTTTTATTTTTAAGGAGAGTACATAGGTTTTTATTATTGAGATATAGGATGTGTTTTTCAGCAAAATAGAAAGTACAAGGGTGGGGTTTTAAAGAAAAAAAGCAACGGGCCAGCTGTTGGAGTTTTTTTTGGAGAAAACGAGGATGTCTTCTAGAGTTTTGGTAACAGTCGACAGTGGAGCAAATATTGGAGACGTCTACGCTGGTTCCACTTTCCACTATTAAGGGATAGAAGATGTGCATAGTGCTTTGGAGGTTTTTTTTTCTCCAGGAGCTTTCCAACGTTTTTCTTCCTCTAAACTTCTATAGTAAGATAATTACTTGTCAATAATATTCATGTATTCTTTCTTTTCAATAGCTTGTAACTAATTTATTTATTCTAGTTAGAAGATTATATTGAAACCTTGATTCTACATTGATTATAAGATCGAGGTTTTATTGAATTCAGTCGTGCATGGATATGTAATTATTTCCTGAATTCAGTGGTTTTATGATAGTTTTGGATTTTATTGAATAGATGCATATATTTAATAATCCTGAAGTACTACCAATTAAAACGATGAATCCGCAATTGTTTGTTGATTTTAAATAAGTGGCAATTGACATAATTTTATTTCCTCATTAAGAAGTTTAATCTATATCGTGGAATTAATTAATCTAATTGCAATAAACCATCTGTTGAGTTTATTGGTTAGATTTGGTCTTTATAGATTTTAAGGCTATTGAGACGCTAAATCCTACAAGTTGCCTCTGGAATTGTTTTTGATTAGGGAGTGATTATTTGATCTATTTGTGATTACCATATAAGGTAAAGAAAGATTGGTTATTATAGATCTATTCTTAATAACTAGAACCAATTTATTCATGAATGTGTTGAATTGCTTTTGCATCAATCATAAATTGAATGAATCAAGGTGGAAATAAATTCCTTTAACTAGAAGTCTATTTTTATTGAATTTCAAATCAATTCATTTTTTTTTATTTTTAATATTGCATTTTAACATAATTTCCAAACCATTTATTTTTTACTTAATTGTTTAAAAGAGATAAACCACCATTCCCTGAGGAGACGACCTTACTCCACTGTGCTACGTTAATATTCTGAGTAGGTTAATTATTTTTTGTTAGTTTGACACTCACCAACAAGATTACTTAATTGCCTTATAAGATAAAGAAGAGCCAAATAACTTTTAAAAGGCCTTAGATTGTCCTACTAAAGAAGAATGAATGAAAGCAATGAAAGAAGAGATGGAGTTAAAGAGGTTGAACTAAGTTTAGGAATCGATTGACCAATCACAAGGACACAAAGTAATTGGGAACAAATGGGTTCTCAAAATTAAGTGTAAAGTTATGGAACTATTGAGAGGTATAAAGCATAACTTGTGGCTAAAGGTTACACTCAACAGGAAAGAATTGATTATGAAGAAACATTTTCTTCAGTTGTTAAGTTCACATCAATATGCTTAATTCTTACTATAGTGACTAGTTCGGATTTGCAATTACATTAAATAGATGTAAAAAACTACATTTTTAATGGAGAATTAGAAGAAGAAATCTTTATGAAGTAACCAGTAGGCTTTATAAAGAAGGCAAAGAAAATAAAGTTTGTATGCTAAATAAATCAATTTATGGTCTCAAACAATCTTTCAGATAGTGTTATATAAGTTTTCAACAAGTTATCATTTCGTATAATTTTATAATGATTAATGAATATTACTGCGTCTATATAAAGAAACTTAATGATAAATTTGCAATAATGTCGCCTTATGTAGATGACATTTGATTAGCTAGTAATGAAAATAATATTTCATAACCACTAAAAAATGGTTGTCTTCTCATTTTAAGATTAAGGACATGGGTTAGGTTGCATATATTCTTAGAATTAAAATAAAAGAAATCAATTCAAGAAATTGTTAGCCCTTTCACACTAGCAATATATTAAAAACAGTTTGGAACATTTTTCAATGCAAAATTACAAGCCTATATATTCCGATTGTTAAGCAAGACATGCTCAGTAAAGAAATGTTTCCTAAGACTCCATAAGAAAAAGAAGATATGAAAAATGTGTCATATTCTACAGTTGTTGGGAGCCTAATGTATGCAGTGTTGTGTATAGACCTATATATTTGCTTTGCCATTGGAATAGTAAATAGATATCAATCAAATCTAGAAAGACTCCACTGAGAAGCTATTAAGAGAATATTGAGATATCTTAAATGAAGCATGAATTGTTGCTTGTGATACCAAAGAGCCTTAGATGATGTAGAAAAATCCCGGGAGGTACATCACATGTACCAGGTGCGGAAAACAAAAATTTTTGTTGCCGGGACCTTCCCGAAGCCAG
>JAOSBP010000006.1:3694228-3708300 GCA_027563825.1 Erythroxylum mucronatum
ATTTGTTCGCTTTGTTCCGCTTTTGATTTGTTGGCTTTCGATTCAGAGAAATCCGATTTCGGTTCGTTTCGAAATTTATAATCTGATTCTTTGATTTCCGTTTTCGCTTTTGTTTCTGCTTCGATTCGTTTTTGATTTCGATACCTTCGCTACGTTCTTTATTTTTCGTTCATTTTTTGGTTGGGATCCGGTTTTGAGATCGGGTCCCAACATTCTCTGCCTTGGTTTCCCATTGTTCCATTCTCTTTTCCAACGCAGTAAACCTAGCAACATTCTTTGAGGAATCCTGTTGAATTAAATTGGCAATTGCGTTAAATTGGTTCGCATTTGAACTCCTCTCTTCCTTCATAAGTGTCATCATACTGTGCAAAAGCTGGTTGGTGTCCTCCTTTTGTGGTTGTTGCACCATTAAAGCTTGTTGGTCTGGAAACTGGTTGGTGGATGATCCAACTCCACTTCCCTATTGAAATCTATTCGGTGCTCTTCGTTCATTATTTCTCCAACTAAAATTTGGATGGGATTTCCATCCTTCATTGTAAGTGTTGGAGTATGGGTCCTATTTCTGATTTTGTCTTCCTTGATACATAGCTGACACTTCCTCATATCGTCCGGGGCATACACTTGAAATATGCATTACCGACCCACAGGTTTCACAACTGGGTGCGGTAAGCTCTGTTGAAGGAGTAGAACGATGCACATTCAGATTCTTCAGCTCGGCAGTGATGGAAGACAACTGCAAAGTTATTCTGTGCTCTAAGGAATCCACCTTAGATTCTAAGCTTTCCATTCTCTTTGCTTGAGCCGTCAAGGCTCCCACTTCATGCACACTCCTAGAATCACGGACACTATACTGTTGATGATTGAGGGCCATTCTCTTAATGAGTGCCCAAGCTTCTGGCGTGGTGAGGTCAATTAATGATCCTCCCGCAGCTGCGTCCAACATTCCTTTCTCTTGATTTTTTACCCCATCATAGAAATATTGAACCAATTGTTCGTCTGGAATTTGATGATGGGGGCACCTTGAAAGTAGCTCCTGAAATCTGTTCCAATAGTCATATAAGGACTCATCATATTCTTGTTTTGCCGAGTAAATTTCCTTTCTCGTTGATGATGTCCTTGAGGCTGGAAAATATTTCTCTAGGAAGGCTTTCCTTAAATTGGCCCAACTATGATAGGCATTTGCCGCAAGTCTTGGGAGGCTCATGTACCACTCCCGGGCCTTACCTTCCAGTGATAAGTGAAAGACTTTCCAAAGAACGTGATCCAAAGGTGCTCCTACGGGTTTCATACTCTGACAGATCATTGTAAGCGCTTGTAGGAGCATGTATGGGTCTTCTCCTGCCAAACCGTGAAATTTGGGAAGGGAGTTGATCAGTAAACCTTTAACTTCGAAATTCACATCGAAGTTTGGACAGGCAGCAATGAAAGGGTCGTAGTTCACGTCAGATGTTGTAGCCTCTCTAATCGTCCTAGGCCTATTGTTTCCGTTATTGTCTCCTACTCTTTCCTGATTACCATTTGGTCCATGATCTCCATTTCTACGTTGGTGAACGGGAAAATCCTGATGTTCGGCCGTGATAATTTCTACTTGTTCTAAAGTGCTAAGCCTTTCTTGTTCTTTTCTTTCCTTCCTAAGCTTCCTAAGGTGTCGTTCTATCTCGGGATGAAATTGAACTAACCTAGGTTTTCTGGGCATGCACAAGAGCAATCCACAAAAGATCAAAAATAAAGTATGAAGCTATAAGCAAAATTGACTCACAAATAACACACAATCAGGCAAAAAATGAAGTGTGGTGGATGTGAGTGTATGCAAGTATGAGAGTATGTATGAAAATGTGTATGAAAGTATGAAGTATGAAAGAAAAAGTATGCTTGTATGCTTGTGAAAAATAAAGTAAACCTATACTAATGACATGAATGAAATGAAAACTATGAAAAACTAAATGCAAAAATGACTTGGCTAACCTAGAAAACCAATTTCTTGGTTCCCCGGCAACAGCGCCAATTTGATCGCGGCTCTCTCGTTCGATCATAGAATCGTCCTTGGAAACCAGTCAAAATAATTAAATTCCAAGATTACAGCAAGCTGAACCTCGGGTCATCTCACTTGTTGGAACCGATTAAAAGTTTAGGGTTTGGTTTGTTTCTTAAAACTAGTAAAAGCAATCAAAATTAAAATAAAAGTATAAAAGAATCTTTTTGGATTTTTGGGAATTGCGAAATTTGCAAAAACTAAGATTGTAATCAAATTTATAAAATCCTCTTGAAAATGGGCGCAGGCTATCACGACTCAAATTAATTTCTAGGGATGAATTCCACTAAGTTTCAAAAAATCAACCTTAAGGGATCCCTTAAGTCCAAGGAATTAATCAAACGACCATTTAATTAAAGCGTTGTTAAAAACCTTAGTTTGCAAAATTAGATATGTTCATGCAATTGGTCACAAGATCAAACTCAATCAATTATACCAAACACAACCAGGCAGATAAAAATTGATTTAAGCAATCACTAATGACATATATGAGACCTCATATATTAAGCACAAAAGTTCTACACAATCCATATCCAAATCACAAAATATTGTTCAACACATGATTAAACCCTAATCATGCTAATCTAATCATACTACTGTAATCTGCAACCACAGTGTTACAATAATAAAATTAAAATTTCAGACAATAATTGAAAAACTCCCCTTTGAAGCCCTCGGTGAACTCAAGCCAATGTTACATCTCCAAGAGGAACGGGAGAAACTAGCCATGCATGACTCTGGCAGTATCCATCACTGCTGGTGTAACTCTGGCGTTAGATATAGTTCCAGCGACTGTTTGGGAAGATAGTGCGTCGTTGATGATGATCGGGTGTGAAACTGGTAATGTAAAATAATCACTGGCGGCTACCGAAACGGATGTCTGGGGTATGCGATGGTGTATGTGTGTTGGTGGTGTATGCGGCAGGTGTCTGGCGTGGAGAAGATGAAGACGATGGTGGCAGTCTGCGTCGACGATGTTTGTGTGTGGGATGGTGTGCCGACCTGACCTAAAATGGCAATTATTTAAAGAAGAACGAAGCGGGCCAGGTCAGAATAGTGAAGAATTTTCCATTTTTGGTCCGAATATCCGACACACGTAATGACGAATAATTAATTTTTTCGTCGCGACGAGGTGATTTGGCTTGATAGACGCGACGAACAATTTGCTGATCGTTGCGACGTATGAACTTGATTGGCTCACCACGACGAATGAGAAGACTTCACAATCTGTTGACTTTCTAATGGGTTGACTCCTTTGTTCCTACAATATAAAATAGCATTTTACAGTATCAATTGTCCTTAGGAAAATTATAGAGGAATCAATATCAAATTGTGACAATTTATTGACAAATTGCAAATTACAAAAGCTCGTTATAAGGAACCAATTTAAGCACAAAAGTCATCAATTAGGAGTTAAAGAATGCATAAACAGTCATGAAAATGCAGCCACTTTATAATGTAAACTTGGCTCAATCAATTGACTATAAAAAATAAGTAAGATAATCCCTAAGTCTAATAATTTCATAATCTCCTTCATCACCACATCTTTGATTGCTAGATTCAACTTGTACTGAGGGTCTATCACAGGTTTAGAGTCAGGTTCGAGAAGGGTGCAATGCATGGATATTGAAGGGCTGATACCTTTTATATCTGCCAAAGTCCAACCAATGACTTGTTTATAGTCTTTTAGCACTCATATCAAAGTCTCCTCTTATACCATGGTCAAAGCATTAGCAATGATAACTAGTAGGGTCTCACCTTCTCCCAAATTTACGAACTTCAGATGTGTATGAAATGGTTTCAACTCGAGCTTAGGAACCTGCACAATAGAAGAAAGAATTCTTTCAAAAATAGTGGGTAACTGAATATAACTATTCATTGACCTCTGTTTTGTCTTTGGTATGGATGAAAGTGCCATAATAGCGTCTTTAAGCTCAATCTCACTCTCCAATTTGGCATCCCTATCTCTTAGATTATTCCTTAAAATGACCTCCAACTTATCCTGCACCAAATCACTTTTAAAATGCTCTCGCACAATAGTGTCAATCATGCTAATATGAAAAAAAAGAATTATGGTCATCTAGGTATTTCATGGCATCTGGTCTGTTAAAAGTGACAACATTTTCATCAAATTCAAATGTTAAAATACCCAAATCAACATCAATCTTAGTTTTTGTTTTTTTTCATGAATGACCTTCTTAAAAGAATAATAGAATCATAAAGAGATGCATCATTACCCATATCAACATTATAGAAATCAGCAGGAAAAAAATATGTTCATCTGCTTTAACTAAAATATATTTAAACATGCCTTCAGGATAAATTACAGATCTATTTGTTAGTTGAATTACTACATTGGTTGCTTTCATTGGTCCTAAATTCAACAAGCTTTAAACTGACAATGGCATGACATTAATTGAAGATCCTAGACCAAGCATGGCTTTTTCAATTTTAGTTGTGCTTGTAATACATGATAATGGCAAACATACCTGGATCTCCACACTTTGGTGCTACTTTCCTTTGCACAACAGCCGACACATTTTGACCAACTACAATTTTTCCCTCAATCTCATGCCTTTTCTTTTTAGAACATCTGTATTTAAGAAATCTTGCATACCTTGGGATTTGATCAATAACATCCAGTAAAGGGATGTTGATTTCAACTTTGCAAAAAGTCTCCAAAATTCTCTTTTCCTTCTCTTCTTTCTTTGGTTTTGCTAACCTGTTAGGAAAAGGTAGCGAAATCACAATTTTAGGTTTAGTGTTAATCGACTCATTACTTACAACCTCTGCTGATTCATTTAAAGGGGTATTATTCTCTTCAGCTTGAGGCCCTTTATTTGCTTGCTCCTTAGGTATATGAATTTGCACCTCTTTTCCACTTTGAAGTGTTATGGAACTAGTGTTTTCCCTTAGATGAATTTCTATTTGAGTAGGGAGCTTGTCTTTCCCAGCTTCCATTTTTCTCATGGTTATGGCTAATTGGGAAACTTTCTTTTCCAGATTTTGGATACTGGACCACATTTCTTGTTGAAAAGTTTGAGTGTTAGTAGCGAGACTTTTCACAATATCTTCCAAAGACATACCTGGCTTAGAAGATGATGATGCTTGAGGTGGTTGAATTGGTGGTCTCATTTGAGGTGTATGTGACTGAAATCCTAGTAGCTTATAACCATAACTAAAATTAGTGTGATCTTGCCAGCCTAGATTGTAGTGATTAGAGTAGGGATCATATCTCCTTTGAGGTGGTCCTAGAAATCCTCCTACGACATTTACTTGCTTATTGGGGTTTTCTTAAAGAGTTGGACAAATGTTTGTCGCATGGCACATTATGGAGAAAATACCATTTGTTTTGATCTGTTGAATTCATCCTACAACCAAATTTTCCACCAAAGAAGTCAGAGCATCTAATCGTTGATCAGTGGAAGAAACACTAACCTCATTAACCCTTCGTGGTGCACTATCTTATCAAGTACCGAACTATTGTACGTTAGTGGCTATGCTAGAGATTAAACTGCTTACCTCATCTACGGTTTTATTCACTAATTCTCCTCCACTTGTGGCATCAATCATATTCTGATCCATTGGTAGCAAACCTTCATAGAATTACTGCATAAGCAGCTGGTCCGAAATCTGATATTAAGGACAAGTTGTGCATAGTTGTTTGAATCTATCCTAATACTAGTACAATGTCTCTCCATTAAATTGTCGGATTCCACAAATATCTTTTTTAATGAATACAATGCAGGAAGCAGGGGAGAATTTCTCTATGAATTGCTTTTTTAGTTCATTCCATGTGGTTATGGACCCAAATGGTAAATAATAGAGCCAATCCTTAGTCTTGTCGGCCAATGAAAATGGAAAGGCTATAAGTTTGATCTGCACTTCAGTAACTCCCTGTGGCTTCATGGATGAGCAAACATTATAGAATTCCTCCAAGTGCTTATGGGGATCCTCACTCGCAAGGCCACGAAAAATAGGCAATAAGTGTATCAAACCAGATTTAAACCCGAAAGGTGTATTAATATTAGGGAATTCAATGTATAAAGGTTGCTGGTTGACATCAGGAGTTACTAACTCCCTTAATGTTCGCTACTGTAGTCGTTCACCCATTGGCCTTCCTTCAGTGATTAGCTCTTCAACAATCGTCTCTTCAGTCTCTTGCTCTTCAAACTCATGACCTAATTCTTCAGAGTAAGACATTGAAGCACACAAATGATCTTCTTGTTTTTTCACTTTTTAGTTAGCCTTGGCTGTCTTCTTGACTTTTGGATAAAAAATCAGTTCACCTGTATGGGAAGAACTAGGCATTAACTAGAACAAAAATAAAACAAAAAAATTAAAAGAAATAAATCATTGACGCCATTTCCTCGGCAACGGTGCCAAAATTTGGTGAACGTGAAATCAACCAAAAATAATTAACCTACTCAGAACATTAACGTAGCACAGTGGAGTAAGGTTGTCTCCTCAAGGAATGGTTTTTTATCTCTTTCAAATCTATTAAGTAAAAAAAAAGAGGTTTGGAAATTATGTTAAAATACGATATTAAACATAACAAAAATGAATTGATTTGAAATTCAATAAAACAGACTTCTCGTTAAAGGAATTTATTTCCGCCTTGATTAATGCAATTGATCAATGATGGAAAAGTAATTCAACATATTCATGAATAAATTGGTTCAACATATTAAGAACAGATCCACAATAACCAATCCTTCCTTACCTTGTACAATAATCACGAACAAATCGAATAATTACACCCTAATCAAAAAATAACCCTAGGGAAGCTCGTAGCAATTATTGTTTAACAACCTTAAAATCTAGAAAGATCCAATTCTAACCAACAAACCCAACAGATGGTTTATTGTAATTAGATTAATTAATTCCACATCATATATTAGAATTCTTAATGTGGAAATAAATCTATGTCGATTGCCACTTATTAAAATTAACAAACAATTATGGATTTGTCGTTTTAATTAGTAGTTGATTATTTTAGGATTATTAAATATATGCATATATTCAATAAAACCCAAAACCATCATATAAAATCAGTGAAATTTAGGAATTAATTAAATATCCAAGCAGAATTAAATTCAATAAAACAATTCAATCTCACAATCGATTTAGAATCAAGGTTTTAATATAATCGTCTGACTAGAATAAAAAAATTAATTACAAGGCACAAAGAAAAAAGAACATACGAATATTATTAAAAAGGAAAATTATTCTTATGGAAGAAACTTAAAGGAGAACATGCTAGGGTGGAGTTTTAAGTTCCACATTTCTACCTTGAAAGCAAAAGGTGGGAAACAAAACCTAGCGTAAAGTTGTTTCCAAATTCAGCTCCAATAGTTGATTGTTTCCAAACTCCAGAAGATGTCCTCAAACTTGGTCCAGTTGAAAAATTCACCCATGTAGCTACTACTTATTGCCCTGGTAAAGCCACCTACATATGTTCTCCAAAAAGTCATTTTCTCCTTTAAAAAGAAAACAGTCGCTGCCTTTTTATTGCCTTCCTCTCTTTTATTCTATTTTTTGTTACTATTCCCTTATGTGACATTTTAATTTTTAGTCTACTGGTACTGTTCATTTTTATTAGAAACTATGCTCCTTTTGTTGTGTTCCACTCATGCCTCAGTTGCATTTTGTTTTTCTTTTCTTTGATAGTGTGGCGCTGCATTTCTACTCCTTCCTTAGTTGTGTGCCATCGCTTTGCTTCATTACACTGTGTCATTTTGCTTGGTTAGTTATCCATCTGCTACGCTACTACTGTTGTTTTCTATTGGGTGTGTCTTCTTTGCCAAATGTCCTCCAGTTGCATGTTTTTGCTAATTTTCTACAATACAACTTGACATCTCCCAACCTCCAAGAATAATGTAGAAACAATATAATCATCACAATATCTATTCAATATGCTTTAAAAATACCCTAATTTAATATGTAAATTATTAACTTATCAAACTCCCCCACACCTAAACAATGCTTGTCCCCAAGAATTCAAAACTTGAAAGCAAAACAAAACAAACCCAAACAAATCTGTTTACCACTCTTTTGAAAAATTTAGTTAACATGTATTATCTTACCTAACCAAATTCAGAATTAAGCTACAAGCATTTCATACAATTAAACTCTAGAACAACCATCACAATTCCCAATGACCTTTCCAAACTAAAAATGCACCAAATTTAACCTCACATGTGTTGGAGTTATGTAAATATATTGTCGTGGAAATCAAGTGTATCTACAGGTAACTTTATCTTCTTCAGTTACATTTTTGTAATGAAAATATTTATTATTAATAAAACAAAAGAGTTTGGTTTTATTTAAATGAGCATTATATATCTAGTCAAAAGTTCAACACATGATTAAACCCCAACCATGCTAATCTAATCATACTACAGTAATCTGCAACCACAGTGTTACAATAATAAAATTAAAATTTCAGACAATAATTGAAAAACTCCCCTTTGAAGCACAAGGTGAACTCAAGCCATTGCTACATCTCCGAGAGGAATAGGAAATCTAGCCACGCATGACTCCAGCAATATCCATCACTGCTAGTGTAACTCCGGCATCAAACATAGCTCCAACGACAGTGGTGTTGATGACAATCGGTGAAGAAGGTTAATGTGGAATAGTCACTGGCGGTACCCAAATGGTGTCTGAGTGAAGGTGTTTGTGTGTTTTCGGTGGTGTATGTGTGTTGGTGATCATGGTAGGAAGAAGATGAAGAAGATGGTGGCGGTCTGTGTCGACGATGTCTATTTGTGGGATGGTGTGGCTCTGTGTGTTGGACGGCGTCTTCTCCTATGACCTAATTCGGCAATTATTTAAAGGAACGAGGCGGGCCGGGTCGGAACAGTAGAGGAATTTGCCATTTTTGGTCCGGCTATCTGACATTCGTCTCGACGAATGAATTAATATTCGGCACGACGAATGCTTTAACTTGCTCATCGCGACGAATTAATTATTTATTCGGCGCGACGTATGGACTTGACTGGCTCTTCGCGACGAATGAGAAGACTTCACGACCTGTTGACTTCTTGCATCGTTGACTCCTTGTGTTCCTACGATCAAATTACAATTTGCAGCATCAATTGTCCTTGGAAAAATTATAATGCAATTAACATCAATTTGGAAAATTTAATTTCCATTTAATTTTGTGTTGTCAATTTCAATATCTTTTGTGTTGAATTTTCAAATTAAATTCTTGTCAATCTTATCCCTGCATTTACTTTTCTTGCAATTTTTATTTTCACTTTATTAATTTTCCGAGTCTTAGATAACTTAGGATTAGATTAGTTCACCCTTCTTATGGGATCGACCCTTCATATACTACAAATCACAACCTATGCACTTGTGGTATTTTGAGGGCTATAAATTGTAACGCTTGCCCAACATTGAACATGAATCTAACATCAGTACTATGGTTGGGTCACAATTTACGCTTGATAATCACTAGATGCCATGATGTATAAGAATTATGAACCAAGTAAGTTAAATTGTTATATTATTTCTAACAAGGCCCTAATATGAAATTGTTTGTAATAAAAAGATAAGACAAAAATATCTCTTTATTGCATTAATTAATGATGAAATGCTTAAATTAGCCTGCTGAAACTAAAATTAACCAAAATTAATGACTAAGTCAACTATGAGTTCAACAAACTAGGATTCATTAGGTCCTTAAATTCCTTTTCATTACCTCCATAACAATGAAGTTTGCAAATGACTCACTATCAACACAACATACTATTTACATACTCAATGGTTTCCTTGTTCTTTCAAGACAACATACTATTTGTAGTTACAAAACTATTATAAAATCACATGGGACCTACAAAATACAGATATAAACACAAATGTTACATTTATGATGAATTTGTATTATATGGATGAATTACTATATATACTTACGTCTTACGAACAACAATGCATCTTGTGAACAAGACTCTTATCCAAAGCACAAAAGATGTTTGACATATTGTCTGATTTTAAAAAAACCTTCATCTCATTTACAAATACTAAGCACCTACAAGACCTCTTCCCTTTGAATATTGATTTTAAAAAATATACTAATGGCATTGTCAAAAAAATAATTGAAATACTTGCTTTTCTATTGATGCACAAAGACTTTGAAGACTAGACATGAAAACAAACGTCTTTTCATGAAAGTGTTGACCAATGTTAGGCTTAGCTTCTGATATTCCTAACTTCATCTTCTCATTACAATTGGGGCGATCAATATTTCGAAATATGAATATATATATATATATATATATATATATACCATTGAACATACCGCTTTCTCTCGATGAAATTAAGAATATACCATTTCCACTTCTCTTACATTATCAAAACAACAATAAATAACATCCTTAAATCCATTGATGAGACCTTTACACTCTTCTTATATGAAATATATACCAGGTACATAAGCAACGAAAGCTACAAATATTTTATTTTTCCCATATTTGTTTATCATGTTACAATATCATCATATAAATATTTAATTAATAAATCAAATGCACTTAAAAAGAGAGGTTATCTACTCAAAAGTTCAAAATACTACATTTATGGCGTGGTTATGACGTGTCAAATATTTCCATGAAATAGAGGTTTTATAATATGAGTAAAATCAAAAAATAGGAGCATTATAAATGTTTTCCTATATAGTTCAGAAACAAGTAATAGCATATGTATGAGTTAGAGTAGAGTTGATAAATTGTTACACAAGCTTTTATTTAACTAAAAACAAAATACAATTTTGGAATAGACAATCATGTAGCTCTTATATAATAATGAAGAAATAGAAAAAGAGAATGTATAAGAATTAAAAGTATTTATGATGTTTATTTTCAGATAACATAGCCAAAATATTTGCATTGAAAAGCCCAAATTTCTTCTGGTATGCCTTCATAAAAATTAGTCATTTACTTGTTTTAGCATTGTATAGACTGAGGTTTCACTTTATAGGCATACCATCCTTTGTATTGAAACTAAAGGACTCAAATATAAAAAATTAGATCACTATAACTTTTTCCTTTGCAAAATCTATAAGTCATCCACTAGTCAAAATCCTAATAAGAACAATAATGTAATTATAAACATTATCCTTGCAAGTTGCATTTGATCTCTCCCTAATTAAGTGTCTAAATATGCCATTTTTAATGTACTATTCTTTACCAAAGGTTAAGAAGCCTATATAAGGGATCTTTACAAGGTATTCCTTTACTAAGTAGAGAAAAGACAGGGGATGCTTTTCTACAAAAAAAAAAATTGGGGATGCATATTGCAAAAGGCTATGTTTGATAGAAGTAATGCAATGGTATGACCTTTCAATAAGATATGAATAACATATAACAAGTTCAATTTTTCAAACACCACTACAAAAATTACAAGATAGAGTAGAAAGTAAAAGTAGGTTGCAGAATAATAATGGGTGTGGATAACAAATATATCATATACAAACCCATCTATATTACATATATGAACATTGTTAGTCATCCACCATTCTCACATCATCCACTACATTTAATGCACAACCTAAAGAAGAATTGAAAAATTATATTCAACAAAAGAGATAACAAAGAATGGTGTGAAACACTTACTGCAGCTACTAGTTTACCTGGTGCAAACACAAACAACAGCAAAGAATGGTGTGCAACAATTTGTATCTAGTGCAAAAAGGAGCCAAAAATGTTTATAGCTAGTTCGAGAACACTCTGTAATGCGAAGAGGAGTGAAGAAAAGGTGGGGGTGCAATAGGAAATGGTATATGGGTAAAAGGGTAAGACAATCTAAAATCCCAAATTAATTTATAGTTAATGCGAAAAGGAGCCAAAAATGTTTGTAGCTGGTTTGAGAACACTTTATAATGCAAAGAGGAGTGAAGAAAAGGTGTGCGATGGGAAAGACAAGGTATGCAACATGGAATGATATGCGGGTAAAAGGGTAAGACGATCTGAAATCCCAAACTAATTTAAGGTTTTAACTCTTTTCTTTTAAATTTCTTTAATTTGCTTAATTTTACTTAATTAGTTTAATTAAGTATGATGTTTACAATTTAATACAGTTATAATCATATGCTTTTATATTTGTCTTGTGTGGCTTGCCACGTCACCAAAGTTAATGAAGATAGTAACATCGAGCTAGATTTTAAAGAAATTGAAAGTTTGGGTATTTAATCGTCACTTTTTAAAGTTCAGGATATAATTATAAAATTAAGTAAAGCTTGAGATTTTTTTTAATAATTAACCCTAGATTTTATGAGCGACTATTTTAGTTCATTTATTTATTTCTTTAATTTCTATTTGCTTTTCATTTGGGGTTGTAAAGTAAGAGATTATTAAGACAGTCTTACTAACAACAACATTGCCAGTGGGATGCTTCTTATGTGTTACTTCCTTTAATAATGCAAAGGTTCTTAATGTTCTTTCCATTTGTATTCTTTCATCAAGTTAAAGAAAACCAATGGCTTATTATGTGAAGAAATGATAATATGTAATTGTTATATTTCTATTTTGCTTACTTCATATCTTGTAGGCACCATAATATGAATCGAGATAGGATCTTCTTTTTAACCTTAAGCCTTTAATTTTCATCTTTTCAACATTGGATCTTATGCAAAAGAATACACTTAAATATCAATTGTATATTGTCTTATAATGCAGGTTAGTGCTTAATCCTTTCTTATGCTTAGTTTGTTGGTGATTGCTTTAACTACAAACCATTAGTTCTATTATAAGCAAATCCTTATTAGACTCTGTCTATAAGTAAACATTGAATATTGCTAACTTCTAGATAAATGAATATAATTATCTTTCTCTATTCTCATCTTTGAAATCAGAAAGATTGTAGCTTTTAAATGTTAAAATTTTGTTTGTAGTACTATAAGTCAAAGAATAAATACAAGGACAATGATTGCATTGGATCAAGAAATTTTCTGTTTTCTAATAAGTGTTATACATACTTTATAGATAAAGAGGAATACTAGACAACGTTTGTCTTTATGCTAGACATGGGATAAATTATATCTTGATTTTATGATTTTGTGAATTTTCTAGCATTTTAATCTTTAGAATTTTGTCCAATGTTTTCATTACTTGTTCAATTGATGGAGACTGTCAAATTTTTGAGTGGGTTGATCATTTAATGTAAGAAAGAATTTTGAGTAACATCAATGAAGTGTTATATTGTTTATGACAAACAAGTTAAAAGATGGAAAAAATATTGAGGTTGAAAATAGAATTTATAGTGTTGTATTATTTGTGAGTGTCATTAAAAATTGTTTTGAATGGATGTAATAATAGAAAATTTGTTTTTGCATTTTATGATGATGATGATAACGACGATGACAGCAACGACGATGACGATGACGATGATGATGACGATGACGATGACGATGACGATGATGATGATGACGACGGCAACGACGATGACGATGACGATGACGATGACGATGACGATGACGACGATGATGATGACGACGGCGATGACGACGACGATGACGATGACGATGACGATGACTACTACTACTACTACTACTACTACTACTACTACTGCTACTGCTACTGCTACTGCTACTGCTCCTGCTGCTGCTGCTGCTGCTACTGCTACTCCTACTGCTACTCCTACTGCTACTCCTACTGCTGCTCCTACTGCTGCTGCTGCTACTCCTACTGCTACTGCTACTGCTACTGCTACTGCTACTGCTACTGCTACTCCTACTGCTACTACTACTGCTACTGCTACTCCTACTACTACTACTACTACTACTCCTACTGCTACTGCTACTGCTACTGCTACTACTGCTACTGCTACTGCTACTGCTACTGCTACTGCTACTGCTACTGCTACTGCTACTGCTACTGCTACTACTGCTACTCCTACTGCTACTGCTACTACTCCTACTACTGCTACTGCTACTACTGCTACTCCTACTGCTACTGCTACTGCTACTACTACTGCTACTACTACTACTACTACTACTACTACTACTACTACTACTACTACTACTACTACTACTACTACTACT
>JAOSBP010000006.1:3752947-3765721 GCA_027563825.1 Erythroxylum mucronatum
AATTAATTATATTTTAATTGATTAATTAATTAATTACTATATTTTAATTAATAAATGAATTATATTTTAATTAATTATGTTGTAATTAATTTTAATGTACTTAATTAATTAATTAATTATTATTTTAATTAATTATATTGTAATTAATTATAGTTTAATTAATTAGTATTAAAAATATTTTTTTAAAATTAGTCTCTACTAAGGAATGAGTTTCATTCCTCTACTAAATGGAGGTATGGAAGATTCCTCTAAAGTGAGATATCAAACTATTACCCTTATAATTATAATCAACAACTAACCACTCACTTTTTATTCCTTACTCGTCTACCTTTCCCAATCCATCAACCACGCACCCAAATTTGATATCAATAATGGTGTGGTGTTCATGGCATTACTTCCAAGACCGGCGAATAGCTTCCTAAAGTCTACATAACTTCAGTCTGGGTCCCACCTCTCCAATTTTTCGAGGAATCTTATCGAAATTTCCAACCAAAGACTTCGAAATTTCAAAGTAACTTAATGACAATCAGTCCTTTGACAAATGGGATGTCAGCATCTGCTTTAGTACGCCACAACTAGAACCCAAAAATCGTACGCTTCGATCTTTTTAACATAAAAATTCTCAATTACTACCCTTTAAATATATATTTGATAAATATCACGATATTTATTAATTTTCTATCAGCTAAATATCACGTTAATGTTAACGTGATATTTTTATTTTTAAATAAAAAATAATTCTTAATATCATACGACAGATACTGAAATATATAACAATAGATTTCTGGCAAATGAAATCCTCTGTCTAAAATATATAACGAAGATCCGAGTATCCGACCGCTACGGAACCCACTTTTGAGTACTTAAAAAAACTAATTATACGGCGGCCTTGGTTGAATTGGAGAGAAAGCAAAGGATGAAATATCTGATCTCTTCCCAATTGTACGTGTGATTTAGATTTGGAACTTATCTTTTCTTGGGTGTATGATATGGTTCTGCAAGTTTACGGGTCTCACGTAGTACAATGTAGTACAGTATAATATCGTCTTACAAGAAGTAATTGTGTAAGGACTAGGCTTGGATCACTCAATTAATTGGACTAAGCGATTGTGTAAAAATAGGGAATTAAAATAAGAAATTAACTATCAAAATTAAAGCTAAAGAAAATTGTGAATATCTCTAGGGGTTTAATTCGATTGGAATGTGGTAAGCTTCAAGGATGGGTTCACTTTTAGCATTTTCTATAGACTTTACCTGTATCAATTTAAGAGGATAATTTTGGTTGATAGAAGGTTGAGCCTATAGTTTCTTAGATCCTTTTTCAAGGTATCAAAGGAGTATTACGCAATAATCCTAATTTACTATCATAAACTAGCAATCAAGCGTATCTCATTAAGTTCTTTGCTAACCTGATTTTTTTCTCTCATAAATTCAGTTTATGTCTAAATCTGAAATTTATAAGTTCCGTTATCAATTTTCACGTATCGGTTCTTCAATTAATAGCTAACGTCAAGTAATGGTTGGCCAAACACAATACCAGCAAAATCAATTTCAAAACAGAGAAATTAAGACCAAAAATCCATACAAATAAATCAACCGAGATTTAGTCCATACAATTAGCTAAAAACTTCAGTCCAACCTTGAAACTTTAAGGAAATCTACTCACTCATGGTAGGATGAAAACCACATAAATTATCCTCAGCAAACAACATTAGGATAAATTAAATAATTGAGCAGAAAATGAATTAGTTTCAGATCTCCCTTTAATGTTGCGTCACTGAGTGGTCTCTTAGTGGTTTAACGTTATTCTCCAGCAGCTGTTTCCTTCTTCTGCACTTACTGTTCACGTTGGTAGAGCCTCCCTTGGTTGAGCCTCTTACGTCAGTTCCTCTTACTCCAGTTCACGTTGAGAGCCTTCTTTTTTTTGTGCCAAGTTGAGAGTTGGTTGGTAAAAATGGAGCCCCCCCCCCCTTTGTGTAACGTTGTGCGTTAATTCACCAAGGTGGAGCCTCTTGCTTTCTCTCCTTTGTAACGTTGGTGGCTTTTCCTTGGCTTGTTTTTGTGTAACGTTGATAGCAAAGTGAGTAGGGAGTTTTTGTGAGTAACCAATGGAGCCCCCTCGCGTGTAACGTTGTACCCTCTGTTGAATGACTAATGGAGCCCCCAATTTGATGAGTAACGTTGGTGCTTCTCTTGGTTGCTCCCACGTTGGTCCCTCCTTCTACCACTTATTTGTTTTTGCTCTCCTCTTGCTTCAACGATTTTTGTATAAAGTGAAGAGCCCCAGTTGCCAACGTCTCCACTGCATGCGTGATCCATTCCTTTGGTCGGTGCATGATTTTTCTTCTGTCTTCATGCGTGGTGGTCCCTGGTTGGAGCTCTCTTAGTCTGCGTTATTTATCTCCACTAGCAGCCTTAATCAGCGTGGATGATTTTTCTTCTTTTGGTCCAGCTGCCAACGATCTTCATGCCCATGTCCACGCCTCCTTTTGTTTTCGGCTGTAGCCATCTAACACCGCCATAATCTTTTTGTCTCTTTGTTTTATTTTCTCCTATTCTTTCCACACGGCCCACGCCTAAGCCACCAAAATTGACACAGGTCACCTCCTTTTTACTGTAGCTGATGTCTCCTTGGTGTAACCTTCGTCCTAGTTAAAATCCTCCCCCAAATTTTATTGCTGGCTTGCGTTTTCTGCTCTTTGTCTTTACATTTTGGACAGTTGTGGTCCTTTATAGTTAAAACCAGGTGCATTTCCTTCAAATTAAACATGAACAATTATAAATGCGAATTCAGGCGAACCAAGCGATTTAGCAAGAAAAATATTTATAAAACCCAATAATTAATCCAGAAATTAAGGAAAGATGTCATTAATTCTATTGATAAAAATGCCTTCAACAGTAATTAAGATGAATTTAATTTAAATATGAATAAGTTATATATTTTGGGTGATTAAAAAAATACTTACTAACAAATTAAATTGGTATCATTTGTTATATATATTGTTATTGATAAATGGATAGTAATTAAGATGAATTTAATTTAAATATGAATAAGTTATATATTTTATGTGATTAAAAAAAATACTTACTAAAAAATTAAATTGGTATCATTTGTTATACATATTGTTATTAATATACGGATAGTAATTAAGATGAATTTAATTTAAATATGAATAAGTTATATATTTTGTGTGATTAAAAAAAATACTTACTAACAAATTAAATTGGTATCATTTGTTATATATATTGTTATTAATAAATGGATAGTAATTAAGCTGAATTTAATTTAAATATAAATAAGTTATATATTTTGTGTGATTAAAAGAAATACTTACTAACAAATTAACTTGGTATCATTTGTTATATATGTTGTTATTAATAAATGGATATTAATTAAGATGAATTTAATATAAATATGAATAAGTTTATATTTTGTGTGATTAAAAAAATACTTACCCTTCAACGCTTTTCCTTTTCGGTCGGTAAAACATTACTGACCGTTTGATCTTACTGTCGGTAATAAATACCGACCGTGCCGGTGTCGATGTCGGTCTCCGTCGCACTACTACGTTGGTAAATGGGATTACCGACAGAATTCTCGTGCTTTTCGCTGGAAAATTATGTCGGTAACTCCTTCTTTTCTTGTAGTGAACTGCAGGCGTGCGCTGTGTTGTGCATTACGTAGGAAACGCTGTGCTGTGCTCAGATGTTGTGCGTTTTACTCAAAACGCATAGGAGAGCTAGCGTGAGGCGTAAACAGGAGGTGTAACCCAACATATTAAATTGTCCCATCAATAAAACAGTGTTTGGGGCGTGAAGAGAGGGCTACGACAGCTTAGTGGCGTGAAAGGTCTTCGTTTAACGTAGTGAGCTGATAAACGCAGACAAGAGCTATGGAAAAAGAGAGGGGCGTGAGAGAGCAGTGAATAGTGGTATGGTCCAAAGACTTTAATTGTCCCATCAATAAATAGCGAAGAGTAGAGAGGGCTGCCTAAGAGGGCAGTGAAAGAGAACCGAAGGGGTCTTCGGTGGGGCTACAATATGGGGGCTGAAGTATTTTTTTGAGAAAGATCCATCAAGGGTTAGACATCTCGACGCCGGTTCGGAGGCAACATCGACGTCGACGACCTGGGTTAAGTATTTTTTAATTATTTTGCTATTTCTTTCTTTCATTAGAAATTGATTGTGTTATCTTATGTTAATTGATTTAGGTATTATTTATGGATAATCGGATTTTCGTTATTGTTTGGTTATTTATGTATGAACCAATTGGGTATTGTAAAAAGATGATTTTAATGCATTCATTGAATCATTTAATTGCAAACCCATTGCTAGAATTTCGATATAATCCGTAATTGTTATGTTGAAATTCATGTGTAGCGACTGATGATTCATAATTATTAGGGATAACATAACCTAGGTTAAATAATACATCGTATGTGGTTGTTGCCTTGATTAATCGATTTTCCTAATTTGTAATTAAATCTAGAGATCGTATCCTAGGTTATTCAGTAGTTAGGTTTAATTAACAATCGTATCTTGATTAAACAAAACCTAAGGAAAAAATCGGGTTAATTATTAACTCACGATTAATAGTTGCTAAGAGAGGTTTGAGAACAACAAATTAATGAAATATGCTTAATTAGGGTGTAGGCCGAGATTGAACCAAAGAATTGGGTCCTTACCGAATTCTCCACTTTTATTATTTTTTACATGTTTTCTTTAATTTGTTTTTATTAGTTAGTTTCATTTTATTTCCTTCTTTCAAAAGTCCAAAACCCCCCGTTAAACCTAAACACTAGTTAATTCCATTTTATAAACTTTATACACACTTTTTGTAGGATCGACTTAGACTCACCACTGCTATAGTAGTAGGGCTAGTTATTTTATTTTGAATAGAGTAATGACATGCGATCAATCCACCTATAATCACATATTCTTAAAGCTTTTCCAAGAAAGGTACAAAGCATTAACACTATGATAGACTGCGAGTAGTAGGATTCCATAACAATTTGTACATAAGTCATATCCTGTCTTCCAAACCATGTCTATGGAGCACATTTACTTAAAAAAGAAATTTATTAAAAAGCTAGTGGTAGATTGAGTCACAACCATTTTCTTGCAACGATTTGAAAAGATATAGATAACTATAGTAGAAATCATTCTTCAATTTAATCGGAAAGACACCCTTTAAGAGAAACATATATAAGATGAACGTGGAAGAGAAGTTTTCATAAAATTTTATGCTTCATGATAAGAATTTTGGAGTCTGTTACTCACGCATCATATGAATTGCTTTCAAAATGATTCCATAGTTTTAGCTGCCAGTAACCACACATACCTTCTATCGTGGCATATCCTCATTTTCACAAAAAATAACCCACAAGACAATCAGAAATGTGCTTACATAAACATGCAAAAGGATTCATACCTCGATTTTGTCTAACATGGATGGATTAGCTCTCCCTGTCCTTACATAATTAAAATTTGTTCGAATTGTTTCAATATTTTTCTCCATTCTTTCCTTCTGATAACAATATTCCCAAATGATTATCAAATCAAAAACATCCAAAAGAAAAATTCAAAGATAAGTAAAATCACGCTAACATCTTTCTCAATAGAAGACTTCTTTGCTTCGATTTCTTCACTCATCGTACATCTTACCACTTTAGTTCTAAATCCAACAAAGCAACAAAACATCATATAAAGAAACCCAAACAACAAGCAATTTATTCATATACTAACATTGTCTAATTAGGTGCTAATACTCGCTTATTCTGTGTTCATTTCACGAGAAAAGGTCTTTCAGAAAGCTTAACGACGTAGTGATGGAAACTTACGTAGTGAACCGCAGAGCTACACAAATTGTAACGACCTGAGAAGGTAGCATTGGCATGGCCAAGAAATGAACCTATATAAATAGATAATTTACTTTACAATGTCTGGCATCCATGCAAAATCAGAAAATCAAGGACCCACATCTAATAGACGTTTTCTCAAACAGAGAGTGGGCATAATGAATAATAGAATCAAAAAATGTATCGCAAAGATAATGCATAGTGTGTCAGCACCAAACTCACCGGTGGTCGTTTTTGTCAGAGTAGGGTTCTTCTTGCTTTTATTTCATTACAAGTATTATATTTATACAAGTTGTCGAAGAGCAAAATTAGGAGCTCAAAGAATATCTGTAACTATACAAGGCAATAATATAATATTTACGATCGCTAGAATCTCTTGGATATGCTGTATCTACTCTTTCCTTAGTTAGGTATGCAGCTCACTCCAACACTCCCCCTCAAGTTGATGCATGAACATCTTGAATGCCCAACTTGACAAGTGAGTTGCAGAAATCTTTTCGTGATAGAGCTTTTGTAAGAACATCTGCTAGTTGATCCTCAGACTTGACAAAAGGGAACCTTATTATTTTGTCTTCAAGGTTTTGTTTGATGAAGTGTCGGTCCACTTCAACATGCTTGGTCCGATCGTGCTGGATTGGATTTTGAGAAATGTCTATAGCTGCCTTGTTATCACAAAATAAGTTCATCTCAGACTTGGGAGGGAAACCTATTTCTGTGAGTAACCTCTTGAGCCACAAAAGTTCACAGAGGCCCTTGGCTATTCCTCGAAACTCAGCTTCAGCACTAGACAATGCCACCACCTTTTGCTTCTTACTCCTCCATGTGACAAGATTGCCTCCAACAAAAGTGAAATAACCTGAAGTAGATTTTCTATCGGAGATGTTTCCTGCCTAATCTGCATCTGTGTATCCCTCAATGTCCAAGTGATTGGTTTTTGAAAATAAGATTCCTTTCCCAGGAGATGATTTCAAATACCGAAGAATACGAGTTACCGCATCCATATGATGTTCACTAGGACAATGCATGAATTGGCTTACTACACTTACAGCGTAGGCAATGTCTGGACGTGTATGTGATAGATAGATGAGCCTTCCAACTAATCTCTGATATTTCTCCTTATTGGTTGGCACTTGATCTATGTATTCTCCGAGCTTGTGGTTCTGAACAATTGGAGTATCTGCTGGTTTACAATCCAATAGCCCTACCTCTGATAACAAGTCCAGGATATACTTTCGTTGAGAAAGGAATATGCCATGCTTCGACCTTGCCACTTCAATTCCCAAAAAGTATTTGAGTCCCCCAAGATTTTTCATCTCAAATTCAGTTGCTAGCTGGTCCTGAAGTCGAGAAATCTCATCTGAGTCATCTCCTGTAATAATCATATCATCAACATATATGATTAAAGCAGTTATTCTCCCTTGTTGGCGTTTCAAGAACAAAGTGTGATCAGAGTTGCTCTGCTGGAAACCATATTTCCTCATGACTGAGCTAAATCGACCAAACCAAGCACGAGGAGACTGTTTCAGGCCATAGAGAGCTCGTTGTAGCTTGCACACTACCTCAACCTTCGAGTCTGCTGTGTATCCTGGTGGAATGTCCATATACACCTCTTCCTCGAGGTCACCATGAAGGAACGCGTTCTTTACATCAAATTGGTGGAGTGGCCAATCCAGGTTTGTTGCTAGAGAAAGCAAGACTCTAATAGTGTTCAATTTTGCTACCGGTGAGAAAGTCTCTTGATAGTCAATACCAAGTGTTTGAGTGTACCCTTTTGCCACAAGTCGAGCCTTGTACCTTTCCACAGATCCATCAGCATTGTGTTTAATAGAAAACACCCATTTACATCCAACCGTTTTCTTCCCTTTTGGCAATGGAACTAAAGACCAGGTTCCTGTCTTCTGTAGAGCATGCATTTCTTCTTCAATTGCCTTCATCCACCTTGGATCGTTCAGAGCTTCTTCTACTCGGTTTGGAATATGACATGAAGATAGAGAACATGCAAATGCTTTCAGAGGTTCTGGCATATTTTGAGTGCTCACATAGTTAGCTATTGGGTAGCTTGATCCTTTCCCTCCAAAGTCTGGTGAGTATCTCCTCGGCGGCTTTCCTCTGTTATGTCTGAAAGGTAACACATAGCCAGTAGCATCATCCAGATCATTAGTGTATAGTGGTGTAATCGGAGAGCTTACCTCAGGTTCATTCTCAGGAGAAGGGCCTTCAGGTGCTAAAGAGGAGGGGAGTTTATCTTCAGGATCTGTTTCTGTTTCCATGGAGTTCGAAGGTACTTCAAAGTCACCATCAGCTATGTCAACTGCCTTGCCATTCCTACTACCATTACCATCCAATATTGGATTTGTCGAATTTCCGTCAAACATTGGCCAATCCAAATTCGTCCAATTCACCTCTTCACTTCCAATCTCCCCCTGAAGAGTAGAATTGGATACTGGTGAAGGAAAGAAAGTGTCTGACTCCACAAAAGTGGCATCCATAGTGATATAAGTGCGGTTGGTTCGAGGATCATAGCATCGGTAACCTTTTTTATGAGAGGCATATCCTACAAACATGCACCGAATGGCACAAGGATCCAGTTTGGTACGTTGATTTTTGTGGAGATGCACGAACACAACACAACCAAACACCCGAGGAGGAACCAAAAGAGCACTAGGCAGAGAAACATGGTTAGACAACACATGTAAAGGAGTTTTAAAATTCAAGACTTTAGATGGCATTCGGTTAAGCAAATACACTGCTGTAGTTACTGCATCATCCCAATACTTAGTAGGCACATTTGTCTCAATTAACAATGCTCGAGCGGTTTCTAGGATATGCCGATTTTTTCTTTCGGCAATGCCATTTTGTTGGGGAGTCTGAGAGCATGAGGTCTCATGTAGAAGACCATAGGTTTTGAAGTAAGTTTGAAACTTGTGATTAACATATTCCCCGCCATTATCAGATCGAAGAATCTGAAGTTTAGCACCGAATTGAGTCTGGATCATCACATGAAAGGTCTGGAACACACTAAACACATCATCCTTATGCTTTAATAAATATAGCCATGTCATTCTAGTGCAATCGTCCACAAACGTGACAAACCAACGAATACCAGCAGTAGTAGTAATGGGAGAAGGCCCCCATACATCTGAATGAACTAACGCAAAAGGTGTATCACATTTATTCATGCTTAAAGGATAAGACACTCGGTGACTCTTAGCCAAGATACAAGTATCACACTTAACGTCTGAGCTTAATAGGTTTGAAAACAAATTTGGGAACACATGTTTCATATAACCAAATGATGGGTGTCCTAACCGGCGATGCCATAACAGGATTTGCTTCTCTTTGTCATGAGTTGATGAGGCCGTAACATTTGCTTTTCCTTGAGTGAAGTCATCCACGTAGTATAATCCCCCCCTCTTAGTACCATGCCCAATGATCTCCTTGGTGAGAATGTCCTGAATAAGACAAAATGTCGAGTATAAGAGTACTACACAATTAAGTTCTGAAGTAATTTGACTAACTGACATCAATTTATTGGACAAAGATGGAACTAGCAAGGTATGTGATAAAGAGAGAGTGGAAGATAAGTTGACAGTTCCAGCCCCTGTTACTGGATGTGTGGCACCATTAGCATTACTGATATTTCCTCTTCTAGGCTGAGTCGTCACCGAAAAATCATTTGGATCATATGTCATATGATCCGTTGCTCCAGAGTCAATTACCCATTCCCTAACATCAACAACATTAGCACTAAGAAGTGCTTGACCACAGTTACCTTGATCATTCGGTGTGTCATTCGGGAATTCTGTATGTGGATTCAAGCATAGTTTAGGTTCAGCAGTTACCATAGCAGCTTTGCCAACGTTTCCACTTGCTTCTCGTTGCTTGCGTATTTTGAGCTCATTCCACCACTCTGGATACCCGTGTAACTTAAAGCAAGTATCACGAGTATGTTTTGCATTGCCACAATGAGTACATCCTCCTCCTTCCGCCTGAACCTTACCCTTAGGTGTCTGCTGCTTTCCTGTATTAAAAGTGAGAGTTCCTGGCTTTGAGTTTGTTAGTTGTTGTCCTAGTCTGCCTTTAGACACCATAGCAGCACCTGTTGACACTTCTGTACCAGATATCATTACTGCTTGTCTGATGTCTTCTCGTCGAACATAAGCATATGCCTGCTCCACCGTTGGGAAAGGAATCAGTTGGAGCACATCACTCCTAACTTTATCAAGCCTATCATCCAGCCCATCGAGGAATGTATACACTCGATCTTCTTGCATGAGAGAATTATATTTTTGAATATCCACAGCACACTCCATTGGATTTGGACGTCTGAAATCAATCTCTCTCCATAAACCTTGCAGCTCATTATAATATTTTTCGATGGATCCTCCACCTTGCTTCATTCTTGTTACTCGTCGTCGCAAGTCATACACCAGAGATGTGTCGCTACCATCAAAGTAGGTCGTAGCAATGGAATCCCATACTGCTTTCGCTGTTGGGAAGCGTATAAAGTTGCTAATCAGAGATGGGTCCATTGAGTTAATAAACCATCCCTTCACAATTGCGTCCTCTGTCCTCCACTTTCTGAAGGTTGGGTCTGTCAGTCTTGGTTGTGGATTTTCTCCACTGATATATCCCAGTTTGTCTTTTCCCGAGATATACATCTCGACAATCTGGGACCACAAGGCATAGTTGGTACCATCCAACTTAATGCCAATCTGTATATGAGAGGAGTCGTGGCTGGTCATGGGGCCATCGTTTTGGTTTCTAGTCAAGGCTTCTGTCATTCTTGTGGTCAGGTTTTCTATGGCAGCATCTGATCTGCTACTGCTCTCGTCTGCAATATCAGTGGGTTCCATCATTGTTTCTGGTTGATCTAGCGGCGGTAGGGACAGTCCTAAGAACTAGTCTCTGATACCATGTCAGAATAGGGTTCTTCTTGCTTTTATTTCATTACAAGTATTATATTTATACAAGTTGTCGAAAAGCAAAATTAGGAGCTCAAAGAATATCTGTAACTATACAAGGCAATAATATAATATTTACGATCGTTAGAATCTCTTGGATATGCTGTATCTACTCTTTCCTTATTTAGGTATGCAACTCACTCCAACAGTTTTAGCCAGCTCTCAGCCATCTCGTGACCGTGCTTCGGCAACTCTTAAAAAGAAACCCCAGAAAAAGGGCAAGAGTGAGGCCTGAACAAGCGAGAAATTCCAAAGCAAGAAAGTGGAGAACTGAGTGGATTAGATGTGCTTTGGGCTATACAGAAAGCGACAGCTTATAAGAACAACCTAAATGATGATAAACAGGGGAAGAAGAAAATGGTAGTGTCGGCAACAGAAAATAAGAAAGAAGATAGTAACATGGATTATAGTAATGTGAGGCCTTTGTGCATAAAGAGGGATTTAAGTGTTCAGTTGGACCAAATGGAGAAGCATCTTAGCCTTTGTTTGGATCCTTAATTGCACAAGGGAAATGAAGGGAAATATTGAGGGGAAAAGAATCGAAGAGAATTGTGATTTCCTTTCCCTTGTTTGTTTTCCTAATTTGTTAAAGGAGGGAATTGAAACTTATATTGGATAGATAAAATAGAAAAGTGAACTTACTTAAAATAGTTGAAGAAGAAGAAGTTTATCAAGAAGAAGTAGAACAGAGACTCGTCGGAAGATGGATAGAGACAATCCGAAACAATAAAGAAACAAAATATAAAATGAAAGTACAACGAGAAGGGATTTTGTTTTCGTTTCCCTGCTATAAACTTTTTTGTTTTCCTCCTATATTATTTGGCAATGATTTTCAAAATGGTTGTCAAGAGTATTGGCGGCGCTTTTCAAAAAAATCTTTACCCAAAGGTTCCACATTTGGTGACGATTTTGACAATCATCGCCAAAAATGTTAACTTTTAGGCGACGTTTTTTTCAAATCGTCGTCAAAAGGTCTACATTGGTGATGATTTTCAAAACCAACACTAAATGTGCCACTTTTAATTACGCTTTTTAGAAATGAAGCCAAAAGTCTGTCCTTATAGTGTACTTTTGGCAACGATTTTCAAAATCGTCGTAACAAGGCTATCCTTGGGTAACAATTTTCAAAAGCGTCGCGAAAAGCTTACTTTTAATGACGATTTTCAAAACGTGGCTAAAAAAAACGTAGTCAAATATCTTCCTTATTGTAGTGTATCTCAACTTATGATTAGAACCAAACTCTTCTTTCACTTTGATAAATAAAGCCTAAAGCTCAAAATAAGAAATTTAACCATAATTGTTTCAATTTCTACAAAGTAAAGTGTAAAATTTTTATTTGATATATATATAAGCATCTTAAACCAGAATTATTGACTTTTCAATTTCTACCCTTTTAGTGAATATATAGATTTATTAACTACTTAAATTTCAACTCTTTTAATAAATATATTCATTAATTTTTAAAATTTTAACTCTTTAAATAAGTAGACTCTTATAAATGTAGACCCAAGGCAACCCTTCCGGTCCTTGCCCAGGCCGACACGGAGTGCTATAGAATACACATTGATCATGGAACTGAAGCTGAACGTGCTCATGACCATCGATTCCTTTGTAATGGTTCGTTATATGAGTACAGATCACCTGTCTAACTTTTCCCTGTCTTACTCTGTTCAAGAGGGAAACAACATCGTTTTTGCTTTAAATTTTAAAAGCACATGTGCGGGCTTCAGACAGAGTACAGATGAAAGTAAAAAAGCCAAGCTGCCTGCGAAGCTGGCTTGGACAAAGAAACATGACATCAAAGCCATGTATAAATGTTTATTATCTAGTTTCTTCCCGACAGTTGGATGTACAGGATTATTATTATTAAAGCATGTTTATTATAATTCATAGACATAATTAATTTTGTTGTTGATATTAAGTGTATATTTATTTATTTAGTATATATTATT
>JAOSBP010000006.1:3773906-3794611 GCA_027563825.1 Erythroxylum mucronatum
GGATTTAAAGCTGTAGCAAAGGAGTCGGTAATACTCCTGATCTTGTTTATGTTTTATTATCCTTATACCATATCATGTATGGATTGACATGTTGATTTGGATATGTTGCTTCCGCTGCAAAGAAACAGAAAGTTCTGACTCTTGGTGAAGATTATGAAAAATTAGAGAAAACACATCAGGCTACTAGATCAATTATCTCAATTTTGCAAAGTCAATCAGCAAAATCATCTAAAGAGACAAAGATAAAGAGAAAGTTAGTTTTTGAGAAGAAGAAGCCTCAACAACAACTCTCTTCTAAACCGACAGAAGAACAAAAGAAGAAGAAGCCTAGTGTGAAAAAGGTTTCTTCATCTAACGTTCAACAGAAGACAAAGACAGTTGAACACCAATTGGAACCTTACAATCCTTCTCAACTAATCAACAAAATTGATTTGAGAATGAAGATTATAGAAGAATCAGTACCTGTTCGAAGTAGAGGCTCAGTTATTATTAGAGAACCTTCAAAAATGTTAGTCAAGCTACAAGTTGAACTTATACTAATTAATGATCAATCAATACATCTTTTAAATCATGAAGAAAGAAGACTATATGGTATTCTGTGAGATGAAAAGACAAAACCATATCCAATGAAGATGTCAAAGGATTGATATACAATTTACCATATTACAAGCAGAACATCAATAAAAATTGTGCCAAATATAAAACCGAGTTGAAACCTCATGCGAAATGAAGAAAAAGGGATAAATAAGATGTTTCCTGAAGGAAATGAAGATTATCTATCAGAAGAGCAGATTCAAGCAACTAAGCAGAACATAGATGATGCATGTAATGCAGCTCAACCTGGAGGTATCTAAGTCTCACATCACATTTCAAAAACATCAGGAAGTCAATTTGAAGTTTCCACCACAGATGCAAACTTCAAGGTAGTTGGAAAAGTGATAAAAGGATAGCACAGAATTATTATGGTTGAAGGTATCAATTTCAACTTAGAGACCTTTGTGCATTTAATCATGCATTTCAAACCTTTAAGTTTCATATCGTCAATTAAAGAAGTGTTACACCTTCTTGGACAACCAGTTCCTAAACTACCTAGACCTGATGATCTTGATCTCCCAGAAGGACAACAAACCTTCAGACCTGCCACAATCAAAATCATAGATTTAGACGTTTTACCTTCAGAACCATCTATTGTTGAAAACCTTCATCCACCTAGTGAAATACAGCAAGATTCTACTGTTAATTAGGAGTTCTTGAAGTATTTCATGTATTGGACGGAAGCTAGTCACAAACAAAAGAAAATTCAGGAAGCTTTAGCAAAAGAAATTGAGGAAATTCATACTAAAGTTGACGACCTGAGTGACTAAGTGGATGATCTTCATGAGGAAGTAGCATTTCTATGAGTTATTATTGAACAAGACCTCAAGACGATTCGCACTGACATGCAACATATGTTTTCTGAAATTATGAAGTGTCTTCATTAAATTTTTTGACTAATAACAAATAGGGGGAGAATAGAAGAAGATAGAAAATTTTTGTCGTATCGTATATCATATATGCACTTGCATTTCTTATGTTTTTTGTCTCGTTATTCATCTGAATATTATTCGTCTATTCATTTGAATATCATCTTATCTTTCTAAAATTATGATTATTTGTTATCATCAAAAATGAGAAGATTGTTAAGTCAAGAAGACTTCACTTCTATTAATTTTGGTGACAATCAAATCATAATAATCTTAGAAATGTATGAACTGTTTTGATAAGTTTGTTAAGTGTGCAGAAAATATAACACTTAGTCATCCCAGATGATACGTCAGCAACAGACGATACATGTCATCACAGACGAAGCATAAATAACAGACAAAGCGTAAATAACAGACGAAGCACAAACAACAGACGAAGCACAAATAACAGACAAAGCGTAAATAACAGACGAAGCACAAACAACAGACGAAGCACAAATAACAGACGAAGCACAAATCACAGATGAAGCACAAATCACAGACGAAGTGTAAACAACAGACGAAGCGACAATATTAGTCGATACAAAAAGAAGATACTCTAGAACATCAGACAGTTAGTTAGTTGGAGTCAGTTATAGGACTCAACTAAATAACGGTTTCTAGAAGATTAAAGAAGTAGTTTCTCAAGAAGATAATTGGAGACTTTGGCTATAAATACTAGTCCTAGTCGAAGATTAAAATAACATTTTTACAAGAGAGAAAATTATGATTGTACAATACTTTGAAAAATTCTATATTCAAAGTGCAATACAAGAAAGCAAATACTACTATAATGTAAGGCCCAAAATATCTTTCTTAAAGAGAGAAAGAAAAGGCTAAAGCCTGGAGAGGCTAAGATAGCGGAAAGAATACTTTGTGAAAAAGACCTAAAGAGGCTCTGGATGAGCATAAAGAATACTTGTAAAATTGAAAAATATAGTGAAATCTCAGAAAAACTCTCATAACTGGACATAGCCCAAGGTTTGGGGTGAACCAGTATAAAATTGCGGTGTCTATTCTCTAACCCTTATACTTTAATTTTTTTATTGTTAGACGAGTAGATAAAATTACTTGTGATTCCAATACTTATCAACTTTAGTAAAGTATCTTTGGTATTCATCTAATAGTTGTAAAGATATTCAAGAAATCTCAAAAGATTAATATTTTCGAAAAGATTACACAATTCAACCCCCCTTCTTGTGCATTTTATATACTTTATGTGATTCCTATATTAACAAGTGATTTACTTCATCTAGATCCTTTTTCGTTTCTAGAGCTGTCACCTTATGTCTCCATTCCTTTAGTAGTGACCTTAGAATCTTTGTTACAAGCTCGTCATTGGGATATATCTTTCCCAAGTTCTTTAAGGTTGTGATGATGTTGTTGAAGCGTCCGAAGAACCCGTCTATAGTCTCTCCTTGTTTCATGTCAATAGTTTTGTATTGATGCACTAAAAGACTTATTTTATGTTTCTTTACCTCATTCTTCCCTTCAAAGGAAACTTGAAGTTTGTCCCACGTTTCTTTTGCTGTAGAGAGTAGGATATCTTTTCATATTCTTCTGGAGACAACGCACATGTCAAGTGATGTTTTGCCTTAGCGTTTAGTTAAGCATTTCTTCTGTTAGAATCAGTCCATACTTTTTTGTTATCTGAAGTGGGAATTGTAGCTCCAAGTCTAATTGTTTCCCATACTTTGATATCTATAGATTGGAGATATGTAGTCATTCTCTCTTTCCAATATGACTAGTAGTTTCCATTGAAATGCAAACTTTTCATATTGTTTTCATGATCTATCACGTAATGTAAAACACAAAAATGTGAAACCTTGCTCTGATACTAAATGATAAAGCAAACACACGCAAAAGGGGAGTGAATTTTGTGTTACAAAAAATTTCGCAATTTCTTTCAATTCGTATAATAAACAGATCCTAGTTAACGAATAAAAATAATAGGAGCCTGTTAGACGATAAAGCGTTTTAAACGCTAACAGTCTGTTAGGCGATAGGAGCCTTTTGTGAGATAGGACCCAGCTTAAATAAAAGGAGCCTACTAAATGATAAATCATATTTAAAAAATTTAAAAACAGAAGACGCCTGTTAAAACTGAAAGGAACCTCTTACAAGTTGAAAACAAAAGGAGCCTCTTATAAAAGTAAAGGAGCCACTTGCTAAAAAGAACACACAATATAATGTGGAAATTTAAAAGTTAAAGAGAGAGAAGAAGGACGCAGTCGATTTATACTGGTTCGATTTACAACCCAAGCCTACGTCTAGTCCCCAAGTATCTAACTTGAGAGTTTCACTATAAAAATCTGAGTATTAAATTGACGAGTCTCTCCAAGCTCACGAGTACATAGTTTTCAAGGTTCTCCAACCTTCCACATTCAAAGTGTATAACAAGCTTCTAAAAGCTCACAGAAAAATAAAATAACAATTTTTCTCTTGATAGAGTGATTTCATTTTCTAAGGCATAATAAGAATACTATGACTCTCAAGAATATAGATGTTACTCCAATGTTTCGAAAGTCTGAGTATGTTCGTTACTTCACATGTGTTGTTGCTCTTCCTTAAATAGTTAATTTCTTCAACTAACCGTTATTTCACTTGTATCTTTAGTCAACTGGATGGATTTACATATAAAGAAATTCGACGTCATCTTTGTCAAAAATCTTCTAGTAATCCTGGGGCTAATATATGACCATAATTTATAGGATTCTTTCGGATAAACCAATTATAATAAGGTAAGTTCATAACAAAGGTTTTTGCAAGAAAGAAAATGTATTTCTTATAATTTTATTTCCTTTTGAGAATAAAATTATTGATGCTAAATCATTTAATTAGCGGAAAAGAAGTTACTTCGTTTTTGAAACATAAAACTCACCAAGTACTAACTATAGGAGAAATTACTATAGGGCTTCTCACAGTATGACTTCCGTTCTCTTCAATCCAGACGAGGGAACCAAATGAAACTCCTTCATTCTTCTCCTTAGAGTACCTTATGCTTATTGTGAAATTTTGTTTGTCATAGATTTGTGCAAATCTCAAAGTTGGAGGTGATACATCCACCACGGAACCCTTTGGAGCAATTACCACTGCCTTATAAACTGCACCTTCTTTTCCAACATTTGTGACAGTCCTGTCAAAAGTCATATGTCGCGAATATGTTTTGCTGTCATACAATGCGATGAAGGATGGGTAGTTAAGGTCAGGCGAAGGTTTTGAACAAGAATACTTGTTTGATCTAGTGATGGTCAATATTTGGTTTTTAGTGTAATTCATGGAACATAAAAGATTCACATAGTCTTGAGGAGTAGCATCATAAATCAGACCAGGGTCTAGTGCTCGGTTGGGGTCAATCTGTCCTGCTCCTATAGCTAAAGGGGATGCAGCATCCAAATTCCTACCATTGTCTCTAATTGGATTAAGAGTGCTGTCCAATGGATTTGCTGTGGTAATCATGGCCGACCTAATGGCAGCGGGACTCCAGTCTGGGTGTGCACTTCGAAGAAGTGCAGCAACGCCAGAAGCTTGAGGACAAGCCATCGATGTCCCAGAAAGCAAAGCAAAATTGTTCGACAAGTGTATATTCGCACCGATTACTGCGTTATAACCATTTGGAATCCAAGAGGCTAAAACAAGTGTCCCTGGAGCCATTACGTCTGGTTTTAAAATACCTGGATAGCTTGGAGAAGGACCGCTTGAAGTGTAAGAAGCTGCAACTGGTGCAGGATTTGTACCCAAAAGAGTTTGCTGAAATTTTATACTTACCACAGGGTTTTTAGCAGTTATGGCATAATGCATAACTTGTTGAGCGTCATTTGGGCTTATGACAACTCCAGGAACAGGAAAAGTGACACTTTCCAGTAATGTAGGTTCATCTGCCACAAATATAGCACCAAGCACTATATTTGACATACTAGCAATTGTGTTCTTTTGGATCCTCAAATCCCCCATGTCATCACACAAGATGATAGCTGATGCAGCTTGTGATAACAACTCAGTTGAGTTGCAAGCTGACAAGGTCCTATCGTAGATAACAAGTTGTTCATCTACAACGGCGCTCGCTGGGAATAGAGTCCACCCACTCATGGTTAGGCCATTGCCTAGAATCAATTCTCCAGCAAAAGAACGGTCTACAGAACCTGCAGCAACGGTTAACACCCATGGTATTCCACTATGCAAGATGCCTGGAGTTGGTCCATAATTTCCTGCTGAAGATGACACTAACACGTCCTTCTCCATAGCAGCAAACGAGGCAATTGCTATAGGATCCTCATACAATGGCACCTCATCGAATCCCATAGAGATAGAAATCACATCGACACCATCGGCGATTGCTTGGTCCATTCCAGCAAGAACATCCGCTGCATATCTTCCCTCATCCCACAACACCTTGTACATGGCCACCCTTGATCGCGGTGCCACACCTCTTGCTGTTCCAGTAGCATAGCCATAGAATGTAGCATCTTTCACGTAGTTTCCACCAGCTGTCGATGAAGTGTGAGTGCCATGGCCTTGAGTATCTCTGGCTGAATTCATGCTGATGTTGATGTTAGGATTTGCAGCTAACACACCTTTGTTGAAGTATCTAGCTCCAATTAACTTTGAATTACACATGGAGGAATTGAATTCTTGTCCTTCCTCACAAATGCCCTTCCATCTAGATGGCACTGGTGTCATACCAACATCCTTAAAACTCTCACTCTCTGGCCAGACTCCAGAATCAATAACACCAATTATTACATCTTTTCCGAAATCCGAAGCAGGCCATAAACCAGAGAAGGGATTTAAGGAAAGAAAATCGGTAGTGTGGGTGGTGTCAACAGTTAGAGTCTTGTCTTTGTAAGCTGATACAAAACCTGGCGTCTTCTTTATGGCTTCGAGTTCCTCTGAAGACAGAACCGCACTAAACGCATGGGCAGCATTGTCATACGTGTATATAAGCGAGTCCTTTGTCGGGGTTTGACGCGAAGATTTAGTGGAACTAAAGATTGACGAATACCATTCTTCATGGCTTACAAAAGTCTTAGGCATCATGGACTTGTCCATGTGTACAATATATGCGGACCGGGACCTCTCATTTAAGGCTGAAGAGGCTTGGAAATGGAAAGTGAACAGAATGCAGGAGCTGAAAAGCAGTAGAGTGCCAAGCGCATTCATTGCTTACTGACTATTGAGAGGTTTCTGCGTGTTAGCTGTGGTTCCTGGCTTTGATTTATATACATAACAAGCACTGCGTCCTGTGACTTGTTTTGTTTTGGCCCCTCTGTTATTGGATAAATCTCCGTTTGTCAAAATTCAGATTAGCTTCAAAAGCCAGCTAGTAGCCTTCTCTTCGATCACAACAAGGAAAACAGCCTTTTATGGTTATAGTTTTATAACTAATATTCATCATAGTTACTTGTTCACAGTGCCGGCCCTGGGCACCTGCCTAGGCCCACCGTAATACACCCCAGATCTTCTGTTATATAATCTCTATTCTGTCCGTTCCTAAAGTATTTTCATCCCTTCATTGTAATAAAGAAAAAAAACTTTGGATCAGAGGGCAACAGCCAAGATTTTAGTTTTGGGGGCTGGCGCTTATATATATATATATATATTGAAAAAAATTTAATCTGAGGCTGGCACCTATATATATATATATGTATATATTCTGAAACTTTTTAATTTTGGGGAGCTATAGCCCCTGCCAGCCTCCCTAGATCTGTCCCTGGCAACAGATCCACCATAATAAGGGGTTTACCTTCAATCCATTTGCATTTATTCATGCAAAGGTAGTAATTTTGAGCTAATAAGGTAAGCTATTTTGCTTCCAAAATTGGAGGTTAATGTTAACTTTCAATCTTGGAAGCTAAGGAAGCGATATAATCTCCGGTGATATAGCAGTTCCAAGATTAAAAGTTAACATAGCTACTGAAAGTTAAAGTTAACTTGATATATTTATAAATATCTTTGAAGCATTTAGCTATATTTCTTACACTCTAATTTTTTTATTTTTATCGATATATGAATTTAAGATATTTTAACTCAAAAATTAGTAACAAAAAACTTTTACGGTTTTGTCTATTAAATTTTGAGTAATAATTTAAAGGTAAAGTTTTTATTTTTAATATATTTTTAGCTTATTAAATTTTGAATATATTATAATTAATTTGTAATTTGTCATTAACGTAGACATTATATTAGCATTTTAGATCAGAACATTAAAATTAAAAGATATTGTATTTATTTGTATATCTCTTTTTTATTTTTAGATTACTTATTATTTATAAAAATATAACTAAACATTAATAAATAATTTAATTTTTGTAATTGTAATTTTCATTATACTTTGCCACAAGAAATGTAATAATTGTTGGATTTGTGTTGTGGTCGAGATTCACAAGTTTAGTAATAATATGACTAAATCAAATAATTTAAATTACTCAATTCAAAGACTACATAAATAGTTTTCTTTATTATAAAAATTGTACGATTCTATTAAACATGTCGTGATAATTAAATAATAATAAAAATTATTTGATAATTAAATAATACCGTAAATAGTTGAATGTGTTTGTTGGTTGTTTATAAATAGGTTAGTAGCGTTAGATTACTACATTTATCATTATGTCAAAATTTACTAAAAATATTTGATTTAATAATTAGACCTTTATATCTAGTTGCTTGACAAAATAATATTCAATCATTTTCACAACTTACATAATAAGATAATATTTGACTTGACAAACTTAGAATAGTTAATAACTTAAAATATAATTTATTATATTTTCTTCTAAGTATTTTTTTAAAAAAAATTAGAGGAATATATTAGTAAGAAAAAATATGTACAAAGAGTCCATTTACAAGTGCCCCAGGAGGCACAGCAAGCGAAAATTCACAACCTGACACAAGCTAGGCAAGCTGAACCAAGGCAGGAACAAAACATTGTTAGTCAAAAATACTACACTAGGAGCTCCACGGAATCAAAGCATCTATTAACCAAGTGAAATGCGGAAGAAGATCAGTAGCCCAGAAGAAGCAAACCAAAAGAGAAGGCTGCTCATGAACTCCCTGGGCACCGACATGGACAATACCACCACGGAGGGAGTGTGCTGAACTACCGGGAAATGAAGGCAGGCATGACCTTGCCAAAGAAATCCCGCACGCTGCAACCTGGACAAAGCGGAACATGTACCTTGCAAAATAGAAAACCTGAAAATAAAATTACCTCCTCTCGGTGTATAGGCTGAGAAGTTTCCTAACATAGGAGATAACTCGGAGCAACACTCTCTCCTCTGCCATAGCTTCATTCTTGAAGGTTCGAACATTGCGTTCATTCCATATATGGTAAACTGTAATGGAAAGCAAAAGAGGGAAATGGACGATGGCGGGTACATTGGTACGGGAAGCAGTGCTATACCAGGATAGGGTATCTGAAAGAGTGGAAGGGTTACAACTGGGCAGATTAAAACAGGTGAGACAATGTACCCAAACTGCATGGGAGAAAGGGCAAGTAAAAAATAAGTGGTCAATCGATTCATTCGCTGCGAGACACAAGGAACAGTGATTAGGAGTATAGAGGTAGGGAAGTCTATCACGGGTGGGAAGCTTACGCATGAAAGCAAGCCACAAGATAAAGGAGCAACGAGGAGGGCTGTATTTAGACCAAACCAGTCGGTGCCAAAGAACAACCAGTAAAGGGGGGCTTCTAAGTATGTTAATTTCTTGTATTTTTAGAAATTAATATTTCTCTATCATTAAAACTTGCTCTTTGTTATTTCATTTTGAATATAGGATATTAAATTTTGCTATTTATTTTTTCTGTCATAGATACAATACCATTACCATTGATATATCTTTTTTTAAAAAGTAAAAATGATTCATTTACTATACTTCACTATTACAAAATGTACAAAATAAGCATATAGAAGTTATGAACCTTATCTATCCCCATAAATGACGGAAATTAAGCAGAATACAAGTAGTATTTATAGTTCTAACGAATTATATCACACATACTAACATTAAAGGTGTTACCTTGTTAATTCTCATGTCTAGTGTTAACTTAGGCTCTACTTTCCTTGCCACTATAATAATACTATGATATATTGTCAAGTTATTGGTGTTTCGTTGTGCCTGTGTACTTCTTTCAGTTTCATACAGGAGCATTTTTTATTTGGTTTATATTATGTTGCCTAAAAAACATTAGTCTCAAAGTGAAAAAAGGAATAAAGAAAAGAAAGAAAAGAAAACAAGTAGAAATGCATGGAGAAATTGTTTTTATTGTTTTTAAAAATTTTGCACTTACAAATGCACTGAGAAATTGTTCTTTATGAATCATAATCATCTGTATATTTGTTAGTACAATTCTCTTAGTATTTTGCAGTCTAATATTGATATTCGATTGCTATTATTGTTATTTTATTGTTACTGTTACTACTTTTAGTGATTTAATTGTTACTAAGTGGATCCCAGACCCTGCGAATTTTGGTGTTTCCACGGTCCTTTCTCCAGATAAATAAGTTTTCAAGATGAGTGATTTAATAAAAGAGGGCAGATGGAATAGAGATTTGATTGAAGCCACTTTTAATGAGAGGGATTCTTCTCAGCTAATGTCTATTCCGTTAAGTAGTTGTGCTGAGGATGCCCTGTTCTTGATGTTAGATAAGAATGGGATATTTGCAGTTAAGTCTGCCCATCGTGCGTTGTTAAATCAAGTGGAAGAGCCTGACCATCAAGTTCTGCATATGTGGCGCAAATTTTGGAAGTTACCATTACCGCCACAGGTGAGAAATTTTGTATGGCGAGCTACCAACAATATATTGCCGACAAGAGTGTCGTTGCGGCAAAGGCGGGTACCGGTCTCATCCATTTGTCCTCTCTTCTAGAGAAGGAATCGACTTTGCATTTGCTAGTGAATTGCCATTATGCTCAATAGGTATGGAGTTCTTCTACAAACCTCTTGTTGCGTACCTTGTTGATTGGTTGAGAGCGGTTGTATTGTTGTTTAACGATAAAGACGTTAGTTTGATGTTAGGTATCTGCTGGAAAATTTGGAATACTCGAAATAACTAGGTTTGGTCGAATAAGTACAAGTCGCCGGTAGCAACATGGTTTACTGCTCTACGCACGCTAACTGTTTGGCAAAATGCCCAAGCGACTAAGCCACAGCCTCAGCAGCCAACTAGAGCCAGGAAATGGCAAAAGCTGTTGGCAGATTGGGTAAAGTTGAATGTGGATGCAGCAACACATGTTAATGGTTCAGATACGGGGCTTGCTTTGGTGGCTCGTGATGATCATAGTAGTTTCTTAACCGCTAAAACTGGAAGGATTAGAGTTCTATTTTCGCCAAGAGTGGCAAAGGCCTTGGCCATCAAGGAGGCGCTATGCCAGATACAGGGGAAGGGATGGCAGAATGTGATAAGTGAGAGTGATAGTCTTGCGGTTGTTCAAGAAATTGTGGGGAGTGGCAATTTAGATTTTACTTCCTTTGGTGCTGTAGTGGATGACATTAGAATGTTCAGGACTCAATTTCAGGGTAACTGCAAGGTTGTTGCAGTACCTAAGCAAGCTAATATGGTTGCCCATGAACTAGTTCAAGCTACTAGAGTTGATGATTTTGTTGGAAAGTGGTTGCATAATCCACCCAACATTGTTAGGGATATTTTATTAGCTGATTCTATTTAATAAAATAACCCAATTCTGTTTCAAAAATAAACATCTGTAAGATATTATTAGTTGATGTTATGATCATTTAATATTTTGTTGAGTATGTAGAATTATAAATTAAGTCACTTATATATGGATATTAAATTTTAATAATAAAAATATACTTTTGAAATTTACATATTTATATATTATCTATTTATTGGATTTTTTTTTACTTCGTTCGGAGCCTGTAAAACGTTAGGAACAACCATGCTTGTTCATACAAAAATTTCAAAGATCAACGTCCACATTTTTCTTTGAACAAGTAAATAGAGTGAAAGGTATATAGGGATTAGAGGGCTTTTAACGTTATACTCAGAATATTGGCTAATTAAGATTGTTAATAAAATATAAGTGAATTATCAAAAACACCTTGCGTATGATTTGCTAAAAAAATGTCATCTCCTATATTTTTAAGTTGGAACCAATTACATATTCATCACAGCATTAATCATAATAATGACATAAAAACGAGTAAAATAATGATTTTTTTTAAATCAAGGCAATCCCACATTAGTTAATTACTTATTTTACAAGGTGGCAACGGCGATTAAAGTCGGCACTAACGCTAGTCAGTGTGCATGATAATTTAAGATAGTAAGCTTGGGAAACTCAGTCAGTGCCTCACCAGAAGTATATACATATGACAAGTTTTGGTTAGACTAATGTTTTCTTTCTAGCACCAGTCGCTGGGCGTTATTTTCCTTACTTTGACAATATTTTGTAACGCGTACGTGAAAGTAAAAATGACCCCAAAAAAAATATGAAAACTACTTAGTTTTATTTTTCATAACTCTGAACGAACTTTTTAATGTCAAAACTTCTGAACTTTCTCGACAACCTTTATAAAAATTGATCAACTGAATGTTGTTAATTTCTTTTTATAATTTTCTTAACACGTGAACCTCTTGAATGCAGAAGATCTGAAAATTCATGATTTGCTTAAACATTTGCCGAAATCCTTAAACATAAAAATTATATTAGGTTTCTCCATCATAGGCTCAATACTTGTCCGGCTTATACTGAATAAGGTCTATTTTTTTTACCAGACTTCAGCCATTAATCAAGATCTTTTATCAGACTACTTTATTATCTTTAACCGGATTAAATTTGATTCGTTTAACCGTAAATTTATTAAAACCTTAAAATTGTAATTAATTATTGTCTACTTTTAAGCAAATTACTAACATATTTGTCACCAACTGATCATATACTTAGACTTGCGTTTGGGAGTGTTGGTCAGGTTTAGTTTATGTTTTCCGTCTCCATAGCCGACATGTTGATGACTCCTTTCCCCTTCATCACAGGTTATTTGCCTATTGGCTGAATTAATTTAAAGCCTCAAAATCAGTTTAAACTGGACCTTTATCAACTCTTGTCTTCATTATTACACATCCACACGCACATAATATTCATCACTTCCTTTTCCCGCACAATACATATTGTGAGTTTAGAATTAATGTTAGTTTGTTGTCTGACTTGATTAGAGTTTATCACTGCTTATTATTGCTCGACGAAATAACCAAAAGAGATTTCAAAGCATATTCCGTATTCTTTAGTTTTCTATTCGTTATCGTTACTAATTGGCATTACCCTTTTGTTCATCTTGAAGTATACGGAGCGATCGGGAGATGTGCCAAATGGATTATTTATCAGATCATGCTTAAAATTCAGCTCCTATATATACAAAAACACACACGTATATAATCAATACATAAATTAATATATATATTTGAATTAAAACTATTTCATCAAATTTTGACAGGTTTAATTACACATATAATTAAAGGGGAGTTATTTTTCAACATTTCGATGAGTGGCACCTTAAGTACTTAAATGCCTCTCTTCAGAATTGACACATAAGGTGAAGAAACTAAATTACATGACACATAAAATGAGTAATAAGTTACATTAATTTCTCTATATTAATTTACATAAATAAATATTATAAAATCAATTAATACACATATAATATCTTAATCAATTAAAAATTTTTGTAGAATATATAATATCTTGATTTAAAAATATTTTTATTATGTAATCAGTGTAAAGAATGTTAAACATAAATGATAGATGTTTTAAAGTTAGTAATCAAAAAGATAATAAATATTATGATTACTATTAAAAAAGATAATTAATGGGTTTTTTATTATCTCAACAAATCGTCTTTTCCTCTCCCGTCGTATCATCTTTGATGAAAAAGTATTTCCTCTTTCTCGACTTAATCCTTTTACTTCTCGAGTTAATCAATTTGATATTTCTTTTTGGGCTCCTTCTCATTTTAATTTACTCAGTTTCGTGCCATTCTCACCTCCAGAGTCATCCGCTGCCCCTTCTAGTGAAAGATCTTCATCATTGCCACGGGAAGATGTTAGGGATTTAGAACTCCCAAACTCACACTCAAGGATATTTAATAAACAAAAATATTAGAAAATAATAACACAAGAGAATTTACGTAGAAACTCCTAAATCGAAAAAAAACCACGGGCACCGAAAAAAAAATTCACTATGTGAAAAATTCTTACAATCATACAATTTTTCCTCTCACCCAATTCCCTAATATACCAACATACCCACAAAGAAATACCCAAGACAAACTCTCCAACTCTCACCTCATAAGGATGTAAATGCCCCCTTTTAGAGAACAAGATCATCATCAATGGAGACTATGTTAGCAACATTGTCAGTTTCTCCATTAACTGACACAGAGCCTCTTGCCGAACCCGCTCTACCTCTCGAACAATTTTCTGACATTTTTCTTGTGCTCTTCTGCCTTGATGAATTTTACCGTAGAAATGAATAGTATACCAGAAAAGTTTTCAGGAAAGAGAGGTGGGTCACAACGGACACAGTTAAATATCAAGTCTTTCCTTAGCCAAAACTTTCCTAGACATGTACTACCACACTACCACACCAAAGCTCCACCGCATCAAATGAACCTTTATCAAGAAACCCTTTTCTGATGTAGAAGATCAGTCAAAACTGCAACCACAGAGCATACTTAGAATTTCCAAGAAAAAAACACACATTGGCTCTGATATCACTTGTTAGGAATTTAGAACTCCCAAACCCACACCCAAGGATATTTAATAGACAAAAATATCAGAAAATAATACACAAGAGAATTTACGTGGAAACTCCTAAACCGAAGAAAAACCACGAGCACCGAGAAGAAAATCTACTATGTGAAAAATTCTTACAATCATACAATTTTTCCTCTCACCCAATTTCCTAATACACCAACACACCCACAAAGAGGAATTTAACTAGAGTCAAATTTGTACTACATCTTTAACTTTGGTTGGTGCATTAAACAAGGAGGTAGCAACCTCCTTATATAGGTAAGAGCTTGCCCTCAATTGTTGTCTCCAACTAATATGGGAGTCAAACTTAACAATCTCCACCTTGAAGACTTTGGTTGATCCCACAACTACATTCCACCTTAATAGAAATCTCCTGAAAATAACATAACTCAACAGAATAGTCATCTAGTGTTAGACAAACACTCAATCAATACCTGACCCATCTCATGAGCCATCTTTCTTCAGCTTAAAGAGGTACAGATTGGCGCTCGTTTATACCAGAAGAATTCAACGCATTGGTCAGTAATAATACTTGGGAATTAGTTCCCAAAAGAAGCGATCAAAATGTGAGTAGTTGTAAATTGATCTTTCAAATCAAACGTCATCATGATGGTTCTATTTCGAGTTATATAAATCACATTTTGGCCAGTGACTGGGGCTCAGTCCAGTCACAAATCTTACCAGTTACCACTATGTCGTTATCCTAGTGTTTCATCTAGTTGGCTACTTCATCAATTGGATGTCTACAACACTTTTTTGTATGGCCATTTTGCTAAAACTGTCTAGATCATGCAACCTCCTAGTTTCATTGATCCTCTTAACCAAATCATATGTCCAAACTCCAAAAATCAAACAAGTTTCGGTGAACATATCCAATCAAAACCTGATGATACGCATTTTGTCTACTTAATTTCACACTAAACATATCCAATCAATAATGATGTAAATTATAGATAGTATACCAAGTATTCCATTCTTGTAATGTCCAAGTAAAGCTTCAAAGAAAGGAAATTAGGGTGTACATGTTTCACTTGGAATAATGGTAAAAAAAATTATAATGAGCATAGTAATAAATGAAAATAAATATAATTTTTATTTCTCACTATATTAAAAGTAAGGAGTATTGCTTCAAAATGAGATATAAAAATATTATACATGCAATTATAATATATTATCAACCATTTTTTTATTTCTTACCCGTACCTTTCTTTCCATAATAACAAGAATTACTTTTATTACTTTTATTTTTTTTGGGCAAGGGTTAACTATAGCATAAATGCTCACCTTGGCAGCTACAATTCAATCTCAAAAGGCCTGAAACCGTATGGGTAGCTTCTAATTCCTGTTCTTGTATCGAACGAAACTGCCATATTCTTGATCATCCTCATCCCGCAGGCATTGGGTACTGCAAATTCAGGAAGTTTCAGTTTTCCAACATTAGATCCTCTATCTGTGTCATAAATTTTCATTTACAAATTTCAGCATATTCTACTTATTTATTATAAAACTTGTGGCTAAAATTTGTGAATAAATTAAATGACACGCATGCAATTTTCCTATTGCTTGTGGAATGTGTTTTCAATATTTTATAACGGTTCCATTTCATGCTTCAGTCTTCTTGTGTTAGAAAAACGTTTCTGGCTGTCTTTAGATGTTTTGTTTTTTTTCTGAGCCCAATCATTAGTAAAAATCAGAATTTTATGGATCTAATTAAGAATCTCTTAACCTTCTATAAAACGAAACGACTGAAATCAAGAGTCATTATTTTAAAAAATGAGGTCAATATCACACATTTCTCTAAATTTTATATTTGTTCTTTTTAATTTTTTTAACTCCCATAAATCAGGTAAGGCTACTTTTTTTTAGTTAATTTAGAAGATTTTATACAAATATAGAGTTACGTACAACGATGGATTACAAATAACTCCAACACTCGTTTAGCTCTCGCTTACGCAGTGGAAGTAAAAGGAAGAAAGTTCTTTAAAAAGGCTCCAACAAGAAACCCAGGAACTACATCACTTTTTTGCTCACAACCTGAACAAAATTCAACATTCCATCTCTCCCACCACACTCACAAGTTGCCTCGTCTGACCTAGTTCATGTTAAAGTCAACAAAGCAGAAATTACAGTCTAATCTTACCATTTAACCACACTAAGGCAGAAACATCATACCACTCAAATGTCAACACAAACATAAGCATCTAATACATTATACCGTAGTTAGATATTAAAAGCATGGTATTTACTGATTTTGTCCTCTTGGTGCAGTGAGATCTGAAGAGATGTTGGAACATTTGCCTCCTGTCTGCTACCGAAAGGAGACACACATTAATGATCCAATGCTCCAATTGCATTCCTTGTGTTGGCAAACCTGCAAAAAAAGGTTAGTAAAATAGGCACTCATTTAATTACCTCCTCTCGGTGGTTGGGCTTGGTGCTCCATAACTTGAGAGATTACTCTGAGGTACGCACTCCCAACATCCTTGGCTTCATTTTTAAAGGCTCTAGCATTCCTTTCAAACCAAATGTGGTACACAACAGTAGAAAGCAGGATTGGGAATAGGTGTGAAATGTGGGTGTTGGAGGCTCTTTGAAACCAAATGAGAAGGGAAGGGAGGGAAGGTTGATTAGGGCAATGTAAGTGGAGATGTGTGAGGCTATGGTCCCAAACTGATTTAGAGTATGAACACGCAGAAAACAAGTGATCTAAGGTTTCATTAGCCGAAAGACACAAAGAACAATGGTTAAGGGTATAGAGGTAAGGAAGTTTGTCGCGGGTTTGCAGCTTTTGAAGGAAAGCAAGCCAAAGGATAAAGGAGCACCTAGGTCTACTACCTTTAGCCCACACTAACATATACCATGGAACTTCCTGTATAGGAGGTCGCAAGAGGTTATAGGCAGAAGTAGTTGTATAATGTCTTGTGGATCCAGCTAGCCATTCCAGACAATCAAGTTAGGAACTAGGTTTATAACGAGGTACTTCAAGGTTTCTAATGATCTCTAAGGAAACTTCTTGCCAAATCCACTCATCATGATTGATAACTTCTGAGACTCTTGCTGTCATTAGAAGTTCCGGTCCATTTATCTCCCTCAGTGAAGAAAAGTTATGCAAGATACCTCTCGGGTACTAGGGGTCCTGCCATAAAAGAGTTGATATACCATTGCTGTTAAGTCAAAACTGACTTTACGTATCAATTAATGTTTTGATGATAAACAAATAAAAAGATAAAGGAAAAGCAGACGATCAAAAGCAGAAGATCAAAAGCAGAAGATCAAAAGCAGAAGATCAAAAGCAGAAGATCAAAAGCAGACGATCAAAAGCAGAAGATCAAAAGCAGAAGATCAAAAGCAGAAGATCAAAAGCAGACAAAGAAAGGCGGAAGTATCAGACTGTGGAAGTTCCAAGATCGCAACCGAATAACCGTTTCTTTCAAGATTCAAGAAGCAGTTACAAACTCAGCTATAAATATTGGGTCAGAGTTGAAGAAAAATAACAACGATTACATACGAAAGTACTAAAACTCTGAGCAATTTTTCTGAGAGAAATACTGTAAAGACACAAAAGCGTTATTTGAGCGAAACTTACTGTTAGAGCTATACTTTGTGTTCAAAAGCTCTATTTTACTTTTGTAGTGAGAAAGGTGACACAGATAGCCTGTGGAGGCTAAGAGTGAAAGAATACTCTATTGTAAAGAGACCTGAAGAGGCTCAGTGTAAAGAATACTTGTAAAGTTTGAAGATAGTGAAAACTCAGAAAGGTTTCTGAGGACTGGACGTAGCCCACGGTTTGGGGTGAACCAGGATAAAATTTTGTGTTCAACTTTCTTAACTCTCATCTTCATATACTTGCATTGATTTTACTGTTTGAACGTAACATAGTTATACTAAATCTGATTAAACAAGTGCTGTTGTCGAAAAGAGGGTAAAATTGAAAAGTATACACAATTCAACCACCCCCTTCTTGTGTGTTTGATTATCAGTTTATTAACTTGTGATTCACTTCAATTGCCAATCCTAAATCTGAATTGATTCCTCATCTTATCCTTTACAAGTAAAATTTTTCGCCAACTCCAAGAGCTATTATAGGTTGGTTGGACACTCCAAAAGTTACTTCTTCTCAGAATGATGGTATGCACTCACTTAACCCACAAAGCCTCTCTATCTTCAAATAGATTCCAAATCTGTTTCCCTATCAGAGCTTGGTTCCAAGTGGTTAAGTGTTTCACTCCTAAGTCATCCTCCTTTTTAGATCTACTAATGTCGCTCCACTTAACCTTGGCATGAGATTTTGAATCTACCCTCCCAGCCTATAGAAAGTTCCTAAGCTTCTTCTATATATCCTTAAGAATGGAGGAAGGAAGAATGAAATGGGAAGACCAGTATGCTTGGAAGGAAGAGAGAACTGAGATAACCAATTGGATTCTGTCAGCATATGAAAGGCTTTTATGAGTCCAACTATTGATCCTATTGTCTATTTTGTCCAGAAGAGGAAGGCAATCCCTCCTAGATAAATGAATAGTTATGAGAGGGACCCCTAAATACCTTATAAGAAGTGAGCCTTGCTGGAGGTTAGAGATAAGTGTCATTCGGTGAGCTAGAAAGTTCACATCCGGGGATAAAAAAACTAACTCTTGGAAGTATACATATCCATGCCAGAAAACATAGAGAATGAACATAAAAGACCAAGCAATGTTTGAGCAAATAACAATTCCGCATGACAAAACATCAAAAGTTCATCAGCAAAGAGGAGATGGTTGAATTTAAGGCCTTGGCACCGCCAATGCTTTTTGAAGGAAAGGGAATTATTTGTACAAACCTTCAAATTCCTAGAGAAAACTTCCATACAAATTATGAAGAGAAAGGGAGATAAGGGGTCTCCCTGTCTTAAGCCAGACTTACCCTTAAAAATCTAGAGAGAGTTCCATTGATCAAGATAGAATAAGAAGGGGTGGAAATGCATTCTTTGACCTAGTTAAGGAACTTCAAAGGAAGGCCTACAGCCTTAGGTTTATACGCAAAGATTTAGACACCAAAATCATTCAGAAGATCTGTTGCTTTCTGCATCAGTAGATGTGTACAACAACCAAAATGTGATGCTACTAGCAAGCTGAGAAACTCCTAGGTTCCTTCTTCTTACGATTTCATGAGTTGGCCAAGGCTTATGCCTAATGATACTTTCTACAAAAGTGTTAAGAGTTTGAGAGATAAAATGATATCTTCTCCCTAATAGTGTGACTTGGTAGCTATATTGTTTCCCTAATAGTGTGACTTGGTAGCTTCTCTGCTTGACATCACTTCAATGCAATGTTCATATCTTCATTTTTCATGCAAGCATTATGGCCCTGTTTGGCAAACAGCTTATTGCATTAGCTGTTAGCTGATTCTATCAGTTGATTTGACTAGCAGATTGCATTAGCTGTTTGTTAGAGATGTTTGATAAATTAGATGTTTAGTATTAGCTGTTTATGTATAAAATGACCTATAAAGATGTAACTTTAAAAAAAAATATAAGGGTATGAATACTATATATCTTAGTATTTCGTTGAATATTCTTATAAAAATTTAAATTTTAAATATTTAATTCTACAAAAATTAAGTTTATAACTTTAATTAAATTACTAAGTCTTTTATATTTAATTAATTATTAAGTTTTTTGATATTTAATATGATTTATTTTAATATTTTTTATATTATAGATAAATTATATATCAATTTTTCTAACCACAATTTCATCTCTGACGGCTGCATTTCACTATTATCAATCTCAACCTTGTGCAAACTTTTATCAACAATATCATCACCTCTGCCAACACTATCATCAATCAATCCTCCAACTGAAGCATCACCAACCAAATCACCACTTTCTTTCGATTCATCAACCTTGGAAGAGCCTCCAAGAAAATGAGCTCCCAAGTTAGGCGACTTAGCTCCTGCATCCTTGATCCCATCTCGACCCACTTCACTAAATACACCACTCCCACCATCTAAATCTTTCGGTTCTCTTTTTGAACACATCTTAGTTAACCCATCACCCTCATTCATTGCTTCCCTATTGGAATTGCCCCCACTTCCATCGTTGAAATCGCGTAAACAAACACCATCAACATAAACTTCTGACTCCATAACCCCAACCATTATATCCCCACCATTACAAGACCCTCCTTTGCCAACCTCACCATCTTCTCGTACCGACTCCTCCAATTGAACCTTAGACTGAACTTTACTAGTAACTGACTTAACAACCTGGATTTTCTCACTATCTGTTAGCGATTTAGAAGGGGGTTGAATAAATCGATGAAACTTTTTCGCAAAGTTCTACAAAAACACGGAATTAATACACACGAAACAATCAAATAAATTAAATAAGTTCAGAGAGTAGGGAAGAAGAGCAAACACTGTTTTTATAGAGGTTCGGTGCTAAGACCTACGT
>JAOSBP010000006.1:3847157-3866146 GCA_027563825.1 Erythroxylum mucronatum
AAAACCCAAGAATATATAGGAAAATTATATATTTTCATGAGCTGCTTAACATGACTACCAAACCTTCAACTTCTAATCTATTGGAATAATTAAAATAGGGTTCACATATGCATCAACCGAAAATGAATCACACATGTCAGAAACCCATTAATTGAAAGAGCAGGAGGAGTCTATAAAGGCCCGGACTGAACACATTTAATATTAGCTAAAAATTATGTCAATCATGAAGGGGCTTAATCTTCTTGTTTCTTATGAAAAAGGACAAAAAGGCAAAAAAGAAAAGACCTAGCAAGTTAAAAACTTTAATGAGAGGTCATAATAGAAACGGAGGAACAAATGGAAGTATCACCTATTGATTGACACATGTAGCTCTTGCATTGACAGCAAATATCGGTTCCACTTTCCTTTGAGCATACACATTAGTAACGTATAAAACACATTATCAAATTCATAATCTATAAAAAAATTTATGAATGCGATGAGACAATTTAAAGAGTTCGAATAAACTGTATCCACTCTGTCAAATTAACTTGTTGGACAACAGCATAATGCTAGTCTATGGATTATGCTGAAACTTCGAATATATGTTTGTACATTTGCCTCTGCTTGTTAAATTAGTGACTCTGCACAAGAATCCAACTAAATAGCAAAGTCACTGTCCCATGTGGTACAGTGTTTGTTGCCACCAAAATGATTATCAAAACAAAAACTAAATGGTAAATGGGAACTAAAGACATAACAGATAAAGAGATAGAATAAGAGACTAAAGAAATCTTACTAGTTCAACGGATTGGCATCCTGAAGGATGCTGAACATCGCCAACAGGAATAGAATTGGTTCTGATTTGGCCATTCAGATCAGCAGTTAAACTCGGTGGGTCTTCTGATATATCAACAGAACAGTCAGGGATCATTATAGCTTCAACACTATCAGGTGAAAGAAATCCATCATGCTGAACACCGATATGACGGGGGGTGTCCAAAGAACTTTCATTACTGCCACGATGAGACTTGTCGAATACTCGGCAAACAACAAAACAAGCCTGCAAAAGGGATCAATTGTGAGGCCTCAACAGAAATCAAACGAGTGAGATGAAGAAGAGAGATAGAGAGAGTAGCTTAATAACCTGACCAACAAGCGCATACTCAAAAAGGACCCAATTGGTTCTGATCGCACTCTTACCGGGATCCCCCAAATAGAAAACAAACTCACTCCTATTCCCAATCACACTGTTCAGAGCAGAACCCACGACTTGAACAACCTTATCTCGCATCTTCCAGAATCCCCCTGTTACACTTCTCCCACTCGCCCCCGCAGCACTAACCTTGGTGTAGCAATACCAGTGCTTCTTCATCCCGCCGCAACCGTACCCAAAACACGCATTCTCCGGTAGCTGAGAGGGTTGATAGCTGTATAAGTCCACCTCCTTGATGAAATCACAGGCGTTAAAGTCATCAGAACCACCGACGGCGTCAACCACCGCTCTACCGTTCTTAAGAGGGAGGTAGTAGCAGAGCAGCTGCTCCTCGGAAGGGTAGAACCCACAACCCGGCGGCAGAGACGAGGACATCCTGGTTGTTCGTTGGGTTTAAGGAGGGGTTTTGTTATGTACATATTACATATTAGATACCAAAGACAAAGACGAAAGAAGTGTCTTGCCCCTTAAGCTTCCTCATCACTCAAGTCAACAGTACACTGACTTCTCACTCTCTCTCTACCACATCAGCCACGTATCATTGGACAAATAGTAACCGTTAGATTGAAATTGTCCAATTGTAACCGTTGGATTGGAAACGAGTTTGGATATACGGTTGTGATTGGGACTGGGCCCTGCGCCCCACTCGGAGTTAGACTATCATGCGTGTAGTAAACGTGGCACCCTGTACGAGCGAGTGCTACACTGGAAAGCGAGCAAGGAGTAGCTACCGGAATAAAAGTAGCAAAACCGATGTTTCGTTGTCAGGGGACAGAGCGTCAAAAATATAAACAAGTTTTATTTAAGTAAATTTTTAGTTATTATTATTATGCTTAGTTTCTTTTAAGTTTAAGGAAATCTTAATTTTTATCTTTTTATTTTTATTTTTATCATAATCTAAATTTAATGTCAATTAAATATATATTATTAAAAATATATAATAAAAATTAAATTTGTAAGAATTTATTTTGAAAATTTTTAAAATTAAAATAAAAGATAGTTTATAAATAAATTTTATTAATATCCATTAATAAATATTGTATTATAGATAAAACTATTTATTTAATTTGTTTATTTATATGTTTTATCTAACATTTAATTATTACCATTAATAAAATTAGAATTATATTGATATTAACAACTAAACATATTTTTATTTTTATTTTGAAAATAAAATAAATAACATAAAAATAGCAATAACAATAACAATATAAGTAATCTCAAAAAGTCTTTAACCATTATTTTAAAAAATAGAAAAAAATAGATAATATTTTTAATAATTTCAATTAAAAGCAATTCTAATTACAACAATAACACTCAATATAAATCATGTTGATACGTAAGATCTGAAGAGGTTCAGTAGGAAGCAATTTACACCTAACTGGAAGTTGATTCCAAAATTTTTAATTAAGGCCCATAAATTATAAAATGAGAGAAGTTTATTGTAATCAAAGTGAAATTTTTAAATAAAAACTTATCATTTTGTGCCCACAAAGAGAAAGGGCTCGTCTATCTTGGCCAACATACCTGAAACTTACACGCCTCCCTAATCTCCGATGGACAATTTATTCCTAAGCACATGATCCGGTATTCCCCAAGCCCTTTGATCGGGGGTTGCCTCATTGGTATCAGAGTCATAAGTATTATTGACCATAACTACAATATTCTTGATGAGAATGAGTAGGGAGGTATTATAAGATATGAATCCATTATTGAGTAACCCTATTCATCTTTCTTCTACCTTATCTATAGCTAATCTTCCTTCTAGTGTGAAGTGTACCTTATCTAATCGTATAGAACACCTTGTAAAAATAACCCATCTTCTTGAAGAAAATCGTAGTTGTAATACTTATTTACCTTTGCTTAGTCATTACAGTATATATTTTTGTGATCGTCCTTGGACAAAAAGTATCTTTATTATCCTCTCCACACACCGTTCTAAAGTAGAAAAAATCATCCAAAGTTCTCGTCTAGAATAGTGTAGTTTTCAAGCAACCTCAGCAAAATAGTACCTGAAGCTCAAGATCCCTAAGGAACGCATCTTTCTCTGGAGAGAGCAGAACCATAAACACCTACGCATTGGAGCTATACGGCTTGTTCTCACCCTCTATGGAAGAAAGGGAATACCTACTATAGCTAGGATATCTCTTCTGGACACTGCCTACACGACATACCAGAACACATTAATTGGCACCCTGTTGACAACTCTCAACATTGGAAATGTCATCCTAACTATCGCCTCTTATTTCAACATCAAGTTAGATGATCCCACTTCGTTTGAACGACTTTAAGTTTAGATCCAGATCACTGGAGCAGAGCAAAATCTTACAACCATTATGACTACTTTTCACCACCAAATGATCTATCGTTTACATAATCATGCTATAGATCTCAACTTCCCAAACTCCACTTCTGATGCCTTGTACATGGTAGCAAACAGAGCTCATAATCTGACAACTATCATCCAAATCCCGAAGTAGTTACAACTAACGGAGCTTGAAAAGTTGATGCCTACTGAATGAATCACTAATTACCAAAAAGTGTTCCATGCTCCTCATAAGCATTCTTTCTACACCACTACTCCACCTATTCTGAAGACCTTATAAGATGGAACTGTGAAATCCATCTACACCAAGCCCAATGAAGATCAATTTGGACCCTCTCATACATCAGGCCTTGTTTTGATGATTCAACTAGTGTTCTCTCACAGAGAAGGCAAAGATGAATCTGCGATCCATTATTTTAAACCTAATGGAGAACCTGTCTATGTTAATCATCATCATAGACATTTTGTCTAGGATGCAGATCCCTCTATATGCGAACTAGACTGTGAAGTATGTCTGAACCCTGAATCAAACAATGATGATGATGATGAGCTGTATAATCAACAACAATTTCACGCTATAAATTCACCATTCACCTTACCAAAGGTAACATCCTAGTTGATTTCTTATCTCTTCCTTTAAGTGTGATCACTACCTCAAACCATATCCCTCTCCTCTTTTCCATGGCTAACATGCCCACTACTACAAGAAAAAAGAAGTTCTTTCCTCCAATTACTAGTGCACCCATTATTATGGTATAATTTGCATCTCTTGCCTGTATGTGCTTGTTTTATTACTTACACCTCTTCCTTAGACAGACCAACTCACTTTGTAGTATCTCTTTGTTTAACCTCGAAGTATCATACCTCAATGTATTCTTTCTTAATGGTCCACTCTTCAAAAACACATTTTGCATGTGATGTCACTTTACCACCTCTACAGGTCTACCAATACATCTATGATCGAGACAATGAAAACTCGATGTTATGGACTTTCCTTGAGTGTTATCAACCACTAGAACAATGGAGAAAGAAACTTTCCATAGTCATTGAACAACATCGATTATGAAAAGCACCTTTAAAGAAACAAAAAGCACAATGTTTCTTTATTTTTCATCGTCCATATCTTATAGCACATACTGGTGTCATCTATTTAGACAACAGAGTATTTTTCCATCACATGTCACTCTACTGACCAAGGTACAAGGAAAATGCCCTTAAATCTCTTAGGAGTTTTCTGAAGGAGATTAACCATTTTCTACAGCATACATCTATCATCTCTACTTCTCTTGGACCCTATCCGGGAGAATTTATTCCTGGTGAACCTGAAGTGCCGAAAGTATAATACCAAATCCAAACAGCCTAATCTATTATGAATCAGATAATGCGACACTAGTCCAAGATTCCTCTCACACTGGAAGACCTTCACAAGCTCCAACTTCCTTCTTCTAGGATGCCCAAGACCCCAATGATGACATTTTCATCCCTAACGAAGAAGAGCTTAATCAATTCCTGCAAAGACTCTGCACAGATGATGCTAGCCCCCGTAAAAGACAAAGGATCTACAGAGATCATTATGATACTAAAGCCTCTCCATCGAATCTTCAGTCGTGGCAAGAATCAATTCGATATAAGTAATGACTAGGATTCCACTCCTCCCAGAATCGATTCGACATAAGTAATGACTAGGATTCCACTCCTCCCTGTGAGACCCTTATATTAGTTGTCTTCATAATTATATGTCTTTTCTAAAGTGTCATGATGTTTGTAAAAGAATCTTTAGGAACCACATCCTCATTAAAGATTCTTTCTTATCCCTTAGGAATATTTGGGACCTATGTGTTTTCCAATTATTCTCCTTTTTACTATTTACTTTCTGAAAGTTGTCATGATTATACTTAGGGAATATATTCCCTATCTAAATTTGTTTGTTTTACACTTGCATGTTTATGAGGATCTTGTATATTAGAAAGTCTTAGACCGTAGATCCTATTTGAGGTCGTTAAAACAGGGAGAGATTGTAGGTGTAAGGTTCCTTAGAGGCAAACCTTGAGATTTTGTGCCCATAAAAAGAAAGGGCTTGTGTATCTTAGCCAGCATACCTACAACTTACATGCCGATCTTGCTTTGTTTTCCATGATCTCTGACGGAAGATCTGTTCCTAAGCATTGAATATGGTATTCCTCGAGCCCTTTGATTGCAAGGGTAACCAAAGTCTAATTGCAAGCGTAACCAAGGTCTAATTGCAAGTGTAACCAAAGTCTAAATATAACGATAGAGAAGCATTGCTTTTATAGACTAAGCAAGGGAATAAAACAAACAATTTTAAATAGGGAATACATTCCCTAGGTACAATCATGACAACTTTAAGAAAGCAAATAGTAAAATGGAGAATAATTGGGAAACATATGGGTCCCAAATATTCTTAAGGGAAAAGAAAGAATCTTTAAAGAGGATGTGGTCCTCAAAGATTCATTTACTAACATAAAGACACTTTAACAAAGACACATAACTATGAAGACAACTAATATCAGGGTCCCACAGGGAGGAGTGGAATCCTAGTCAATACTTATGTCGAATTGATTATAGGAGGAGTGGAATCCTAGTTATTACTTATGTCGAATCGATTCTTACCACGACTAAAGATTGGACGAAGAGGCTTCATCACTTGAGCTGTCAGTATCATAATGAGCTCTGTAGATCTTTTGTCTTTTACTGAGGCTAGCATCATTTTTGCAGAGTCTTTGCAAGAATTGATTAAGCTCTTCTTCATTAGGGATGAAAATGTCATCATTGGGGTCTTGGGCATCTTAGAAGAAGGAAGTTGGCAGTTGTGAAGCTCTTGCAGTGTGAGAGGAATCTTAGACTATTGTCGCATTATTTGATTCAAAATAGATTGGGATGTTTGGATCTGGTATGTTTACTTCTAGCACTTCAGGTTCACCAGGAATAAATTCTCCTAGATAGGGTCCAAGACAAGTAGAGGTGGCAGGTGTATGTTGAGGAAAATGGTTGATCTCCTTTAAAAAACTCCTAGGAGATTTAAGAACATTTTCCTTGTACCTTGGCCAATAGAGTGACACATGATGGAAAAAGACTTTGCTGTCTGAATAAATTACACGAGTACGTGCTGTGAGATATGGACGATGGAGAATAAAGAAATTTTATGCAGATTGTTTCTTTAAAGGTGCTTCCCATAATTGATGTTGTTCAATGACAATGGAAAGTTGCTTTCTCCATTGTTCTAATGGTTGATACCACTACAGGAAAGTCCATAACAACAAGCTTTCATTGTCTCGGTCACAGATGTATTGGTAGACCTGTAGAGGGGGTAAAGTGATGGCATATGCTTAAAGGGCAGAGAGTGCCTAAAGATACCATAATGCATTTTCGGAGAGTGGACCATTAAGAAAGAATACATTGAGGTACGATACTCTGAGGTTAAATAAAGAGGTGTTATAAGGTGAGTAGGTATGGCTGAGGAAGAGGTTTATGTAATAGAACAGGCTCATACGGGCAAGAGATGCAACTTCTACCACAGTAGTGCACTAGTAATTAGAGGAAAGAACTTCTTTGTTCTTGCAGTAATGGGTAAGTCAGCTATGGAAAGAAGGAGAGCTATATGGTTCAAGGTAGTGATCACACTGAAAGGAAGAGATAGGAAATCAACTAGGATCTTACCTTTGGAAAGGTGAATGGTGAATTTATAGCATGAAATCCTTTTGGTGAGAATATCACTCCAATGCTAGAGAATGCTTTGGCCTTTGTCAGAAATCTTCAAAGCTGGTGGATGTTGACATACTTGCTTTAGATGTTGTATAACTCTAGTTCGCTCCTTTCCCCATGGTGGCAGATTCTTCTGTAGCAATTTTGGTAGGGACGATATATAATCAACCACGAGAGGGATGAAATCTCAAATATAATTAACAATTCTAAGGAATTGTTATATCTGCTTGATTGTGAGATTTTCATCAGAAAAATGAAGTAGTTCACTGGCAATATGTGGACAAGGCTGATAAAATCCACTGTGAAAATGCATACCCAAAAATTCTATTTAGGTTGTCCCAATATGACTCTTTTTTCCTGAGAGCGTAATCCCATATTGCTTCGTAAGATCTAAGAAGCTTTGAAGTAAAGCTTAATGTTCTTTATAGGTTTTTGAGTGAAGCAAGATGTCATCCATATAGATCAATGCACTGTGGAGAATGGCTCAAATATCTTCGTCATAGCCCTTTGAAATAGTGAAGGGGTAACCTTAAGTCCAAACAACGTAACAATACATTGGTATTGGGTGTTCGGAATACTAAAGGTTGTCATGTACCTGTCTTGAGGGTTGATTCCAAGTGGCCAAAATCTTGCTTTAAGATCAAACTTGGAGAAGATGGTAGCTTCCTTCAGAAATAGTATCTACATACTAATCTTCGACAGTGGGAATTTATCATCCTGTATGAAAGCATTTAGAGGTTTATAGTGAATGACTAACCTCTTTTCCCACTTTTCTTTTTGAACGTTTTTTTAATATAAAAAGTTTAACAAGTCCAATCTGATTTAATGGGCTCAATGATTCCTTGCTGAAGAAGGATAACACACTCTTCTTGTGCTAGTCTCAGATCATCATGGTTCACTCTCTGATGAGTAGCCTTAGTAGGATTGATATCTTCATTCTTTTTGAAAGGAAGATGAATGAAGAAATCAACATTTTTCCATAGAGGATTGGGATGAGAGAATTGTGCATGGGACTCAGGACAGTAGTCCAAAAATTAGTTTCTCAAGGCTTCATATGATGGAGGTACTTGAGTAAGCTCAAATACATTTCGGATGTTAGTGTAAGAATTAAAGTTGGCATGACATCTAATTCCTGTGGGTAGAATCTGTAGTGGAGATGCTTGACAATAAACATCCATTCTAATAAGAAACTCTGGGCCAGGTAGATTGCTTCCAAGAACCTTGGTCCATACCACACAGTCAAGGAAGAAATGAATCCCTACTTTCTTTTTTTTTAATAAGCTCAATCTTGAAGGTATTACCATCAACAGTAGTGACATATTCATCATGTGAACTTCATGCTTCAGGAGGTAAAATGTTGGGCTTCATAATTGTTCTGGTAGATCAAGTATCCATATACCCAATAGCTTTAATGGGTTGATCATACTTATCTTATAATAGTATTTGGATTTGCACATAGGGACAAGGAATAGGCTTAAGGACAAGCTTGAGACATGATTGTTGTTGCTGTAACATGCAAAGCATGTCATCTTTAGAACTGGAGATATTATCTTTAGAAATGGATATATAAGAGGAATCAATGGGAATAACAAACTTGGTGTGTTTATCCTCACAGTATTCTTCTTCTATGAAATCTTCAATGTTTCTATGATCATCATAGATTGGCATAATAACTTTAATACAATCCAGGAGTTTAATATCCCTTTTTGTCTTGTGAGGACATTGATGAGCAAAATGTCTTGATTTGCCACAGAGAAAACAACGATAAATCCTCAATGAAAGAAGCAAACAAAATTTCAGTGTTTCTTTCTTTTAAAGGGTTTGTAGCTTTCTTTAGGAGACATGTGAGATTTGTGGAACTTTTTGTAGGAGAACTTCTTGTGATGATGTTTCTTCTTTGTGTGACACTCACAATCTTTTTTCTCCTTGCATTTGATTGTCATATATGACTTTTTGCATGCTTTCTTTAATAGAGGATCACCTTTAATCATGTTCTTAAAGAACATCTGTTGGTCACATAACTTGTCAAGAGAAGCTAAGGCAAGCTGGTAGATTTCACCGAGAGATATATCTTTCATATCTCGTCAAAGTGCAGCTATTGTCCTTTGTAACTTAGGTTGTAATTCTTCTAAAAGAGAGGAAATGAATGTGTAACGGAGAGTAACATCATTGAAACCATTGAGAAGATAATAATGTTCCCTCATACGCTAGAAATGTTTCTACAAAGCTCTTCTGTCCAAAGAACACAATTCATCTCGAAGTATTCTTGTTTGGCTTATTCATCAACAATTTAAAAGTCACCAATTAACTCTTTATGAATTACTCCAATAAGTAACCTAGCATATATAACTTGTACGAACTGAAGTATGCGATATTCATTAGGACTTTCCCACCATTCTCGTAATGTACCAGTAAAACGAGAAGTAAACTTAGACAAAATATCTTGTAAATGATGATTTGGTCGACTCATTTGTAAATAAATCCAAGCACCCAATTCATGGAGACACTCTCTCCTTTTTCTAGGTAGAAGATCATCAAATGTAAACCAGGGACCTGAACTAGGTTTAGTTGGAGGAGCTAAAGCTGGCGATGGTGATGGTGTAGTTTTAAAGGGTTCAGTTCCTGTAGACTCAGCTTCACTAATTTCAGGCTCAACTTTTGTATGTTAAGTCATGGTCATCATGACTTGAGCTAGATCTGTCAAGTCAACAATCTGTGCAGATTCATCTGAAGATGGTTCAAACCCTTCAGGTAGTTCAACTACTGTAAATGATTGTTCAGAGACATTAAAATGCTTAAAGGGGCATTCTTCAACAGATATCTCAGGAATAGTTGCTGGTGCAAGAGCTGTTAAATTAGAGTGCTCATATGGGCATTTATCGTCAAAGATGGTAGGAATGGATGCTGGTACAAGAGTTGCTACGAACTCTGTCTGAGGATCTTTATCTTTCCCGGTAGATTAGGAAGGTTATGCTTTTAATGGAGAAGAAGGTAGAGTGTGGACGGATCAGTTGGTTTAGTGTATGGATCAATAGGTTTAGTGTATGAGGGTGATGGCTCAAGAGGTTTTTCAGGTTTAGGCTTTGATTTTCTCGATTTGGGCTCAGCAGTGGTAGGATGGATATATTGCCTGATTAAAGGATAGTTGAACTTGAATACCTTTTTATAGTGAATTTCTTTAGGGTATGAAGGTGGAGAATAGATTAGTGAGATAGGATAGGTTGGTGAAGGATAGGTAGGTTGGGTAACTGGAAAGGATGTAGGATATGCTCCATAAACATTTTTAGACTGTTCTTTCTGCATGTCAGCTTCCATTTGTTGAAGGATCTCTTTCAGCTTTCTAAGTTATTGCTCCTTTGTTGTAAAATCAGGGCCAAAATATTGAGTATTGACATAGTGCCGAAGAGTCGCATCAAGTTAGGCCATTTCAGCTTTGTAAGATTTGTACAGTTTCTGGATCTCTGCAGAGACTGTATCAACTCGTTGATGTGTAGCCTACTTTTGGTGAGTCAAACCATCAAGTTTGGAATTAATCTGTCGAAGGACTTTGTTCTGAGCTAAAGCATTATCAGTCTACCAGTTGAGAGTTTCATCAACAGGATTGGAAAGCATAGTTCCATGAGAACTTATAGCAGAGGCACAAATATAAGGATTAGAGATAACCCTTTGTTGATCATTAATGCGTCTCTCCAATGAAGGAAAGTTTTCCTCATATGGATTAACCATCATGCACAGAATGGTTGGAGTAGGAACAACTGGAATAGAAGGAACAATTGGATAAGGATATTTGGAGATTGACTCTAGATAGATCAAATGATCTGTGTCAACAGCTTTGAGCATTTCACGAATACTCCTCGGTCTTAGGCTTGGATTTTCAATTCAAGGTTTAGAATCGTCACAATCATCATTGTGATAGTGAACTGGTCTTGTAGGTTGATAAGTAGATATCTCCTTTTTCTTGTTCTTCTTTTTCCTTCATCATCGATTATGCAGCTCATCATCATCATCACTGTCTGATTTAACGTTCAGACATACTTCACAGCCTGGTTCACATATAGAGGGATCTGCATCCTAGACAAAATGTCTGCGATAATGACTAACATAGTCTGGTTCGCCATCAGGTTTAAAATAATAGATCGGAGGTCCATCTTTTCCTTCTCTGCGAGCGAACACTGGTTGAATCATTATAACAGGGCCTGATGTATGAGAGGGTCCAAATTGATCTCCATTGGGCTTGGTGTAGATGGATTTCATAGTTCCATCTCGTAAGGTCTTTAGAATAGGTGAAGTAGTGGTGTGGAAAGAATACCCGTGACGGGCATGAAACACTTTTTGGTAATTAGTGATCCATTCAGTAGGCATCAACTTTTAAAGCTCCATTGGTGGAAACTACTATGGACTCTAGATGATAGTTGTCTGATCATGAGCTCTGCCTGCTACCATATATAAGGCATTAGAAGTGGAGTTTGGGAAGATGAGAGCTATGGCATGATTTTGTAAATGATAGATCATCTGGTGGTGAAAAGTAACCATAATGGATATAGGATCTTACTCTGCTCCAGTGATTTGGATTTGAACTTGAAGTCATTCAAACAAATCTAACCTGATATTGAAATTAAGGGCAATGGTTAGGATGACACTTCCATTGTTGAGAGTTATTAATAGGGTACCAATTAGTGAGTTTTGGTATATCGTGTAGGTAGTGTCCAGAAGAGATATCCTGGCTATAACAGGTATTTCCTTTCTTTCATAAAGGTTGAGAACAAGACGTATAGCTCTAATGTGTAGGTATGTATGGTTCTGCTCTCTCCAGAGAGAGATGATCTCCTTAAGGATCTCGAGCTTCACATTATGTTCTACTAAGGTTGCTTGCAACCCACACTGTTTAAAAGAGAACTCTGGATAATTTCTTTTACTTTAGGACGGTGTGTGGAGAGTATAGTACGGATACTTTTTGTCTAAGAACAATCACGAGAATATATACTATAAGGACTAAGCAAAGGTAAAGAAGTATTAAAAATATGGTTTTCTTCAGGAAGATGGGTTATTTCTACAAGGTGTTCTATACAATTAGATAAGGCACGCTTCACACTAGAAGGAAGATTAGCTATAGATAAGCTAGAGGAAAGGTGAATAGGGGCGATACCTCCCTACTCACTCTTCTTGTGAACAATCACACTAAACCAGCTGATTTCTTCATTCGTCTTTCTTTCAAGAAGCGTGAAGATATCAATCCTACTAAGGCTACTCATCTAGGAATGAACCTTGATGATATGAGAATAGCACAAGAAGAGTGCGCTATCCTTCTTCAGCAAGGACTCATTGAGCCCACTAAATCAAAATGGCCTTGTCAGGCTTTTTATGACAACAAAAGGTTTGAACAGAAGCGAGGTAAAAAGAGCTTAGTCATTGACTATAAATCTCTAAATGCTTTCCTACAAGATGATAAATTCCCACTTCCGAAGATTAGTACTTAGGTACTATTTTTAAAGGAAGCTACTATCTTCTCCAAATTTGATCTTAAAGCAAGATTTTGACAACTTGGAATTGACCATCAAGATAGGTACGAAACAACTTTTTGTATTCCAAAAGCCCAATACCAATAGACTGTTATGTCGTTTGGACTTAAGGTTGCCCCTGCACTATTTCAAAGGGCTATGACGTTGATATTTGAGCCCATTCTCCACAGTGTATTGATCTACATAAATGACATATTGCTTTACTCAAGAACCCATAAAGAGCTTCAGGCTTTTCTTCAAACCTTCTTGGATCTTACGAAGAAACATAAGATTATACTCTCGATAAAGAAGAGCCATATTAGGACAATCCAAATATATTTTTTGGGTATGCATTTTCACAATGGATTCTATCAAGCTGGTCCACATATTGCCACTGAACTACTTCACTTTCCTAACGAAAATCTCATAATCAAACAGATACAACAATTCCTTGGAATTGTTAATTATATCTAAGATTTCATTCCTCACGTGGTTCATTATACATCGTCTCTATCAAAATTGCTACAGAAGAATCCACCACCATGGGGAAAGGAGCAAACTAGAGCCATATATCTAAAGCAAGCCTATCAACATCTACCAGCCTTGAAGATTCTTGACAAAGGCCAGAGCATTGTCTAACATTGGAATGCTACTTTCACCAAAAGGATTTCATGTTATAAATTCACCATTCACCTTACCAAAGGTAACATCCTAGCTGATTTCCTATCCCTTCCTGCCAGTATAATCACTATCTTGAACCATAACCCTATCCTCTTTTCCATGACTGACTTACCTACTACTAGAAGAACAAAAATGTTCTTTCCTCCGATTACTAGTGCACCCACTACTGTGGCAGAAGTTGCATCTCTTTCCTGATTGAGTCTGTTCTATTATCTACACCTCTTCCTTAGCTAGACCGACTCTCCTTGTAGTGCCTCTTTGTTCAACCTCAAAGCCCTTAATGTGTTCTTTCTTAATGGTCCACTTTTCAAGAACGCATTATGATATCTTTGGGCACTCTTTGCCCTTTATGCATGTGCTATCACTTTACCTCCTCCACAGGTCTACCAATAAATCTATGACCGAGACAATGAAAGCACCCTATTATGGACTTTCCTTAAGTGATATCAACCACTAGAACAATGGAGAAAGTAACTTTCCATAGTCATTAAATAACATCTATTATGGAAAGTGCCTTTAAACTAATAATCTGCACAATGTTTCTTTATTCTCCATCATCCATATCTCACAGCACATACTAGTGTAATCTATTCAGACAACAGAGTCTTTTTCCATCACATGGCATTCTACTGGCCAAGGTACAAGGAAAATGTCCTTAAATCTCTTAGGAGTTTTCTTAAGGAGATCAATCATTTTCCTCAACACACACCTGTAATCTTTACTTCTCTTAAACCCTACCTAGGAAAATTTATTCTGATGAACCTGAAGCGCCAAAAGTAGACATACAAGGTTCAAACAGCCCAATCTATTCTGAATCAGATAATGTGACACCAGTCCAAGATTCCTTTGACACTATAGGACCTTCACAACCTCCAGCTTCATTTCTTCCAAGATGCTCAAGACCCCAATGATGACATTTTCATCTCTAATGAAGAAAAGCTTAATCAATTCCTGTAAAGACTCCATACAGACGATGCTAGCCCCAGTAAAAGACAAAGGACCTATAGAAGTCATTATGACACTGACAGCTCAAGTGATGAAGCCTCTCCGTCCAATCTTTAGTCGTGGTAAGAATCGATTTGACATAAATAATTACTAAGATTCCACTCCTCCCTATGGGACCCTTATATTATTTGTCTTCATAATTATGTATCTTTTCTAAAGTGTCATTATGTTTGTAAAAGAATCTTTTGTGGACCACATCCTCTTTAAATATTCTTTCTTATCCCTTTGAAATATTTGAGACCTATGTGTTTCTCAATTATTCTCCTTTTCACTATTTGCTTTCTTAAAGTAGTCATGATCGTACCTAAGGAATATATTCCCTATCTAAAGTTGTTTGTTTTATCCCCTTGTTTAGTATATAAAATCAAGGCTTCTCTATCATTGTATTTAGACTTTGGTTACACTTGCAATTAGACTTTGGTAGATTGTGGTTATGCTTACAATTAGACTTTGGTTACGCTTGCAATCAATGAAAAATTTTGTGTGTTTTCATCATATGGTTTATCTCTAAGTCCTTCCTCTTTTGAACGCTTAATTATTGAATAATGTAGTTTTGATCATACAGAAAGACAAGTATGCTCTACACTTGCCTCTTCATGAGGATCATGTGTATCAAAAAGTTTTAGACCGTAGATCCTATTTGAGGTCTTTGAAACAGGGAGAGATTGGAGGTGTAAGGTTCCTAACAGGCAAGCTTTGAGATTTTATGCCTGTAGAGAGAAAAGGCTTGTGTATCTCGGCCAGTATACTTAGAACTTACACGCCGATCTTGCTTTGTTTTCCTTGATCTCAGATGGACGATCTGTTCCTAGGCACTAAATTTGGTATTCCACAAGCCCTCTGACCAGGGGTTGCCTCGTTGTACCTGAGTCTAATTACAAGCGTAACCAAAGTCTAAATACAATGATAGAGAAGTCTTGATTTTATAGACTAAGCAAGGGAATAAAACAAACAACTTTAGATAGGGAATATATTCCCTATGTATAATCATAACAACTTTAAGAAAGAAAATAGTGAAAAGGAGAATAATTGAGAAACACATGAGTCCCAAATATTCCTAAGGGATAAGAAAGAATCTTTAAAGAGGATATGAAAGATAAGGTGGTCTCCAAAGATTCCTCTACAAACATAATGACACTTTATAAAAGACATATAATTATAAAGACAACTAATATAAGGGTCTCACAGTGAGAAGTGGAATCCTAGTCATCAATCACGTCGAATTAGTTCTTGCCACAACCGAATGTTTAAAGGAGAAGCTCCTTCACTTGAGTTGTTAGTGTTAGAATTTACTCTGTAGGTCCTTTGTCTTTTACTGGGGCTAGCATCATTTGTACGAAGTCTTTGCAAGAATTGATTAAGCTCTTCTTCATTAGGGACGAAAATATCATCGTTGGGATCTTGCGTATCTTGGAAGAAGGAGGCCGAAGGCTGTGAAGGTCCTGCAGTATCAGAGGAATTTTGCACTAGCGTTGTATCATTATATTCAGAATATATTAGGTTGTTTGGGCCTAGTATGTCTACTTCTAGCACTTCAGGTTCTCCAGTAATAAATTCTCTTGGGTAGGATCCAAGAGAAGTATAGATGACAGGTGTATGCTAAGGAAAATGGTTGATATCCTTAAGAAAACTCTTAAGAGATTAAAGGACATTTTCTTAGTACCTTGTCCAGTAGAGAGACATATGATGGAAATAGACTCTGTTATCGAAATAAATTGCTCCAGTACGTGCTGCGAGATATGGACGATGGAGAATAAAGAAGCATTATGCAGATTGTTTCTTTAAAGGTGCTTCCTATAATCGATGTTGTTCAATGACTATGGAAAGTTGTTTTCTCCATTGTTCTAGTGGTTGATACCACTCAAGGAAAATCCATAGCAGGGAACTTTCATTATCTTGATAACATATATATTGATATACCTGTAGAGGAGGTAAGGTGACAGCATATGCATAAAGGGCAGAGAGTGCTTAGAGATACCATAATGCGTTCTCAAAAAGTGGACCATTAAGAAAGAAAGCATTGAGGTATAGGGCTTTGAGGTTGAACAAAGAAGTGCTACAAGGTGAGTTGGTTTGGATGAGGAAGAGGTGTAGGTAATAGAACAGGCTCATTCGGGCAAGAGATGCAACTTCTGCCACAGTAGAGGGTGCACTAGCAATTGGTGGAAAGAACTTCTTCGTTCTTACAGTAGTAGGTAGGTCAACCATGGAAAGGAGGAGAGGGATATGGTTCAAGGTAGTGATCGAATTGATAGGAAGAGCTAGGAAATCAACTAGGATTTTACCTTTGGTAAGGTGAACAGTGAATTTATAGCGTGAAATCCTTTTGGTGAGAATAGCATTCCCATGTTGTAGAATATGTTGTCCTTTGTCGGGAATCTTCTAGGCTGGTTGATGTTAACAAGCTTACTTTAGATGTCGTATGGATCTAGTTTGCTCCTTTCCCCCATGGTGGTGGATTCTTATGTAGCAATTTTGGCAAGGACAATATATAATCAGCCACGTGAGGAATTAAATCTTGGATATAATTAACAATTCCAAAGAATTGTTGTATCTGTTTGATTGTGAGATTTTCATCAGGAAAATGTAGTTCACTAGTAATAAGTAGACCAGGCTGATAGAATCTATTACGAAAATGCATACCTAAAAATTCTGTTTGGGTTGTCTTGATATGGCTCTTTTTTGCTGAGAGCATAATCCTATGTTGCTTCGTAAGATCCAAGAAGGTTTGAAGTAAAGTCTAATGCTCTTCATGGGTTTTTGAGTAAAGTAAGATGTTATCTATATAGATCAATATGCTGTGGAGAATGAGCTCAAATATCTTCGTCATAACCCTTTGAAATAATGAAGGGGCAACCTTAAGTCCAAACGGTATAACAGTCCATTAGTATTGGCTGTTTGAGGCTATCTTGTACCTGTCTTGAGATTTAATTTCAAGTTGCCAAAATCCTGCTTTAAGATCAAACTTGAAGAAGATGGTAGCTTCCTTTAGAAATAATACCTACGTACTAATCTTTGGAAGTGGGAATTTATCATCCTATAGGAAAGAATTTAGAGGTTTATAGTCAATGACCAACCTCTTTTTTCCTCTTTTCTATTTAGACCTTTTTTGGCATAAAAGCCTAACAAGCCCAATCTGATTTAGTGGGCTCAATGAGTCCTTGCTGAAGAAGGATAACACACTTTTCTTGTGCCAATCTTAGATCATCAGGGCTCATTCCCGGATGATTAGCCTTGGTAGGATTAATATCTTCGCTCTTCTTGAAAGGAAGTCGAATGAAGAAATTATCATTTTTCCATAAAGGGTTTGAATAAGAGAACTGTACATGAGACTCAGGATAATAGTACAAAAATTGGTCTCTCAAGTACTCTCAAGGCTTCATACGATGGTGGTACTTGAGTAAGCTCAAATACATTCCTGATGTTAGTGTAAGAACCGAAGTTGGCACTGTAACATCTCGTTCCCATGCGAAGGGTTGGATCCCAAAAATGTGGTAAATGAGTGAGCTGAAAGAGCATAGTATGTCGATTGAATGAGTGTGAGACCTTGGAAGAGTCTTTGAAGAAGGTGTAGGGGTTGTGTGTCCGTTTAACGGACATTAATGGACAGCTTCGGGTGAATTGGAACAATTTGGATAGCTCATGTCCATTTAACGGACATGCAGGTCCGTTTAACGGACCTTCTCGGGAGAATTGGGATACTTTGGTCGATTCATGTTCGTTTAACGGACATGCAAGTCCATTTAACGAACATCCTCGGGGCAACTTTAGTAAATTGTATTTGTGATCGTTTTAAATTTGGTACATGTGGTCTTAAGCGAGATTATGATAAAAATGCATCATATTTGGATACACATTGATGAATTGGATTATTGCACACATTAAAATCATTGATCATGCACTCAATTGACATTTTTCGGGTATAATTGGTAATAAAGGTGATTGTTTTGAGAATTGTGAACTGTGGTTATTGAAAATTGATTTGGAAAGTGAAATTGTTGATTTTGTATTTTTAGAGAATTTTAGAAAATTTTCCTGAAATTTTTGGAGATAATTTTTGGACTAGAAAAAATGTCGAGTGGCAGATCAATTGAGAATTTATTGTCAACTAGCATTGGAATATTAAATATAAGACTTGGGGAATTAAGGACAAGTGTACTTTATTGGAATTGGGTTTGAATGGATATTTATAAGACAATGAATGAAAAATTGATAAATGGCAAGTGACACATGCCATCTAACCCCCTTTGATGCATCTTCTAGACTCCTTTTTAAGTGTGTCCCACGACACTCTCCTTCATTTGGCCTCCCAAGTTGTGTTTGTTCTTGCTTTCTTCTCTCCATTTTCGTGACTTCCATTCTTCTCTTCATCTCCTCCATGACTTGGTGATCTTTTGTTTAAAACCTTGCTCCATCTTCTACTTTTACTTCCATCTTGTTGTCCCTTCAAGTTGACCTAAGAAAAACTTAGCTTGGTCTCTCTCAAGATGAAGATCATGGGATGCTTTGGGATTAGGGTTTAGTGAGAGGTTGAAGTGATTAAAGCCAAACCAAGTAAGTT